>JAQPPZ010000288.1:4200000-4668667 GCA_028583015.1 Wollemia nobilis
GGATCGTACTACATGTCCCTAGCAAGGATGGGTAGTCATCCCAAAGGTCCAAGAAAAAAAAAAAAAGAGAGAAGAGAATGAATGAAGCCAAGTCATGGATTATGGGGTTAAGTATGCTCATGCGTGGCAACATGTCTTGTCTAAAAGCAAGACCACTGATTGCTCAAATGGACAGGCTAGCTTGACAGTTTCATCCATAATAGGTTAAATCATTTTGTTCAAGATGAGGTAATGAACTCCAAATCAGAGTAGTAAGGATAGGGTTAAATTCCCATCTCGCTTAGGTTGGGAATCCTATTCCCCAAAGCTCTGATCTCACTTACACCTGCACATGGGTTCAAGATGGTAGTGACACATAACCAACTTTGGGATCTAGTAAATTAATTCAGTATACATATTTATTTGGTCTTAAGAGGGTTTGACAGTTTTAATATGTTTGTTCATGATATTAGAAGGTTTGAGCCTTTATAAAGCAGGTTGTTATATCTCTAGCATCTTCATCATACACCAAATCCTGCACAAATCATTCATAGCCTTGCATACAAATCATAAGTGAAACTGACAATGGAATGTTGATCAAGTTCAAGCGATAGGGAATGAAAACACATTGCACACACCGAGCTGATACTCAATGATTCTCGATGTTTCATGTATTTCTGATCTATCGGCATTTGTTTATCTTTTATGTGCTGATGCCTGTATCTAAGCTTGTATATTTCAGGTTGGGTTCTCACCAAAATGCTCAGGAGCATTTGACAATAGAGTCACCATTTGTTGTGGCTGATCCACAACACACCCCAAAATTGGGGACCCACCTTTTTTGCATGCTTTCAAAGAAGACCGCAGTGGCCCAGATGCTAAAAAAATCAAAGGAAGAGCAAAATACAGCATAAGGAAAAAGTGTCGCGATATCGCGACGTGTTGCTCTATCGCGGCTAAGAAAAAGAAAGCGTCGCGATATCGCGACGTGTTGCTGCTAAGAAAAAGAAAATGTCACAAAAGAAGAAAAGTGTCATGATTTCATGACATGTCACGTTTTCACGCCAAGAGTAACAAAATGCAGCAAGGTGAGAAAATGTCACGATTTCACGACGTGCTGTGAAATCACGGTTCATAGAGGAGAGAGAAAGACAAAGTGAAAAATGTCACGATATCGTGACATGTCATGTTTTCGTGGCCCAGATCAGCAGGATGCACCAAAATGGAAAAATGTCGCGATATCGCGACATGTCATGAAATCGTGGTCGAAGGCAGCAAGAGAAGAGTCAATGCAAAAGTTGTCACGATATCATGACATGTCGCCATTTCATGACCTGAAGACGAGATGAAGGGCAAAGATAAAAAGTTTATTTCCGAACATTAAAGTGAGAAGGAACAAATGAAAAATGTGTCGAAACATGAAGTTGTTATCTACGGTAAAGAGGTAAAGATAGAAAGATGTCACGAAATCTGACATGTCTCATTTTCATGATTCACAATGACCGATAAGCTAAGGAATCGCACGAGAGGAAATGAAAAGACAGCACAAAAAAAGCGTCATGATTTCCACACAAAAGAAGGAGATGGTACGAAAGAGAAAAGTGTCACGATTTCACGAAAAAGAACCAAAGAGAAAACGTAAAATGGTACGGAATGAAAAGTGTCACGATTTCGTGACATGTCCATTTTATGGCTAAGTGCAACAAAACACAACGAAGGAGAAAAACGTCATGATTTCACGACAAGTTTGTCATCCACGCCCCTAAGGAGAAACACGTCGTGATATCATGACATGTCTCATTTTTATGGTGCTTGAAGACGAATAAAGTTGCGGGCATAAAAATGTCATGATTTCATGACATGTCTTATTTTATGATGCATGAAGGCAGACAAGGCTGTTGACAGAAAAATGTCGCGATATCATGACATGTCTTGTTTTCGCGATGCAGGTAGAGGAACAAAGTTGCAGATAGAAAATGTCACGATATCGTGACATACTATTTTTTGTCGCGATTCACAGCGGGCCATTACAGAACATGCAAAAAAGCATAGAACACGTGGCACGAAGATGTCAGGGCTATGATAACGCTTCAGGATCGACAGTTACAGTTCATAGAGAAGATCAAACGTTTCGACGTCGAGCAGAAAGTCAAAAATGACGAAGAGGCGGGGAAGATGAAACGAAGCGATCTGGGAGATGAAGCGAAGCGTCACAGGGCAAAATAGAGAGCATTGCCAGAAATTTTAAAAGTAGAAGCACAGATTGGTACGGGGGTCGGAAACCGCTGCGGGCAGTGTTGCAGAGCTAAGGGTGATAAGCCATTCTGGGCCTGCTTTTGGAGCGTTTTCCTCCACTTGTTCTGGTTTTGACAAAAAAACTGATACATTCTTTTTAATACAGAATTACAGAGAGTTGCATCTCATTGACAAGAAAGAAGGAGTTATTTTCTGCATGCTAGATTTAATGTTCATTTTCCCCCTTTAGATTTTTAGGCTTATAGGTGAAGTTTAATGCAAGTTCTCTTGGTTGCTTCATGCGAATGTCTAAATCTGAAAATCACAGTTAAAACCCTAGAAACCAGCACTTAGCTTATCTGGATTGTGCATGTTTGCAGGTTCAATAGGTTAGGTTGTATGCAGAAAACCTCATGTCTTCGATTTTGTCGAATAGGATTGCAGCATTCTGAATGTATTTTAGTTCCATTCTCTTTGCATCTTATTTTCACTTCTTTATTTTTTTGCATTTTTTAATTACAGTCATTCAAATAAACAATTGAAAATCTACCAAAGTATACAAACAAAATAGTTTTATCATTGAAGTGTCAAATAAAATAAACCAGCTGTGCCCCTTGTTTACAATTACTTGCAATCACTAAGGTATTCCAAGCATTCAAATTGAACAATATTATTTGTACAAAATGCTAACATAGCGGAGACCTTGGAGAAGTTACTTGTTGAATTTCTTTGCAAGAGGGGATTTGGAACCCAAATCCTATTGGAGAGTGTGTTTTCACAATCGGGTGAAAATACCACTCAACAAGTATCATTGTTATGTGAAAATCAGAATTATCTTGAATAAAGGTTTGTGGTGTGAACTAGAGTGAAACACTTGGTTAGGGTTTGGATGCAAGTTGTGTTTCATTGAGTGGATGGTTGAGTAAAGTTGATTGATCATTATTGATTGAGAGCATTGGTGTGATAGTTCAAGATTCATGAAACAAATTATTCTTTATTTCTAAATTGATTTGAAAAGGAGTTTGAAAGCGATAAAGTGATTTGTGAGTGTGAAACATATTGATTCTCTAACCATTTTCTGTATGTTTCTAAGGTCAAACAAAATTTTGAGTGAAATATTTTTGTGTGATTAAAGAGGTTTTCTGGAATATATTAAATTGAGTTTTGTGAGTGTGAAATATATTGAGTCTCTAACCATTCTCTATATGTTTTTGAGGTCAAACAAGATTTTGTGTGAAACTTGTTTGTGTGATTGAAGAGGTTTTATGTGATAGATTGAGTTGAGTTGAGTAAGATTTTTGTGGAAGCTTACAATGCATATTTGAGGTAAGTCTTGGTGAAAACTTGAGAGCATATTGAGCAAGTTCTAGTGAGATCTTGTTAAGCAGATTTGAGGTAAGTCTTGGTAAATACTTGAGAGCAGTTTGAGCAAGTTATAGAGATGACTTGTAGATAAATTTGAGGTAATTTTTAAAGAATACTTGAGAGAATATTGAGCAAGTTCTTGAGAGTACTTGTGGATATATTTGAGGTAAGTCTTTGAGAAGACTTGTGAGTAGAGTTGATTGATTGATTTGTTCAAACCTTGAGTTAATATTTGGAGCAGATCTAGTAGATTTGATTTGTGATTGGATCAAGCTTTGTGTTAAAGCTTGAGGATAGATTTAAGGATAGAGTTCGGTGTAGATTTGAGGATAGGTTTATACTAGACCAAAGATAGAGATTGAGTAGATTTGTGCTAGACTGAAGGACTATGTTTAGTGTATATTAGAGGACAATGATTGAGCATATTTGTGCTAGACTAAAGGACTGTGTTTAGTGTAGATTTGAGATAGAGATTGAGTAGATTTGTGCTAGACTAAAGGACTATTTTTAGTACATATTTGAGATAGATATTGAGTATATTTGTACTAGACTGAAGGACTGTATTTAGTGTAGATTTAAGATAGCGCTAAGATCAATATTTGGAGCTGACAGAGCAGAGGAGAGTAGTCTCCATTGGATAGAGATACATTAGCCAGAGTAGTGAATATAGAGGTCTTATGAGTGAGGACAAGAGTCTTCAATGGAGAGATAACCACAAGCCAATGTAGTGGAGGTAGTAGTATTCTATAGGATCACCATCTAGAGCAAAGAACAAGGATTTCTTTTATGGATAGATATCCACAAACCAACTAAGTATATTGGTGTCTCCTATGGATAAATATCCATGAACTTGATTAGGGTATTGGTGTCTCCTTTGAACAGAGGTCCATAAATATTTTAATATGGAAGGATTCCCAAGAGATTTGTTGAGGAAATTTTAGTGAAATATTTTCTCCATGGATGTAGTCCACATTGGGTGAACCACATTAAATTGATATCTCTATTGTGTGTGGTGATTTATGCATTGATTTGATTATTTTTGTTGATATTTCCATTTATATATTGGATAATATTGTTTGAGAAAAGAAAATTAAAAAGTGGTCTTATACTGTTCACCCCCCTCTCAATGTAAGCTTGTGTTCTTCAATTGGTATCAGAGTGGGTTCCTTCAGAAGATTTTAATAGATTGAAATAAAATATCGTAAGAACACATATGGATTATCATAATGGATCTTCAATGAATGTCGAACCATTGTTCGATGGGAAAATTTATGCACTTTGAAGTATGAGAATGAAGATTCACCTAATGGCACTAGGGAATGAAATATGGCAAGCATTTGAGGATGGATACATACAGCCAGCTACTCCACCTACAGATAAATATGGTAAGCTCTTACAACTGAATAATTCAAAGGTAATGAATGGAATATTTAAGGGTTTGCATGAAATAGAGTTTATAAAGGTTATGCATTGCACATCAACAAAGAAAATTTGGGATAAGTTGAAAGGTATATATGAGGATGACAAAAATGTCAAAATAGCAAAGTTGTAAAATTACAAGAGAAAATTTGAAGACCTAAAGATGAAGGAAGCAGGAAAACATAGGTACAAAAATAAAAAATAGTGATGGACAAGGCAAACAAGGAAAAAAGTTTTTCCAAAGGTATAAGAAGAGTTTTTATGCAGACAAAGCAGGTAAGAGTTCAAGTGATAGTGATGACAAGTCCTCAGATAATGATGAAGATGAAATTCTATTTCTGGAAAAAGAAAAATAAGTGGTTAGAAATAGGTCACCAATAATTCTCAAGTATTTTAGATGTGGTAACTTTGTTCATCTTGAAGATAGATCTACAAGGAATGGATTCAATTTCAGTGATGATGAATATGAAGATACACTTGAAGGTCCATAAGATTAAAGTCTTCTTATGGAAATAGAATAATAAGGAAGTGCTTCTATTGAAGACAAATAATAAAGGAATGAAGATAATTCTAAATGTAAAGGAATAGAGGAAGAATCATAGGAAGGAGAAGTTGATCTTGAGGGTGATTTTATTTCAGATCTTAAGGAATTAAGGAAAACTAAAGCTTCAATTTCAAGAATGTGATGAAGAGAAAGGAAATCTCATATAAGATCTAACCAACTCAATAGCCAAGACAAGGAAGTTTTAAAGATATATTTGAGGCTAAGGTTTTAGAATGTGAAAGGTTGGAGAATGAAGTAGCTTTACTAAATAAGGAAGTAAAAAATTTTGAAGACAAGCTACACAGGTTTGGGAGAAGCTCAAAAAATTTGGATAAGATTATCAAGGTACAAAGATCTTCATCAAATAAGACATGACTTGGTTTTGAAGAAGAATATAAAGGATAAGGAGAGGAGTAAAACTCAAGACCCAAAGAAGAATAAGCTTCATAAGAATAAAGTGTAAGATAGAGTGAGACTTCTAAGGATAATTTGGACAATAGAAAGTTCAACAAGCAAAGGGACAATGCACAAATGAGGAACAAATGGAACAAAAAACAACATAGGGTAGAAGAGACTAAGAGACCAATGGGATCAAGGTAAGGTTTATTTAATGGATGTTGCTTCTCATGTCATAGTTTTGGGCACAATACTACACAGTGCAAGACACATGGAAGACAAGAATTTGGAAACTTCAAAAATGGACATCTCTTTCAAGGGTATTGCTACTCTTGTAATTAGTTTGGTCATAAGGTCATAAATTATAGGGTTCATGATAGTAATGGATAAGGCTTCACCAGGAGGAAGTACAAGATATTGGCACCTTCAAGGAATCACAAAATTAAGTGTTATAAGTGCAATAATATTGGGCACATAGCAAAGTGGTGTAGAGCAAAAATTCCAGAAACAAGTAGGAACAAGAATATTCATAGGAATAAAAAGGATCAGTTAAGGCAGAATTTGGACAAAGGTAAAGAGCAATGTATGCTAGAAGTAGAGATACTCCCACCATAGAATTAACCACATCAAAAATAAAGTGGGGTAGGGGCTGATCTAAGAGTCTTATCTTTAGCCCCAAGCCCCAAAGGTGGCCCTTTGCCATTTATGAAAAAGGAGGAGAGATTTGAGTTAGGGGGAGAGCATTCAGTCAGGGGGAGCAGTTTATTAGGGGGAGCAACTTTTTAAAAAGGAAAAAGGAATGGTAAAAAAAGGGGGTTGCCATCAATGACAAAGGGGAAGATTTGTTGGAAATTTTGAGTAAGTTTTGTTGTCATTGATGTCAAGAGAGTATTGTTTCAATTTTGTCATTATTAAGGACATCAAGTGGTTTTTCCAAAAGCAAGAAGGTCTTGAAAATGAATAGGATATAATATTTATTTTTTAATATTATATGCCTAAAAATGCCCAAAGGATGAAGACCCAAGAAAGGAGAAGCAAGTTTAAATTAAATAATAATATTATATTATTTAATATTATCATAAAAATTGATGAGGTGAAGTAAACCGGGTCCAAGAGATTATTAAAAATAATTTATTACTAAAAATACCCATGAAGCAACTTGCAAAATATTTAAATTAAAATATTTTAACCCATGGTTAAAATTTTAATTTAAATGATTAATGGATGGCAAAGGTTTTTAAATTTAAATATTTAAATCTAAATTCGATTTAAAAATCGAATGATGGGCCGACGAGTTATGTGCAAGTAAAAACATGTATAAAAAGGGCAAAATAATTCTCATTTAATTTACCTTTGACTAATGCTATTAAGTGTTGTGCTATGCAATATATTTCATGCGCTTCGTGTGTGGAGAAAAGAAGTTTTTATGCTTTGAAAAAGGAAGCCAAGGAGCTTGTGTTGGAAATGTGGAATTCATAGGGTATACCACTGGAAGCTACAACACATGTGGTAGTTGAGGCCAAGTGAAAATTTTGAGAGGGCAAAGTCATGGGTTTGATTCACGTCATGCACTTTGCAAGGGAAAATGTTTGTATTTTTGTGCTAGAGGACATAAGACATAAAGACAAAATGAAAATCATGTGCCTTGAGTTGTGTGGGGAATCATAGCCCAACCAGTTGCCTAGCGTTGGCTAGGGTGTTGAGGAGGTAAGTTTGTGAGTTCAAACTTGGCTGGAAACTTTTTGGTCAAAGTGAAAATAAAAGGTATGAAATTTATGATTTGATTTTCAAAGGTTTTTTATATCTAAAAAATCACTTTGGAGTGTTGCGTGAAATTTGAAAAGGATAGTTTGTGATTTTTTTTAAATGAGGTATAAGATGTAAGCAAATTAAAATATTTTATTTTAATATTGGTGGATAGAGTTTATTCAATAAGATAGGAGTTATAAAGTTTTCAAATAAAATTATATTTTGTTTGAGATAAAGCTATGATGTGTTAATTTTTTTGAGAGGAGAGATAAGGTGACTAAAGAAAATTATTGTGGTTGTTTTCTTTAACAAAATAGTTGACTTATATTTAAAAGTATGGAGATTATAAGGTGTATTTAAGACTTGTTATTTTTTTATATGAAAATAATTATTGGTAAAATATTTGCAAGGAGATTTTAAGAAATATTGTTGTTACCTAACCTTAATATTTGCAAAGAATATTTGATTGTGGTTAAGATAGGTTTTGAAGATATATCTTCATCAAAACAAAAGGTATAGGCACATCTTCAAATGAGTGAAATATTTTTGGACTGCATATTATGAAATGCAAGGTTGGAGTGAAAAGGATTGTTTGATAAGCATTGTTGGAAATATTTGAGTGAATATTCATATGCGTGATTAGGGTTTGTGAAATATCATGAATATCATTGTTATGTGAAGTTAAGAATAATATTGAACTAAGGTTTGTGAAAAAACATGAGTATAATTGTTATGTGTAGTTGAGAATAATCTTGAACTAGTTTTTGTGAAAGAACTTGAGTATCATTGTTATGTGAAAATCGGAATTATCTTGAATCAAGGTTTGTGGTGTGAACTATAGTGAAACACTTGGTTAGGGTTTGGATGCAAGTTGTGTTTCATTGAGTGGATGGTTGAGTAAATTTGATTGATCATTATTGATTGAGAGCATTGGGGTGATAGTTCAAAATTCATGAAATAAATTATTCTTTATTTTTGAATTGATTTGAAAAGGAGTTTGAAAAGGATAAAGTGATTTGTGAGTGTGAAACATATTGAGTCTCTAACCATTCTCTATATGTTTCTAAGGTCAAAAAAAATTTGAGTAAAATTTGTTTATGTTATTAAAGAGATTTTCTTGAAGATATTAAGTTGAGTTTCATGAGTATGAAACATATTGAGTCTCTAACCATTATCTATATGTTTTTGAGGCCAAACAATATTTATGTGAAACTGGTTTATGTGATTGAATAGGTTTTCTATGATAGATTGAGTTGATTTGAGTAAGCTTTTTGTGGAATATTACAATGTAGATTTTAGGTAAGTCCTGGTGAAGACTTGAGAGCATATTGAGCAAGTTCTAGTGAGAACTTGTTAAGCATATTTGAGGAAAGTCTTGGTAAAGACTTGAGATCATTTTGAGCAAATTCTAGAGAGGACTTGTAGATATATTTGAGGTAAGTCTTAGAGAAGACTTGAGAGCAAATTGAACAAGTTCTTGAGAGGACTTGTGGATATATTTGAGGTAAGTATTTGAGAAGATTTGTGAGTAGAATTGATTTATTGATTTATTCAAACCTTGAGTTAATATTTGGAGCATATCTACCAAAGTTGATTTGTGATTAGATCAATATTTGTGTTAAATATTGAGGATATATTTGAGGATAAAGTTTGGTTCATATTTGAGGACAAGTTTTTACAGATAAAAGATAGATATTGAGTATTTTTGTGCTAGACCGAAGAACTGTGTTTAGTGCAGATTTAAGAATAATAATTGAGCAAATTTGTACTATACCAAAGGACTGTGTTTAGTGTAAATTTGAGATAGAGATTTAGAAAATTTGTGCTAGACCAAAGGACTATGTTTAGTATATATTTGAGATAGAGATTGAGTAGATTTGTGCTAGACCGAAGGACTATTTTTAGTACAAATTTGAGATAGAGCTGAGATCAAGCTTTTGAGGTGACAGAGTAGAGGATAATAGTCTCTAGTGGATAGAGATACATTAGCCAAGATATTGGGGATACAAATTTTTTGAGTGAGGACAAGAGTCTTTAATGGAGAGATATCCATAAGCCAATGCAGTGGAGGCAGTAGTCTTCTAAAGGATCACCAGCCAGAGCAAAGGAGAAGGAGTTCTCCTATTGATAAATATCCACAAACTAGCTAAGGATATTAGTGTCTCCAATGGATAGAGATCCACAAAATTGATTAGGGGATTGATGTCTCCTTTGGATAGAGGTCCATAAACATATTAATAGAGAAGGATTCCTAAGAGATTTGTTGACAAAATTTTAGTGAAATATTTCCTCTATGGACGTAACCCACAATGGGTGAACCACATTAAATTGGTGTCTCTATTATGTGTGGTGATTTGTGCATTGCTTTGATTATTGTTGTTGATATTGCCATTGATATATTAGATAATATTATTTGAGAAAAGTAAAGTAAAAATTGATCTTATACTATTCACCCCCCTCTCAGTATAAGCTTATGTTCTTAAATAGAAAGTTATGATGCTCTGTTACTGAGAAATTCCATCACAACCCTTTTAGGTCCTGCCTGGGAGTGGTTTAACCAACTTATAATGCATAGCATAACCAACTTTGAACAAATGGTCAATGCATTTCTTGAATGTTTCTCCTTCAGCATCAAGAATAAGATAAACCTATCCGATCTAGCTACTCTAATGCAATACAATAATGAGATGATCATGGATTATGGGAAGATATGGAGAAATTTAATGGTAAAGTTGCCATTTTCCATTCTAACCACATAACTAACTCAAATTTTTATAAAGATTTGTGTGAAGCACATCTCACTATTTTTGCAGCTACAACACTACCAAACATTTGAGGAGGCTTTAGCACAAGCCAATGTAATTGAGGACATCAAGTTACAAGAGGGTAACTTGAAGCTCCAGAATATGAAGGATTGGAACAATAAGAACACTCAAAATCAAAATCACCATGCCGAGCTGGCCCATGTAAATCAAGTGGTGTTAAACCTCTAGAAAGGGGACAAGGGCCAGTAATAGAATTAATAGGTCCAACCTTCTCCTGCATGATACGACCAACACAAAAATAATAAATAGGGTAATAATAAAGATCAACGCCCTCCTCACCAGTTCACACTATTTTCATAGTTGATGACATTGATATTCCATAAACTATGTGAGGCTAAGGTCATTAACTTACTAGAGATAAAGTCGCAAGACCCTAACCAACCCAAACCAAAAGGGTATATGGATGATCAGTATTGCTCAGACCACATGATGAAGGGACATGAAATTGAAGGATGTTATAGTTTTAAACACATGGTGCAAAATATGATCGATAAAGGTGAGTTAATTATCAACAACCCTCAAGATCTAGAAAACCAAAATATGGGGATTTTCAAAAATCCTCTTCTGAATCATGAGCCCCTGAGGAATAATGTTTTCTAGGTAAACCATATGCATCTCGAACCACCTACATAGGGTTTCATTATAATGGTAAATATTATCACAAAAAAAGGGAGGTACGAATGACCAGATCCACCTCTAGCTTTGAGGGTTCAAGCTACACCTCCACAAAGGCTAGTGCAAAATAATATGTCAAGCCCACCAAATTGACTGGTGGTGACCATTAGAAGTAGGCTTGTTCAAAGCCTACATACAACTCCAACAAAGTTGTCAATATATGAACTGATACAACAATCTCCTAAGCACAGAGAGATGCTCATGGAAATATTGAGATCTATTGAAGTTCTATCCTAGGACCCTAAAGAATTTAAAAATTTAGTGGGACATGTGCAATAGTGTAGTGAGCCAGTTATTCAATTTCATAATCACAAAGTTAAAATGGTCTTTGTTGCTATAGCAAACCCATCACTGCATATAATTGTATGTGTTAACCACACACCATTTAAATAGGTACTGATTGACATAGGGTCATAAATCAATATTATTACTACCAAGGAATTGGCATACTTGAAGTTGCCAAAATAATACATCATACTTTTAACCTTCACTTTTAGAGAATTTAATGATACACTATGTTCAATGATCGGTACTATATTCTTACCCATTTAGATCAAACTAGAGACCATCCCCATGATGTATCATGTACTTGAAGATGCTATGCAATATAAAATTCTCTTGGGTATTTCTTGTATTAGATAAATACATTGTGTTCTCTCATAGATGAGGGACAAGTTCATATGGTTCCTTCCAATGAGGAACCATTTAAATATTTGAACCAAGTAGATTTTCTTGGATATTTCATTCTCCCTTCAACACACCTAGATATACAACCAACATCTCCCATTAAACATCCTGAAGATAAAATAAATAAAGTGTGTATTGGACCTTTGAATTTAGCACAGCGATCAGATGCACATACAACAGTAGCTTCTACAAAGACTACAACATTGATGATGCTTAGAAATGACTAGAAACTCAAGGTAAAATTGGGCAAGGAAGAGATAAGGGAAATGCTCAATAGCCAATGCCAATGTCTCTAGTTCCATGGATGAAGGAGATGCATATAATGGAGTCAAGGAGGCACCTCAACCTACCTCACATTTTTCTTCAATTGGGTCATCTACATTGCAGGTGACCATCCATTTTTTTAAGCTTGGGCTAGAAGAGTATATAGTGGAAAACATGGCATTCTCATTGTTTATCAAGAATAGACAAGATATGGACCAATCTCAAGCCCATATCTTTCCTGTAGGGATGGTGGTACCACTAGGGGTGCCACCCAACCAAAAAAAAATCATCTTTGGAGGTTTTAACCAACTTCCAAATCACACACCCATAGATGAGGATGATGATGAACCATTCTCGATGAATTTTCATTATTTATCTAGTCTAGAGTTTACCTTGTATTATTTTAAACATTACCATTGGTATGGTTATGGTCTAGGCATATTAAAGCAAGGGTGTGAACTCCCTATGAACCAAAATATCAGTTGCCAACTGATAGGTTCAGATTGGGCTACCATATAAGAGGATAGGACAAGATTTTAGGAAAATCTCTTGATCATTTGAACCTAAGTTTAGGGAATAACATGGATTGGAATCCTTATCACCCTAACCCTTCCTAAATACAAAGGGTAATAGGTTTGTGACCTATGTATCTATAGAACCACTTGAGATATATCATGACAACATCATGATAGGGGTCAATCCAGAAGAAATTACAAGAGCCAACTTGTAGAAAGAAAGTTGTGAATCTACCAATGACACTAGCAGGAAAATCCATAATCTAGGCCTAACAGTAGACACCGAATCAAAAGTTTCTTCTAAGGTAGTTAAAGTAGAGTCCATCTCTAAAAGTGATGGACCAGATTGTGATTCTAGGAGTTATGATGATGAGTCCTCAAATTATGAACAATGTGAGGATGAAACTTAGTTGGCCTACTTAGGCCCTCTACATTTATGTAATCTGTTACCCATGGAGCTAGTGGGAATAGATGAGGGATTATTCATTTATGATAGTGGCTATGAGGAGAGGGCCTACCTTGGACCTCATCTCGCTCATTTCCTAATTCCAATAGTCAGGGGTGAAGGACTCATATATGATAGTGATGATGAGGATGAGACCGAGAGATCTTATCTCGGGCATCACTATTTATGTCATCATAATGAACCATTCAACATCGATGAGATGTATCAAATAGTCTATCCTGACCCTCACCTCAAAGGAAGACCACCCAATTTGGATATGATTTATCACATGGTCTTCCCTTATCTACCTACATATATTCAACTCCTTGAGCCAAATTATATCATGTTCCAGTCTATTCATAGACCAGATTCAAAGATCCCAATATCCCCAAAGCCACATATTGGGTATGAGAATAGCAATAATAATGTAGAGTTGCACACATGTGGTCTTGGAGATCTAATCCATTCCATCAACATGATATCCATTGATTTGACCACTCCACTCCACAACACACTTGATCCTTCTAAACCATTATGTCTTAATCTAGATTTTATTGATTGGGATCATGTTGATTCAACTTTAGAGCTTGAATATTTCTTACCTAATGAAGAAATGTTACAACCATTTTATTTTGCACCAGGCTGCACACATGATGTTTATCACACTAAGAGTACTTTTTATGTAGGACCTTTGAACCCAACTGATGACATCCACCTGATCCCTACACCTCATCAGATTGAGGAGGGATCACACATGTTAGTAGAGGAAACCTTTGATGTGGATATCAGTGATGATCCCACTAACCCTAAGAAGGTTAAATTTAGAGAGATTCAATCTCCTGATGAGTGTGCCATCCTCATCCCTCTACTAAAAAAGAGACCTGATATTTGTTTTGGATATATAAGGATATGTTGGTTCTAGATATGAAATTTTTTACTCATAACCTTTCGTTAAATTCCTCTAAAAGGCCTATCAAGCAAAATATTAGGAAGATGCATCCAACCATTACTTTAATGGTTAAATATGAGTTGCAAAATTTGTTGTATGTAGAGTTTATTATATCAATCAACTATTCAAAATGAGTATCAAACATGGTACCTGTAGGAAAACCTAATAGAAGGATTCGTATCTGTATAGATTTTAGAGACCTCAACAAGGAAACACCAAAGGATTTATTCCTATTGCCCAACATAGATGCTCTCGTAGATGCAACTATGGGTCATGATATTCTCTCCTTGATAGATGGTTTTTTTGGTTACAACCAAATTTGGATTAAAGTCGAAGACCAGCACAAAACCACGTTCACAACACCATGGGGAACATTTTGTTACAAGGTTGTGTCATTCATCCTTAAAAATGCTAGTGCTACATATCAGCGAGCCATGGCATACATCTTCCATGACTACATGCACAAAATCCTTGAGGATTACATTGATGATTTATTAGCAAAGCCATTGCTATGAGAAGAACATGTTGATGTCCTGACAAAGGTCTTCAATCACCTGATAGAGCATAATGTCAGGTTGAATCCCATGAAGTGCATATTTGGTGCAACTTCGGGAAAACTCTTGAGATTAATCATTTCTAAATGAGGGATCAAATTTAGCCTAACAAAGGTCAAGGCCATCCTTGAAATGCATCCTCCCACAAATATCAAATATCTAAGCCTACAAGTCAAAGTAGCATCCATAAAGCAATTTATCACATAATTATAGGATAAATGTCTACCCATGAATTTGTTGCTACACAAGGGGTTCTCATTTAGTTGGGTTGAGGACTATCAGAAGACCTTTCCTAAAATTAAGTAATACCTAGAAACACCACCAGTGCTAGCTCCACCAAGACCAGATGTACCTTTTTTGCTATATATATTGACTACTAACTTTGCATTGGGAACCATTCTAGCCCAAAATAATGCACAAGATAAATAATAAGCAATATATTACATCATTTGCACCTTGGTGAGTTATGAGCTAGGGTATGCGTACATGGAGAAGTTGTGTTTAGTAGTGGTGTTTGAAATAAATAAGTTGCATCTTTACATGCTAAGTCATATGACGTATGTGATAACCAATCAAAATACTTTGCAGTATATGATGAGCAAGACATATCATAATACATGTACTATAAAGTGGATCATGCTATTAACAAAAATTGATTTGGAATTCATTAGCCAAAAGTCCATCAAGGGACAGGTCATAGCTGATCAGATGGCATAAGCACCTCTTGAAGATAGTAGGCCTCTCAGCTTAGAGCTACCAGATGATGCAATCTTTGCATTATCAAAATCTTCCAAACCTGAAGAACCAGATAACAAATCTCACATAACTTTTTTCTTTGATGGTTTGAAGTGTGAGCAAGGGGGTGGTGTAGGAATTGTCTTCTTCACACCACAAGGTGCTCCAATGCTCTTGTCGTTTAAGATAGATTTTCCTTGTACCAATATCAATGTTGAACATGAATCCCTATTCTTGGGCCTCCAAATAGCAATCACCATGAAGATTAAAATATTAAACATATTTGGTGACTCCCTTCTCATTGTCAATCAGGTTAAGGGACTATTTCAATGTAGGTGTCCTATCCTAAAAGCCTATAAGGATCTTGCTGACACTTATCTAGCCCAGCTAGAGTGGTATGACATCAAGGCAATACCTTGTACATTGAAAAAATTCATAGACACTATGGTATATTTGTGATATTTAATCCCTAAGAATCCATCTATTGGTTTTACTACCATTTATGTAAAAATGATATCGCATGCTGTGATGCAACGTGAGGCTTTAGATAACAAAATATCGGTCAACATGATTCATATAGAACCAAACCATGAGTGGTTCTATAAAGCTAGAGTCTTTCTCAAGAAGTCACCCCAGGGATCTTTGATCTCATAGGTGCCTATGGAGAGTGGCACTACATTCACCACAAGGTTGTATCCCAGTTTGCATTCACACATAACAAACTGCAATGGGAACAAGTTATCTTATCAATCAAGATAGAGACTTATTAGGATTGGATGCCATAATTACATGAATTCCTTAAGCTTGGTTTAATCCCTCAAGGATTTTTATATGTCATGAGATGCACATTTAAACAAAAAACAACAAATTATATCTTTCTAAGAGACATCTTGTACCATCGAAGCTATGATGGAGTTCTCCTTCGTTGCCTTGAGCCCCAAGAATTAGCTTAGGCAATCTCATAGGCTCATGATGGTACATGCGATGACCATTTCAGTGGCATGGTCATTGTCAAGAACATACTTTGAATGGATTATTATTGGCCCACTATGGATAAGGATTGCACCACGTATGTCAAGAAATATGTTAAATGTTACCATTATGGTAATCTTATGCACTTGCCATCACATTCCTTACAGCCCATACAAATAGCTTGGCCATTTTATCAGTGGGGTTTAGATCTAATAAAAAATATATCTCCCCCATCATTGGATTGGCATACATTTATTATAATAGCTATTGAGTATTTTACAAAATGGGTGGAAGAAATACCTTTAACAATAATTGGAGCATGTATTGCAAATTTCATACTTCACAATATCATCAGTCATTTTAGGATACCATCCAAGATAATATTGGATAATGGAACATAATTTAAGAATAAAACTATAAGGGCTTTGATGTCCAAGTACAATATACAACACAGTTTTGTAACTCCATACTATCTGTAGGTAAATGAGCAAGCTGAGACTTCAAACAAGAAAATGGTAGTCATATTGAAAACGATGGTACAAGATAACCATAAATATTGGCATATACAACTATCCCTTGCATTATGGTATTATAGGACTAGAATACAGACACCCACTGGGGCAACCCCATTTTTTCTAGTATATGGCACTTGGGCCATTATGCCCTTAGAGTTGGATATTCCAACCCTGTGCATTACATTGAAAGAGTTCATCGATGACAAAACTACGTGGTAAAATTTCCTTGATCAACTGATGCTTCTTGATGAACATCACATGAATACCCTTGAGCATCTCTGAGTCTATCAAGAATGCGTAAAATCATATTATAACAATAAATTCCATCTGAGAGACTTTAAATTTGGGGATATTAGAACCAATAGAACTCAAACCTACCACTGCACTTGTGAGATAAATTAATGGCCAACTGGTTAGGTCCATATATCATATCAAAGCATATTTGACCTGGAACGTATCACCTAACATAAATTTAAGGTGTTGAAGAGCATGAACCACTTAACATCCTTCATCTTAAGGTGTTCCATGCATAAATTCAAAAAAATCAAAAACATGGAAAATTTCAAAATCTATAAAAATCAAAAAGCAATAAAATCTAAAAACATTGCAAAATATCGAAACTTCAAAAAAACATTTGCATCATGCATTTCATTTTGCACTTGCATTCAGTTAATTGCATTGCGTTAGGTATTTTCATCCATTGCACCTTTTATTAGGATAGGTTGTGTTTGTAATCTTACAAACGACACCATGTTTGTATTTCAATCATGCATATAAGCATCATCATCTTCCACACCCTTGTGAGTAATTATGTTTTTCAACACAACCTCTTATATTCCTATGAAGAATATACTAGGTTTTTTTGGTCATTCAGCCATACCTAGTGGTCTTCTCAAAATGTGTATAAAGCTTGCTTTGCTTTTGAGGATGAGGTCTAGTTTTGATAACACTTAGCATATTAGAATCCCATCACTAATTAAACACATTAACAATCCTAATTAGGGTAAGGAAATATGAACACTACAAAGTGGTCCTAGTCACCTTAAGCAAAAGGTTATGTTACTTTCTCATTGTGATGTGCAATGGTATAAAATGTGTATCATTGGCAAAAGGACAAGTTCCTCCCTACCCAAGAAATCCCTTGCTTACAAAAAGGAGAAAAATCCTAAAATCAAATCAAATCCCTTGCTCAAAACAAAATAAAAATAAAATATAAAATAAATAGTGATTTTTACCACTATACATGAGCAAGTATCCCAATAAAATTGAAGAAAAGAAGGGGGTGAAGAGCTTGAATCCCTGGAATGGTTAATACTCAAAAATCATAGAGTGATCCCTAATACAGAAATGGGTTGAATGAATCTTGCCTGGCATTGAGGTGGGTCTAAGAAATTTGCAAATGATCTAGCTTTAGGTGGTTTGTATTGCCTAGTATTTTAGTCCAACTAAGTCCAAATCTAGGATCAGTATGGACATTTGGTGATCCTCATTACAATAATGGGTTGAATGAATCCCATATGGCAATGAGGTAGTTTCATGGCTCATCTAATATATGAATTTACACACATAGGGATGATGAATAGCTTGGTATTCATTACAACAATTTTATCTTTTAGAAGTCTAGTATAGTTATTATACAACTTTTGATAAGTCAACTAGGGTTTTTGAGTCTCATGGAAAACCTCAAAAATTCCCAAATAGCAACAAATCATCAAGAAATCAATCATTAATTTCAATTTTATTTTTATGATATTTTTTTATTAAGGGGTTTTCATAGCATAGAATAGATACTGATTGGATATTAGCAATGATATTTAGATATCCACTGACTATTTTGTGCATATATTTTACCTTACAAAAGCTTATGAAAAGAAACAATTTATCATCTCATCTCACATATGGGTGTATAAATGGTTAATTTTATGATAATATTTACCAAATACATTCATGATTTTTATACATTCTGTGGTGTCATCATTATATTTTTAACTCACATTGGATTCATTTCCTATGTTTTTAAGTGATTAAAGCATACAAGTTCATTTACATCAGATTACATCATGTAAATAATGCACTACACACATTACATTCAGCATATCATAACATCATAAATTAAATGCATACAAGAAAATAAAATTAAACGTGCATTTAACATCTAATATTACATCCATATTCATACATCATAAGTAGTCCATCTACATGTATAGATCACAATATCTAGTCATACATAAATCAGTTAGCTAATGCATTTCATCAATACATCACATCATATAGCATCAAATCAACATAACATCTAAGCATTGCATCCATATGCATCTCATAAACATAAAAAAATAAAAATGTACACATTTAATGAGTCAAAATATAAAATTTTGATCATATATGTGTCTGTGTGTGTGCGTGTGTGTCAAAAAGAGTACATAGATGTGTCAAAATACCCATAGGCTACAACTGTGTAGGTCCTTAGACCTTACACTCAAAAATGGTATAAATATGTAACAATCCATACTACATAGGGCCTGTGCCCCTTGCTTGAGAGCCTTCCCCACCATATCCACCCTCTCGGTGAGTCCGTCTAGAGATGGTGCCCTTGGACCTCTCTATCCTGTGAGTCTTGTGACTAGACCATGAGAATGACTACCCTATCTCCTGTGTCCTAGTAAGTTGTGACCTTGTAGCTATGGGCCTCTCTAGAACTATGACACTAAGTATTCTAACCTCTCTCGCTAGAAGAGTGATGTGGGCCACATATTGTGCATGCTTCTTGGTACCCTCCTGGATGAGGGCATGTAGTCTTTGGATCTTTGCTCCCATATCCAACCCTATTAATTTTGGTATAGCTAGAGAAGTAGGATCAACCTGAGAAGTTGAGGGGCCTCCCCTCATAGATCGAAGTAAGTCTCACTCTGTGGTCATAGCATCCAGCTAAAACTAGAGAAGATCATAATGCCTAGTGACCTTCTCTATCTCTATATTTGTAGTGGTAATTTATGCTAATAGAGATAACCTCTCCTCCTCATACCCATGCCATTTTTCTTGGCCCTCTATGAGCTGACCTTGGACTACTCTCAACTGTACCTATAGGATAACCATGGATTTATCTCTCTCCAAGATCTGATCCCTTGTAGTTTAAAGTTGTGACTATAAGATAGCCACCTAGGCTCTGAGCTGAGATGCCTCATCATCAACATCCTCCTTGGGTGCCTCCTCGCCCTCCTCAGCCTAGGGATCCTCCTCTACTATAGTCTGGATCCATCTACCCTCTATCCTCTAGCAAGTGCATTAACCCACAGTATCCTCACCAGTTGCATCTACACCTAACTCATCTCTAGCTCTACCTAGTGGGTTGCCACCCTTCCATAACCTGGTAGTCCACCAAGCATCATAATCCGCTATGGTACCAGTATTCACAAGCCTTAAATCCTAAAATGCATCATCCTCATCCCCTAGTGGAGTCACTTGAGGCCAAGCCAAGTCTCTCTCTTCCTTAATGTGATGGTAAACAACTAGCTCATCTGGGAGATCCTGGAAGATCCTAAACTGCCTAAGAACACGTGAGAAGTGGAAAAACTCACGTATCTTAGGCTTACACCCAAGAATCCATCTCTTGCATCATGCCCATATCAAATAGCTATCTACCTCTACCCATGTTGGACAGTCCATGTAAGGGTACCATAGAACCTACCTTGCCCTCAACCCTATGAGCCAGTCCATGTAATACTAGAGGTCCCCTGCATGAAACCTACTCCTGAATCCCTTGACCTTCCTAGACCAACATGCAGCATAGCATTGGCACTCCTTGTCGATGTCTTGGATCCATAGAGACAGTCCTCAAGTATGATCAATAGTAATGTGCTCACAGGCCCATATTTGGAGTAGTAGACTACAATTGACTCTATTACAGCTCCACTAGGTGATCTTATATAGCTCATCATAGATTTGCGCAAGTATATCACTCCACTAGGATAGAATCAATGGCTCTCATGTGGTGCTAGCTAGTAGATCATGTGTCCTAGATAAAATGTTCCAAGGGAAACTCACTCTAGAAGTATCTAGTAGCACAATCCGCATGATAATCTGCATCAGCACGACCACTCACCATGAGAAAACTCTCTCGCAATACTAGTACTCAATGTGCACCCCACCATGCTTAGAATCCAACTACATCCCATCACTCCTAGAATATAATATCCTCTAAAAAACTAAATCCTTCATTGTAGTGAGCGAAGAGTGATGGCCTCACCATTGATGGGATACGAAAGATATGGTAGACATCCTCCAATGTCACTGTAATCTCACCTGCGGGCATGTAAGGTGTTGGTATATGCATCCCAATGATGGGCCAAGGCAGTCATGTAGGTCTGATCATCCTATATGGAAGGCAATTGTAGCACATAGTCGAAGCCTATGGCCTTGAACCAGTCCCACTCGGTATTGCTCAGTTTGTTACATAGCTTGTAGAGGAGATCATACTTCCTCACTCTCACATTCAACCTCTAAAGAGTGATAATAATAAGAATCACTTAAAATCACAAAAACATCAAAAATGCACTTCAAAATGCTAAGAAATTCAAAAAACTCCTTCAAAAAAGGCAAAAAAATCACAAATATATTCAAAATGTCCAAAAAAATCAAAATATCACTTAGAAATTTCAAAAAATCAATTAATTCAATCCAAATCAAGAAAAAAAAAAATTAAAATTAAAAATCTTCTAAAATTCCTCACCCGCGGCTATCACCCGCGCCCGGCAACAACGGTCAATTTTTTGACTGTTGGAATTTGAAGTCAACTGCGGCTGACAATCGCGGCCCCAAATTTACCAATTAGGAGCCATGGTTGCCACTCGTGGCTATGGGAAAGACCTTTTTCAAGGTCATTTCCCATCCCATTAACCCTAAAACCCAAAAAAATAAAACCCTCCCCAACTAACTAGCCTAGTCTAATCCTAACTAGGGTGAGGTTCATTACCAATAGTTTAGTGAGTTCATTTTTCTCATTAATTAATTTTATTCATTTTAAGTTGGTAATTCAATGAGTGAGGTATAGAGGGCTACCTTCGTAGCATCGGATCCACCATTGGTGGATGCCTCTGCTTAGTCAACCATGGGTATAGGTGAATTTTGGTGGTGTTCCGTGTCAAAGTTTTACTTTTACCTCTCAGAGATCTCTCTCTCAAAAGTTGGAAATGGAAATAATGAATTTGAAAATGACGTGTTTTCTTTTATATTTCCAATTTTTTCCTTAGCCATAGCTAGTAACCACGACCACAAAATTAGGGTTTTCCAACTATGGGTTAGAGTTACGGCTAAGGAATTTGCTAGAATTAGTTTTTGATGACAATCGTGGCTAGAAACCAGCAATAAATTCCATCAAAATTTCACCATGAGGGGCTTAAAAATTAAAAATTAAAAATATTCGACGGGCCAAAACCTTCAAAATTTTCAAAAATAACAAAAACATTCACATAATTCAAAATTCAAATGTGCCTCATATCCAGTTATTTACCCTATACACTTGGCGGTTGCAGCGACTTGCGATCTATGCAATCCAACAATATGAGTAAATTACCATAAGACCATTTGGGGTAAATTAGTCATCGTTGACTTGAAATGACTTCACTTCAATCTTGAAGAAGGCCACAATGGTTGGACTGCCCCATAGGAATGAGGTGTTCATTTCATTTCTCCTATGACATTTTCAACATATCATCGACACATAGTGATTCAACACAACATAATTGGTATTGTTATCATTTTAATTTCCTATGAAGGCCATTAAGTTTGGACCACTCCATGGGATACAAATATACAATTACTCTT
The DNA here is from genome assembly GCA_028583015.1 of Wollemia nobilis. NCBI lineage: Eukaryota > Viridiplantae > Streptophyta > Pinopsida > Araucariales > Araucariaceae > Wollemia > Wollemia nobilis. The sequence continues at coordinate 4,222,644 of JAQPPZ010000288.1, forward strand.
AATAGTTGAAATCATGGCTGAATTAGGCCTTGCCAAATAATAACAAAGTGTAAAAGTCTTCAATCATCCAAATTATTCATCTTGGTCAAGCGACTCATCGCTTTATTCATTGTCCTATCCTCATCGACTCATCGCTTGAGGGGGTAGTCATAATATCAATAATCATAATCAAATTCAACAAGATATCACTCGATCTTGTCAAATTGCGTTCATCTTATGAATCATTGCCAACAACTATCATAAGCTTACCCTTTTCTGGGGCAAAAATAAAATATGATAGTTAAGTTAGTAGCTTTCCACCTATTAGAATTATTGTAGCTTAACTACCCAATCATCGTGGATATGTGAAAGCTTTGAAAATTTAAGCCTTCTCTTAGTTGGAAGCAATGATTCTAATATGCACATCCTTTTGTAGCACTAGGGCATCTAATATTTATTAGATCAATGATCATTATTCAACCTATGACATAGCTTTAGGCGGTCTATTTTTTCTTAGCATTGTGCTTTCACATAGTGCATCCAAAAAGAGGTATCTATATACACCCAAAACATGTCATGTGTAGGGGACTACTCATATGGATATCCTAATAGACCATATAAATGATCTTGGACCATTCCAAGATAGAGCAGTGGTTTTAACCACTCAATTTAGGCAGCTTTGGCCTACTTAGCCTTAGCCATGACTGACACCCGTGGCTAACAGAGCTAGCTACACCTTAGAGTCGTGGCTAGTCTTGAAACTATTTTAAATTCCTAATCCAAGCCAAATTCAGTTACAATGGCCATGGTAATGGATTTCAAGCAATTTTAAGCAGGAAAATATCTAGAACCTTCCTCCCAACTATCCCAACCTCTTGGTTCTTAATCTTGTCTTCTCAATGAAGCTAATATTGGGAATTGAGAGTGTTATAATATTCCCCTCCAAAATGGGGAGAAGTCTAGAAAAAGTATCAATTTTTATGAAGTGAAGCCCTGTCGAATTGGAGAGCCATTTGCAACCCTTGAGGAGTGCCTATATGTTGCCAATTTAGAAATCATGAATATATGTGAAGTTATGGAGGTTTCAAGAGCTTGAGGAGATCATTCATCCACAATTGAACCACTTCCATTGCAAATTCAAATAATCTACATCGCCAATCAGTTCTAGAACACAAAGGCAACCCTTGATCATCAATTACCTAAAGGAATTTGAGATTCAGGCCTTGGTTACAAGAGGAAGAGCACTTTCACCTCAGTCGTGACTAACAGAGCCAGTTGTGCCTCAAACCCATAGTGAGGGTTTGACATTCAATTTCTCTGGTTTTAACTATAGTAATTTCATTCAAAACATGCAATTAGATAGATCTAACATAGATTAGCTTTCCTTAATGCTTTTTTATGATTAATTATAGAAAATAGAGGTAGCTTCACTCTATTTCCTTCTAATTTGTCAATTTTTACTAGTTTCATTAGGTTTGATTCATTTCAAATTTTAATGGCAGATTATGCATCATAATAGCTAGATTTATTGCTTTCTTAGCATTATTTACAGTAATATAGAGGTTTTGTAATTATTTTTACAAGTTTCCATATTTTAATGCTACATTTGTACTAATTCATGCAAATTCCTATCAAGAGCCTCATCATGAGAGGTCTCCTTTGTTTCTAACTCTCCTATGTTGTTTCTTGAATGTAGGTTTATAGGATATGAGCATATTCAAAGCATTATTGGTAGAATTTTCCTTTGATCAAGTGAGAAGAAGGCTTTCTTGAGTCTTGAGCAGTTCGTGTCTACAATAAGATTTTGTGTATTACACCATCCCCTTTGAGGGGCTCGAAACATTGTATCAATTGTATCAAGGAATTCGGTATCCCTAAGAGGGATGTATTTGTAATGGATATTTGCAATGATAATATAAAGAAGTTGTAATTTCTTGTTCAATTCATTGTTATTCATATTTTCATGCTTTAATGCTTGGTATAATTGATGCAATAGCCTAGGTGTATGCTTTTAGGGTGGTACATAACCAACACACTAGGAATTTGATACTCGAGTAATTGTGGTTGTTACCAAATTTTGATTGACTAATTTATGCTTTTGTATCCAATGGAAATGATTTAATATAACCTTTTACAAATTAACTTGAAAAGAGCCATACTCAAAGATTGAGGTTTCAGTTGATTTAATGTCACATGTAATGATGTTAGATGTTTTCGAATGAGTGTCCTTATGATGAGCTACCCATCCTATCGAATTGCATGGATTGCCAATCACTGTAATTTCTAGGTATATAGGGTAATTCACTAGATACAAGTATCACTACATGATTTACTTAAAATATTTGTTGAATGGATGTGATGAATGCAAATGTTGGAAATCAAGATCAATTTGGATGCCCTAAGTTTGGGGTGGACTTGTGTTGTTGTAAATTTGACTTTTGGAATGATTGACATACAAGATGATGAAGTAAAGGAACCAATCACCCTAGAATCTCGTTTTCCTAGTGACTGTAGCAAATTATTTAATGCAAAATGATGAAGTAAGAATTTTTCATGTTTTGTAACCCTAGAGAGTAGGCATCAATGACAACCTTGGACAAATTTGCTTGAACACAGGTCACTCAAAATTTGAAGGACCAATCTAATTTAATTTCAAACATGATGATATGAAATTATTTTGAATAAGTGTCCTTATGGTAATTTACCCATCTTACCAAATTGCATGGATAACCAATCACTACAACCACCAAGTGTCTAGGGTAAATAACTAAATAGAAGGTTCACTTGAGATGATGATAATGTGAGATGATTATTTGGATAATTTTGAAATGTTTTTGTAGCCATTTACATTTTAATGGGAGTTGTGTAATATGGTCACAAATAAAAGTCAATGTGGGTTACCCCAATCATGGAAAATATTATCATTTTAATGAGCATAATTTACATGATTGAGTGTTTTGAGTGTTGACTTGATTTGAGACTATAATTTTGTAGATTTTGTCTATCCCTTCAAGCAATGAGTTGACAAAGAAGAGATGAAATGATGAAAGTGATGAAGCATATGACAAAGGTGAAAATTATTAGAATGAAATTGATGTTTTTGTTTTTTGTTACAACTATGATTTTGACCATTATTGGTAATTATACATGTCTATCCCTTGGAGCTGTCCAACCATATGGATTTCTTAGGGAATTGATATGATAACAATTCATTTCTTGCTTGAGGTGAATCACTGTTCAACGGCCTTATAGTAACCTACCCATTCGACTGTATTGCATGGATAATTAGTCACTGCAACCCCTAGGTGTATAGGATAAATTACTACATATGAGGATCACTTGAGGCTAAGTGGAATAAGAAAATGTACACATGTATCCCTTGGAGTATTCTAGCCACATGGCCTTCTTAGGGAGTTGAGATGAGAGCATTTCTATTATTTCAGGTGCCTGTTGAATTTGTTTTTGACCAAAGGAATGAGGTACCTTTGGAGATTTTTGCTTTTATTGTTGTTTTTTTGTGTGGCCTTATGGTAATGTATTCATCATACCAAATTGCACGGATAGCCAATCGCTTCAACTTCTAAGTGACTAGAGTAGATCACTAGTTATGAGTTTTACTCGAGATTTTTTATTTTATGGTTTTTATGATTTTTTTTTGTTTTATATTGTTTTTATTGTTTTTATGTTTGTTTATTGATTTTTTTTTACCAAAGGAATTTGAGTGCCTTTGGAGCATTCTGGATTGATTTGACCAAAGGGGTAAGTGCCTTTGGTCAAATCAATCTAGTTGACCAAAGGGATACCCCCTTTGGAGCTTTTTTGATTGATTTGACCAAAGGGGTGTCCCCTTTGGAGCCTTTTATATTGAATTGACCAAAGGAATTTGGTTCCTTTAGAGCCTTTTTTTTGTTTGAATTGACCAAAGGGGTGTCCCCTTTGGAGCCTTTTTTTTAATTGACCAAAGGGGTGTCCCCTTTGGAGATCTTTTTTTGGATGGGGAAGGTGTGATACCTTAAGCATCCCCATTGTGGTCTTGGTGGATACCAAGGTTTTGATGAGATGAGGTGGGTGGATCATCTATGGGAAATTCCCCCTTGTCGATAAGATCTTGGACCACATTTTTAAAGGCTTTGCAATCATTGATGTCATGGCCCAATTTTTTATGTTATATATGATAATTATCTTCCCTATATGACTTAGGTTTATGTGTTTTGGTATTTTTAGTATGTATGTTAGGTAAAACAATTATCTTTGCATCCTACAACTTTTAGAAGATTTTCGACATAGGCTCAAATAAAGGGGTCCAGGTATAAGGTTGACGATTTGAACATGAGGTTGATTGTCCATGCAGATGAGGTTGATGATGTGGTTGAGGTGGGATATTTTGATGAGTTTGGTGATGACTCAATTGTAGCTCAATGTTTATAAGGTGGTTAAAAATATATTGTAGAATGATCAGATTGTGTTGATGAAGGGTGGTTGTTGATGAGGAGATAGTGGACTAATGGTGTTTTGTTTTGATGGAGCACCATACATCTAATTGAATGGATGTTTTGGTATGGTTATTGTGGGTGGAGACAATGATGGAAAGATTATACTAACTACATTAAAATATATCCTAACTACATCCATGTCCACATATGTGACACGATCGTCATACGGCACAGGTGGCTCACTCCTAAGAGTCTCAGTGATGGTGGCATGAGTATCCATCTACAAAATATCTATGTTTGATATAGGGGCACCACAAGAGTGCCTATAATTCAAGATTATGGACATAGTAGAGGCTATACTGATTTGTCCTACCACCAAAGTGTTAGGGGCATAACAAGACTGATATAGAGGATCCATGGATGGAGGCATCTAGCTTTGAACTAGGGCTAACCTTTTGGATTGACCATGGGTTGTTACCATATGCTAAAGGCAATATGAGGTGTAAAATGTAAATGTATGTATGTGAATGTGTGATGGAAGTACAAAGAAAAATAAAACTCAAAGAAAACAAATAAATAATGTTTTTGTTCCTAAGTTTGTGCAAAGTTTAATTTTTGTGTTTTCTTTTTTTTAAGGAGTTTTAAATTTTTTTGGGAGTTTTTGGTAAAAATAAAGAGTGATGTGCGAATGGTTTTCTCTAAAATGAGTCTATGGATTTTACCTAGATGCTTTCACAAACTAACCTGGTAATGAAGTCTGAGTTGTGAAACCCACTAGGATTTGGAGATGAAATCCAAATCCAATGAGGGAGCATAGGTCCTACCAGTCCATCGTGGGCAGTGATACACCCTCCAAATAGGAATACATACTATTTTCCATGGCTTAGACAGTTATTGGATCTGGCCTTGGCCAAGTAATAGGGTAAATATGTTGGGGGATGGTGGTGAAGTCCAAACTTATCCAACTTTCATGTGTGTGATGATTTTGTTTGTTATTGTGTGATGTAATCTAATATGTGATTTTGTTTATTACCTAATGCAAAAAGCAAAAAAATATATAGTAGCAGACAAAAAATAGAGCAGGGCCCAAATGGCTAATCCTAAGTAAGACCTGTAAAGTATGAAATATAGAGCTAACCATCGATGTGCGGTTAGTCCTGGTAAATTGTGACTGCCCTATTGACCAACCATGCAATCACATTTGGGAGATCCCAACTATGAATCCATGGTTTCAAATGTATCTTAGAAATAGAATAAATTAGGCTTGGAACTTTAAATAATCCTGGCCTATTTTTAAGAAGGCTATGCAGATGCTCTATTGATTAAGCTAAAATGCAGATTACTTGATTTCTTTATTTTTTTTATGAAATTAAGTATGAATATCCTAAGACCTAAATGTAAAAAATGGTAAAAAAAATAGAAATTCCTATTTAACCTAAATGTAAATTCTAAAGGTAAAATAGAGGAAAGAGAGTTTCAGGTGTACAGACCTATTATTCTTTCACTGCTCCTTCCAATGCATTCAACTGTCAATCCACAATTCTACAGTGCTCCAACCATAAGTGCTTGGTTCCTTAGGCATCCAACCACCAGTGTGGGGTTCCTCAGATCTATAACTGCATGCTCACAATTTCTTAGGTATAGGACTGAACAAAAATAAGCAATGGATCCATCAATTCCAATCTCCAATCTTCGTGTGCTCAAAATCCAAGAACCTACAATCACAAAAAAGCACAAATAAGTAACCAAATTTAAAGCAATGTAATTAAAAATATAATTGTTATGTGGTCCCACTGTGATCACCATTTTTGTAGCTAAAATAACTGAACACACAATATTTGAAATAAAAAAGAGAACTTGCAAAAAATAATATTTGTATTAAAATTGATACAGGGAGCCTGAATCTCTTATTTTTACAATGCTTCTTTGAATTTCCCCAAATTTCTTGTGGGTAATAACACAATGCTTATTTTTTCTCTTATCTAAATACAATGCTCTAATATAAAATGGGGGTATTTTAACTCTTCAACAAACTATGTGTTCTCTGTTACTCAATTGTAGCTTCAAAGGGGTGAGTGGGCTTCTGATATCCAGTGAGGGGGCCACTCTAGCTTTACAAGATCTCTAAGTAATTGTATCCTATACACATGGAAATAAAACAGGTGTTAGTAGAACTTGTATAAACAATTGAAAACCAATGCAAATGAAAACCCTTGAATGAATGCTTGTAGAAAACATAGAAATCAAAATATACATGCCTTTCTAACAAATTAATAACTTACTAATATTAGCTACTCCAAATGGCCTAAAAATTTGTGGAGATTGTCTTGAGGATATCAGGAACCTACCCTCAAAATTTAATCTCAATATTATTCTGGATGAGTAAGATATTATAAAAATAATTTTGATAGTTTTTACTTAACCGAGGGCCTACGGTTGTGACTGTGTAACCGCGGGAGAGCAGTTGGGACTATGTAACCATGGATGTGCGGTTGTGTGGATATGGAAGAAATATTAAAACTTGTATTTGGTACCTTTATTATGTGAACTCCATGAACATTTGTGACTCCTACAATGATTTTGGCAGCATAGCGGTGTCTTTTTCAGTCCCCTTTGTTTGGTGGAATGATGTTGCTTTTATAGGTAATTTTGGATTTTGGAGGGAAAATATAGGTGGTAAGCTAGAGCTTCCAAGTGGTAGAGACTAGGAAGACACCTATCCTGGGTATTTTTAGTGAGTCACTTAGAGTATCTCACTTAGGTGGAGTGGTGGCATGTGGGTAGGTGCAAGTGGAGTGAAGTGTGGAGTGAGGTGTGAGATGTGGCAAGTGGGTAGGTGTAAGTGGAGCAAAGTGTGTGACATATGTCAAGGGCATAGGTGTAAGTGGAGTGAATTTTGTGATGTGGAAAGGTGAGGGGTAGTGGTGGATAGGACAAGTTTCACATGGAGACATAAGGTATCCTAGGGGGATTTTCCAAATTTTAATAAAATCTGGAAAATAGATTAATGTGTAGGATTTTTATGCCTAAGTTTAGACTTAGACATATATTATTATGTAAAATTGTGATGTGCAAGATGAAATGTACATTAATTAATATACCTAATTTTATACCTAGGCATATATTTTATTATGTAGAATTATGTGGTGAAATGTAAATGCCTAGATTTTGGTGTCTACATCTTTAACATATTTTACATTCGATAAGAATGAATCATCAAGAGCATATTCACATGTAGTCACAAGTATCAGATTTTAATTTATATATAAATAACTAAGTTGTAACTAATAATAGGAATTTAATGTAGCTTTATTTTTATCATAGGGAAAGACACCAAATTAGACTCCACACGACCACCATTGTAAACCCTGGCCCCGATATAGGAAAGGACACAAAATTAGACTCCACACTACCACCACTATAAATATTTAAAAAAATGAAGATAAAACTTTATGCTACCATCAATATAAAACCTATCCCACTAGGTAAGATAAATTCAATGAAGAAAACCAGATCAAAATCCACGTCGTGGCCCCTATAAACTCTAAAGTGAGGGAATCAAACTAGAGAAGCTAACCAGCAAACACTTGGATGCTACCAATTGGCATATCCCCATAATCCACACAACCACCATTGTAAACCCTAGCCTATTGGGTAAGACAAATTTAGGGTAGGACATCCTGTCAAACTTCATTCTACCACTATAAACTCTAGCCCTCTAGGTAAGAAGAAGTCAAGGAATTGATTGACTTTAACTTTCAAGGTAACATGAACCTAGCCCTCTGGGTAATATGAAGTGAGGAAATCAGGGTAGCCAACTAAAAAATACTCTAAGACAACCTTAACTATTTATTTATTGTTCTATATCTTTGATAAATATTCAATAATAAAGGAATATTATGAGAAAAAGTTAGGTAGTAATAAATAAAAGCTATTTAAGTCTTACTTGGAAGCAAGGATTTCTAGTTTGGGGAGGCAATATTCTATGGATTAAAAAATAAAATGAATATAACGTAATATCTATTCAAATTCACATGTTAAAAAATAAAGGAAGAATAAATCTAATGTAATATCTATTCAAAATCATATGTAAAGAGCAAGTGCAATTAGGAAATTGGCCCTTTTCTTCTTCTATATCTTTAGGAAAACTCAAAAAGTAAAGATGCCTTATAAAATAATTAGGTAGCATAGAAGGAAATTCATTTAAGGAAGCCCTAAATGGAAGTAAGGTTGCACTAGTTAAAAGTATGGATGTCGTGATTTCGTGACATGTTGCATTTGACCAAAATAGAAGAGAAAGAGTAAGGAGGCGAAAGTGTCACGATTTCACGACATGTTGGATTTTCACGGGCAAATGCCAAGAAAAGGAGCAAGGAGGCGTATGTGTCACGATATCACGACATGTTGCATTTTCATGTCCAAAAGCAAAAAAATATGACAAAGAGGCAGAAGTGTCGTGACATGTCACTTTTTTGACATGTCACAGTTTCACGACGATCCAGAGCAAATGAAGGAAAAGACTCAAGGACGACGTGATTTCACGACTCATCGATTCTTCGCAGCTGGAAGAAGCAAGAGAAAAAAATGGGAAATTAATTTCATGACATGTCTTAGTTTTACGACAGGTAGTGGCAAAGGAGCAGAACGAAGGCATATTATCACGATTTCATGATAGGTCTCATTGTCGCGACATGTCACATTTTTGCGACTATCCAGAGCAATTGAAGGAAAAGACTTAAGGACGTCACGATTTTGTGACATGTCACACTTTCATAGATGGAAGCGGCAAGAGTTCAAAATGGGAGATGAATGTCACGATTTCGTGACATGTCTCATTGTCGCGACATGTCGCATTTTCACGACTTGCAGCGACAAAGGAGTAGAACGAAGGTAGAATGTCACGATGTCGCGACATGTCTCTTTTTCATGACAGGTCACATTTTTGCGACTATCCAAAGTAAAATATGGAAATGACTTAAGGACGTCACAATTTTGTGACATGTCACATTTTTGTAGCTGGAAGCAGATAGAGTGCAAAATGGGCGATGAATGTCATGATTTCGCAACATGGCTCATTTTCGTGACATGTCGCATTTACGTGACTTATAGCGACAAAGGAGTAGAATGAAGGTAGAATGTTGCGATTTCATGACATGTCTCATTTTGATGACATGTCACCATTTTGTGACTCTCTAGAGAAAATGAAGGAGAAGACTTAAGGACGTCACGATTTCGTGACAGGTCACATTTTCGTAGTTGGGGTAGCAAGAAAGCAATGCAGTAGGCCGTTGTCTGTGCTCTAATGTGGTTGTAAATATGTGTAAGGGGTTGTGCTCTTTCTTGGTAGGGTGGCCTTAGAAGGGTACTATTAGTGAAAGACAGATTGTCCCTATTGAGGTTTTGATCCGTAATATCATAGTGCTGATTTTTGTAAAAGGTTTTGGGTCAACCTGGAAAACTCGGATGTAATGAAATTGTACCTTAATTACCAAAAAAAAAATTATGGATGTCCTATTTATGAATAATATGAGGAGAAAAACTATGGTAATCTCTATATAGGAAGCAAACACTATGCCAAAATGTGATCATCAAGGATGAGATGACTAAAAATGATATAATGGGTTTTGAAAGTAGAGGGTTAATATGTAAGTACCATAGATATTGGTAAGGTTTTTCATATAATTAAAAATTGAGTCAAATAGATGAGGGGATTGAATTTAATTACTCTATTAATTTTCCTTTGAATGAAATTTTTTCATCTTCTTTACTTTAAAAATCAAGGATAAAATAAGGGTTGGTGGCATATCTTTCAGGAAAGAGATGATCCATATTTAAGATCATGGCATGAGATTTTTTTTGCTAGAGAAAAATGGGTTGCACCTAGGTCCCCCACTTTTACAAATAAAGCTCTCTCCTTTAGAGCTTGAGAGTTTACAAACATATTCAATTCTCATTTCAATTGAGTTGCTATAGCTAAATACCTACATATTTTTACATAGAAAGTCTAAATTCTTGATTTTCATTTCCTGAATTTTCTTCAATTTCCAAAACTTAGCATTCTTCTTCTTAATATTTTGCTACAAAAACCTTCACAATACCAAAAATTCACCTCTATTATGTATGCATTTCATATTATTAGAGTAATATTTCCAAAACTTTGCACTATCATAGATTACTTTACCAGATCTAGACTGCTAGTTTCCTTCCTAAAGCATAAGTGCAACCAAACGAATTGTAATAAATAGTTTATATGAAAATACATCAATGTTATATAATATAGAAAATATTTCTAATATAAAATATTAAAGTAAACATTAATAATTATTTGATTTAGGCAGTCAATGTTTTCTTGTTAGCTATAGGTAAACCTCACACTTCCTCTAACCTTGGAAAATATAATTTACATTCACGATCTCTATTCAAACCCCTTTATTGGCTAACCTATCTGCATATTTGTTCCCTTCTCTTAATGCATGTGTAAACCTAATTTATTCAAAATATGTAGTAAGGTATTGTATTTCCACAATGACCTCGTGTATGTTCCATGGAGCCTTTGCATTCCTCAAAATTGTATTTATTACTATTAGTGAATCACCTTCCATCTATACTTTATTTCATTTCATTTGTCTGCATATTTTTAACCCTGTCAAAACTGCCCAAGATTTAGCTTCATTATTTGTTTTGATTCCAATATTGAAAGCATAATGTGATAAAATCTCACCCTTATCATTTCTAATTGTTCTCTTCCTTCTGTTGATCATGTATTTCCTTTAGATGCTTCATAAAAATTTAATTTGATCAACTCCACTTTCAATAGTTTTCACTTTATATTATTTTCCTTTAATTTCTCTTATACACAACATTATAATTCCATTTTATTACTCAAACCATCTATCAAGGATATTTGCTTCAAGATTATGGGTTGGGTGAGCTGATAAAGTTGGTTTAGAGTCCTCTATGGCTAAAAAAATCTTCCTTTTACCTCTAAAATACTTTCATTTCCTTTAAATATTATATTCTTCCTTTCTATTAATACAACCCAAACTATTTTATCTTTTGATATATCCTAGATGTTCTATAATATGTCACTTCAAAAAATGCTTTGCCATTGCTTTAATCATTCCTCAATACTACCATTTATCAACATGCATTTACCAAACATATTAATAATTCACTACCATAGTTTCCAATCTATTAAACAATGTCCTAAGAGATGGTCCATACTCTTCTCCTTTTTACATAGAACACATTATGAGGGGCCATGAAAACCCAATTTCATTAGGTTATCCTAGGATAGAATTTTCCTATGACCTACTAGTCATACAAACACTCTAACTTTTGGAAAGCTAGGGTTATCCCAAATATATATTCATATTCTTATGGTATTCCTCATTTGTTGGTGCTTTACATTATATTTACTTCTTATTGTGTATTCTCTTGAGCTATTCATATCCCAAATCATCTTTTCCCAAGTCCCCTTGGAATAATCACTATTGTTATATTTCTTCTCAGTTACCTTCTATCAACATTGTTTGATATACTTGTAAAATAATATTTTTTCATTTGTATTGTCCTTATTGATCCTTATACATAATGTTTGAAACTCTATCACCATATTTATCTTGAAGTAATCTCACTTATGGTTTCAAAATTGGGTCTACACTGAGTGGTTTCTTATCACACTAAGTATCCATCCCAATAGAAATTTTTAATCTAGTTTGCACCACCCATGTTAGACCTTTAATCACTAGATCAATTGAATATTTCAAATCAATCCATATCTACTAGTGAGAATGCAGTAATGATTATGCTTAGGCCATTGGGCTCAATGTACTTAGAGAATTCTTACCCATTGTCTTTGATTCTCTTTGTACAATCTCCTAATTAATTTTCCCCTTAGAGCCATGTTTGCATCCATAAGAACTCTTAAACCAAGACCTCCCATAGTTTTATCATCAAACACCTTTCTCCATTTCACCAAAGGAAATTTCCTTTTATCATGTAATCCTAACCATAAAACTGACAACATAATATAGATTAAATTTTTTGTATCAAATTTGGCATAATGTACAAGGACATATAATATGTTTTTTTGAAAAAATTGAAAAAACTTGTATTAAAACAGAGAACAATTACAAAAGGGAGAAAACACATCCCAACCGAGAGCAAGAAGCAAGATTACAACAAGGCGCGAAAACGTGACATGTCACGAAATCGTGACATGTCGCGATATCGCGACAACAACCCAACCGAGGCCGCGCCAGAGAAACAAGTCGCAAAATCGCGACATGTCGCGAAATCGTGACATGTCACAAAATCGTGACAGCCAAGCCCCGAGGCACTTAAACACCACAAACGTCGCGAAATCGCGACGGCACAACCGCAAGGCGCCCAATCACCAAAAGTGTCACGAAATCGCGACGAGATTTCCAAAAGGCGCCTGATCACCAGAAGTGTCGCGATATCGCGACGAGTTCTCCCCTTGGCGCCAGTGCTGCAAAAGAGTCACGAAATCGCGACGAGTTTTCCCCATGGCGCCAGTTCTGCAAAGGTGTCACGAAATCGCGACGAGTTTTACCTTTGGCGCCCAAACTGCAAAAGTGTCACGATATCGCGACGAGTTCTCCCCTTGGCGCCCATTCCTCAAAGGTGTCGCGATATCGCGACGATTTTTCCCCACGGTGCCAATTCCCCAAAACTGTCGTGAAATCGCGACGAGTTTTCCCTTTGGCGCCCAACCTTCAAAATTGTCGCGATATCGCGACGAGTTTTCTCCGTGGCGCCCAACCTTCAAAAGTGTCACGAAATCACGACGATTTTTCCCCTTGGTGCCAGCTTGCCAGAAATGCCACGAAATCACGACGATTATTCCCCTTGGCGCCGATTCAGCAAAAGTGTCACGAAATCGCGATGGCTTATCGCCTTGGTGCCCAACCTTCAAAAGTGTCGCGATATCGCGACGGTTTTTCCCATTGTTGCCAGCTCTCCAAAAATGTCGCGATATCGCGACGATTTTTCTCCTGGGCGCCCTTTCAGCAAAAGTGTCACGATATCGCGACGGTTTTTCTCCATGGCGGACAACCTTCAAAAGTGTCGCGATATCGCGACGGTTTTTCCCCTTGGTACCAGCTCTCCAAAAAGGTCACGAAATCGCGACGATTTTTCCCCTTGGCGACCATTCAGCAAAAATGTCACGATGTCGCGACGGATTTTCCCCTTGGCGCCTAACCTCCAAAAATGTCGCGATATCGCGACGATTTTTCCCCTTAGCGCCATTTCTCCAAAAGCGTCGCGAAATCGCTACAGCTTCCAGCCACAGGCCCCGACGGTGCAACAGGTCACGAAATCATGACAGTCTCCCACCAAAGGCCGCGACGGTGCAACAGGTCACGAAATCGCTACAGCTTCTCTCCAAAGGCAGCGACGGTGCAACAGGTCATGAAATCGCTACAGCTTCTCTCCAGCGGCCGCGATAGCGAAACATGTCACGAAATCGTGACAGCTTGCCACCAAAGGCCGCGACGGCGCAACAGGTCATGATATCGTGACAAAAACCATCCTTAGCATTTTCTTTGTTCATTGTCTTAAGGATCGTTCCAGGCCCTGCCTAATCACTTCATCCTCCAAAGGCATGTCACTGTGCAGCTGCACCCCTACCTCTTTCTCAGCACCCATCTTCGCAAGGAAATCAGCCGCTTTATTTAGATTTCTACTCACATAAACAGGGATCACGTCATCTAGTTCTCTCCATAGTTCCTTGATTTGAGAGACCAAAATCCTCAACCTCCATGCTTTCAAAGCAAAGTTCCTCATGCAGTCAAGAGCTCCAACCAAAATTTGAGAGTCAGATTCTATAATTACCCTCCTATGGCCCTGATTAACTGCCCAAAAAGAAGCAGCTTTGATTGCAATGGCTTCAGCTTCGTTATTTGTGGTTCTTCCCAATCCCTGTAGCTCCCAGTAGAGCACGGTGCCCTCGTGATTTCGGCAGACCACACCAATGCCAGCACTGCCCGGATTGCCCTTAGCAGCTCCGTTAGTATTGATTTTAATCCAACCGTCGGGAGGAGGTTTCCAGCTGGCTCTGACCTGTTCCTCTTGCTTTTCAACTCCCTCATCCATAGGCCCCGAATCAACCTGAGAGTCCTCATTTGCGTGGACGACAACTGTTTCAGTGACTTTGCTCCAGATGACCTGCCAAACACCATCAAGCGTGGAAAACGTTTCTCAAAATATTCTTGCATTTCTTTCCAACCACACTTGCCACCAAATGAAATTTAAGCCGAGCTCCCAACCGATTCGAAGAGCTTTAGATTTAAATCTACCCCTCTTCCATATTTCTAGAATGTTAATCCGATTCAAATCACCATTAAGCTGGATTTTATAATGAGAGAACCAGCGCTTCCAGATCTGGCACGTGAAGGGGCATTCAAACATCAGATGATCAGCTGTTTCCTCGTTCTTATGGCATAGAACACATTGAGAAGGACCGATGATACCTCTGCACCTGAGGTTGTCGAAAGTGAGAATTCCATTGTGCATAACCTGCCAAGCAAAAAAGTTCACTTTCGGCCAGCCCTTGGATTGCCAAATCTGTCTCCAGTCCTCAACCGGGAAAGCAGGGGGGGGAGGCTCAGGGAGGATGTCATCATATCCATATTTAACAGTATAAATGCCAAGGCTCCCATAGCCCCAAGCTAATTCATCCTCCTCGTCTCTCCCAGTGAGAAACCTTTCTTTCAAGATTCTGGACAAGATGGGTGCTAGCTCCGGAGGGATTGAAATTGGCCACTCCTCCAACTTCTTAAACTTCTTAAACTTGTACCCCCCCAGCTGAGTAGTATTGAAATAACTCTCAATTTGGACCCAACCCTTGGATTCTATGGCAGATTTTATTGGGAGTAGCTCTGGAAATTCAACCATGATGGGAGGAAACTGATCCCAAGAATCAGACCAAAAACGGGCCTTCTCCCCCCTCCCCACTTTCCAAAATAGCTGGTCTTTAATAACCTGAGATCCAAGCTTGAGAGCCTGCCATACTAAGGATCCAGCACCCTCCAAAGAGAAACGACCCACCTCACTGGGGTTGACATGACCCAAGTACTTACTAGTAAGAATTCTACTGAATAAGGAAGTTGGTCGGGAAATCCACCTCCAGTACAACTTTCCAGCCAAGGCTTTATTATTTAACCTGGATCCTCTCAGTCCCAGCCCACCTTTTACCTTGGGCTGGGTAACTTTATCCCAGCTCACTAAGGCCCACTTTCTCTCTCCCTTTGGTCCTTCCCACAAAAACTTTCTAGCCATCCGGTCCAAATCTTTCCAGATTGTAAGCGGGGCAGCCAAGATAGAGAATTTGTAGATAGGCATGGCTTGAATGACTGACTGTAAGAAAGTTACTCTGCCACCATAGCTTAACCACTTGTGAGACCAGTGATTAATTCTTTCCTTGATACCCTCAAGCAAGTGCCTCCAAGTGTCAAGTTTCAGCTTCTTGAAGTGCAAGGGAATCCCCAAGTAAACCACAGGAAGAGCAGTCCTAGTAAATCCCAAGATTTCTAAAATTCTGTTCTGAAGCCTGTGCTCCAGATTGAAAAAGACCACTTTGGATTTCTTGTCATTAATGACCTGTTGAGTAGCCCTGAGATATACATTAAGAGTATCCCTAATCGATCTTGCTTCCCTGAGGCTGGCAACTCCCATCAGACCAGTGTCATCCACAAACTGTAGGTGCGATAAAACTTCGTCCCCCACCCTAACACCCAATAGTCTGCCTTGTTGTCTTCTCCTCAAGAAAAGTCTGCCAAGACCTTCAGCCAAAATCAGAAACAGATAAGGAGAGCAAGGATCCCCCTGGCGGAGACCCCGAGAGGCTCCAAAAGGCTACGAAGGAAGGCCCTTAATTAGAACAGAGTAGGTCGGGGAAGAGACACAGCTCATGACCCACTCAATCCAGTCCTGAGAGAAACCAAAAGCAGCCATCATTTTGGCCAGAAAACTCCATTCAACCCTGTCATAAGCCTTGGACATGTCCAGTTTTATGAACATCCCTTTATTCCCAGAAGTGTGCATTGAATGAATAGCTTCCTGAGCTAGAACCACCCCATCCAGAATCTGTCGACCCTCAACAAAACCCCCTTGCTCAGAGGAGATAATGCTGTGAAGAAGGGGTTTTAGTCGCTCAGCCATTACCTTGGTGATTATTTTATACAACACATTACATAAGGCAATAGGCCTATAATCTGAAATATGGCTCCCCTCCTCCCCTTTTGGAATCAAGGTAATGAAAGTGTGGTTTAGAGCTTTGAGCATTCTCTTATTTTCTCTGGATTCTTCAACCACAGCTCTAACATCTTCCACTAAGCAGTCCCAGAAGGCCTGGAAAAACTCAATGGGGAAACCGTCAGGACCAGGAGTTTTACCAATACTCATTCCAAAGACCACAGCTGTCAGTTCATCTCTATCAATGGGTTTGAGGAGGGCCTGGTTTTCATCCTCAGAAATGAGAGCAGGAATGACAGAAATAACTTCATTTTGGGCCGAAGCATCCTGAACCGCACTTTCCTTAAAAAGCTTTGAGAAATAATCCATAGCATGGGAGTGTATATCTGGAAGAGTGTCAAAGGAATTACCATTCTCATCTTGAAGGACCTCCATCTTGTTCATCTGTCTCCGGGCACAAGCAGTCCGATGAAAGAATTTTGTATTTCGGTCCCCTTCCACTAGCCAGGTAGTTCTTGCTCTCTGCCTCCAATAAGTCTCCTCCTGGTTGTCAATGTCCTCCACCGCTCTACGCAAGGCATCATCCTCATCCTTGAGCTGATCTGTAATAACTCCTTCTCTGAACTATTTCTGAACCTCATCCCAGCGGGCCACCAATGGAGCTCTTTGGGTCTGGAAGTCAGATTTATTAGAACGCCTCCAATATTTCAACTGAGTTTTGACATATTGAAGTTGTTTGTGAATTCTGAACATTGCTCTTCCATAAGCTGGACGGCCTTCTTCCCACCATTGCGGGATTTTCTCCCGAAGTTCTTCTTTCTGCAGCCAAAAATTCTCAAATCTGAAAGGTTTGTGATGGTGTCCCCTCCCAGCCCCACCTTCCAACAGGATAGGGCAGTGATCAGAAACAGGGCCTGCTAAAATCTGAAAATTAATGTTCCATTTTACAAACATCTCTTCTGAAAGTAGAAAGCGATCTAGTTTCACCTTCCTACTATGTGGCTCCCTTCTTTTATTAGTCCAAGTGAAGTTATTGCCAGGACATTTGATGTCCACTAGGTGTAAAGCCTGGACTTGAGCGATCATGAAACAGTCCCCTGGATCCAAAAAAGGTGTTCCCCCTTCCTGTTCTCTAGAAGATAATTTAGCATTAAAGTCCCCCGCTACAATCCAGTCTAGATCTTCCCTAGACACTCTCATGTCATGCACAGCCTTCCACTGCCGCCTCTGGCCCTCCAGGGTTTGAGATCCATAAAAGTTAGTAATTAAAACGACTTCCGTCGAGACATTATTCCTAAAAAGAGAAGTGAGAACACCCCTCCAGGCAAAGTGATCTATTGCAGACCATTCCAGAGAGTTCCACAGAGTAACAATCCCCCCTGAGGCACCTTGGGCAGCCACATCCATGTGACCAGCACCCTTCCAGATTTTGTTGACTGTTTTAGACATAAGATCCAAAGACATCTTAGTCTCTTGTAAAAGCAAGAAATCAGTATTGCTATTTTCTAATAACCTTTGAACAGCAGATTGATGGGTTCTACTATTTAAACCCCTCACATTCCAAGATTGTATAATCATGGGTTACCCTGAGAGCAATAAGAATCAATTGTCCTCATTGATCCTCCCATGATCAATTTGTCTCCTTGAGCTGCTAGCAGCTCCTTATTAGATCTTCGACCTGCTCCCTGAGAATTGCTATTTTTTGGTCTTTTTTCCAGCTGGGTTATCCCCAAAGATGGCCTTTCCCTGCTCTTCTCTGCTATCCCCATGTGGACATCCTGAGATACTGACTGCTCAGGATTATGGACTACTAAGGCACCAGAAGACACTGGTTGTGATACTTCACAGGGATCAACTATCTGCTGTATGACAGGAGAAGGTGAGAGGGGGGGCTGCCCAGGAATATTAGAAGTTTCCTTGAAACCCTCCAAGCCCTCCATAGAGTGATCCTCTTCATCAACCAATGATTTAAAAATCTCATACCTATTGGCAGGCCTGAGATTAGATTGCTCCTTTCCCTCCTTTTTCTTAGTCCGCCTTCTTCTTCTGGGTTGTTCAAAACCCTCTCTCGGAGCGTTCTGGCTCTGACCAGAGCTATTAGGATCTGTATTAGGAGCAGCCTTATCCTCCTTAGGTAGGTTTGGCATATCTGAAGGGGCCTCCATTTTGGCATTCATATTAGTAGGACAGAAACGGGCAAGATGCCCATGCTTATGGCAAACCCGACATCTGAAGGGTAGGGCCTCATAGTCTAGCTGTTGGATCCAGGTATGACCTGCCAGTTCAATATCCAACTCAACCGATAGAGGCTGGCTGAGATCCATCTCAACATAGATTCGAGCGTATACTGCCATGCTTCCTTCAATAGTGTCTCTGGCAACACCAATATGTCTACCAATCGTATTGCCAATCATGGCCAATACCTGCTCACCCCAGAACTCCATAGGAAGGGCGTATAATCTAATCCACACTGGTACAGCAGTGGGTTCAACACGAGGGTCGAAGCCCACCCGCCATGGTTGTACAAAAAGGCCTGTCGGGCCATGGTTCTTCTTTTTCGACTCAAAAGCCTTATTTCTGTCGGCCAGAGCCAAAAAGATGACAATAAAATAACCATTACTAATAAACCACAATGAGTACTCACCGTGGGGTTCCTAGTTTTGATGGATCCATGAATGCAGGAAGTTCAGGGAGGGGCGAATGCCCATGAACTTGCAGATTAGGTCATGGTTCGCTCTATAGAGAACTGATTCTTCAACCATGCTGGGTTCAATGACGATTTTTGGCCCGGATTCGCCTGCGACAGACAACCATTCACCCGATGAGCTGACGGCCGATTCCCAACAGCCGTGAAGATCTTCTTGTATGCCATATTTTGCGCTTCAGCAGTCTTCGGGGAAGAATCGCCTTTAAACAGATCAGCATAAGAGCTGGTGTTTCCTGAGTCAGGAGCCGGAGAAGTCCCCATTGGACCCTCCAGGGGCACCGATCGGATCTTCAGATCCCCCGTACCCTAAATGCACTTCAGCAAATCCGCAGAAACCAGAGAAAAATCGAGGATGCAGAAACTCTGGTTCAGAGGAGAAAATCGCCAGAGCTCGTTTCTTGCCAAAAATCTCCAATTGTAGTTCGATGTTGAAAGAGAAATTTTATCATAAATAGGACATATAATATATTAGAACGACTTGTAATACTAATTTAATTGGTTGCACTCTTCTAGCTAATGATAACAACCTACCTTTTCATGTTGGTAGTGTATTTTAAACTTTACATATAACTAGATTCCATAATTATATCTTCATTCTCCCCTTAAATAAGGGCATCCCTATATATATTGGTGGTGAATTTATTTCTCTCAAAATTAACCTAGATATCCCTACTTTAATTCTATTTGTAGTGTTTAGGAAGTAAATTTTGAATTTTATCCTATTAACATTTTGCCTAAATGCTCTTTCATATTCCTTTAATAAGTTATTCAAATCTCTAGCCTCATTTTTCCCTACCCTCCCAAAAAAGGACTAAATCATTTATAAACTATTGATGGATGAATTTTTTGATGTTATTACTAGTCATAAGTTTTCTTATGATCCCAAATATGTATGCTTTCTTCAAGATATTTCCCAATACATCTTCATAATAATGAATATATATGATGATAGAGCATATCCCTATCTAAGGCCCCTCTTGGCTTTAAATGATTATGTTACTAGCCCATTGACCAGCACTAAATATGCTACTATAGAGACATAAGCTTTAATCCATCTGACTCATTAATTCCCAAATCCAAACTTTTCAAATACTACAAAAAGAAATGTAGTGAATTCTAACTACTAGTTTATGCCTAAGGTAAACTCTTGAGGGAGGAAAAAGTTTTGATCTGAGAGGATTGTTGTTTTAAATATGATAAGCAAAGGAGATAGTCTTTGAATTCAACAATGTCTTAAAATTTTTGAAAGTGGGAGGTCAAGATAATTTCTAATAACTATAAGTAATGAGAATCCTATTAAATGAAGGAAATATAATTCCCAAAAAGCATCACAATAAGGGAACTATATAGGCTTCCTCCTAGATAACTCTAATGTTGGAAGTTCTATAATTACTGACTAAGGCCAGTGATGAAAATTTTTGACCAACCTACAAGAATGAATTGGATTTTGAAAAGAACTTAGGATGTGCTAAAAGTTTTTAAGTTATCACCAACATCTCGAACCAACAAAAATACATAAAATTAGGGGGGTACGTGAGTTGAGTTAATGTGCTCTTAACTAGAAAGAACAAGGACCACCTAAAAATATATCATTTTAATTAAGAAGATCAAAGTTTCATTTAAGACAAAGCATGGTGATGGTAGTCTCAAATATGACAATTGATATGGCCAAGGGTACCTCATTAAATTTTTAGGATCCCTAGAAAAGGTAGATAAAATTATCAGACACACCTACAAATAGTTTTGGAGATAATATATCCCTATTGTATTTAAAAATATTAGTAGTCTATGCTATAAAAAATATTTGCAACTTTGTATTTGAAATCTCTTGTAAGCTTTCCTTTCTTTCTATAGAGAAGTTGGCTCCTACGTGGCTTGTGGAAAAATCAAACCCCCCTCTTGGCACAATCCTTGTAAAATTTATTTTCATATATATATATGGAGGCTTGCATCAATTTTCTAAAAATCCATCTATGGCTCTAATGTTGACCCACTTTTGTATGTATACATGTGTTTGTAGTTTTCACCTAAATATTAGGTTTTATTTGCATGTGTGTAGAAGGTCTGCATCATTTTTTTGGCTAGCCATCTATGGTTCTCATGCTCTGACCCATTTATTTATGTGCATATATATTTGTAACTCTTATTTGGGCTTACATGTGAGACAAATTTTCACTATTAGTACATAGTATTTAGGCTTGTTGTGCAAAGATATCTTAGCAGATATTTTGGTGCATCACCACCTTTGTTATCCTAGGTTTTGTTTTCTTTAAGTTGATAATTTTTATCTCTTTCATCCCTTTTCCCATGAGTTTGAGAGTGTCTAAAATATTACATCATAACAAGTATCCATCCTTTTAAAAACCCTCAGAAGGCCCCCAATTGAGCATTTAAACCTACTGTGTCACTTCATGCTCTTGGCTTTATATAAGGTACGAATATTTTGACCAAGAAAATTAGAGAGGACATTAGTTTAATGGTATGTATGGTGGGACCCTAGTAAAAAATTATTGGTCTCTAATAAATTAGACCTATATTTTGTGAGGGTATTTGCCTATTCTTTATTATTAAAGTACCTCTCACTCACTTGGCAACTTTGTTGTAGAAATAACATCAGAATAATTCATTGGTGATGATACAAAATTAAGCTTGCAGTAAAGGCCTTAGTCTATCCACTTTTAGAGCATAAGCCATATTTGTTGTAGAAAGAAAACCAAAAAGAAGTCATTAGTGATGATACCAAATTAAGCTTGCAGTAAATGCCTTAATCTATCCACTTTTAAAGCATAATTCATATTCACCTACCAACTCCACGTCCATCAAGGAAACCTAATGGTATATAAGCAAAACTCAGTATTGGAATTTTTTGTTGATATCTCTATCATGTCAAAGTTCAAGATATGGTCATCCACTCAATTAACATTTCCTTGATCTAGGATAATCCAATCCCACTATGTCCCCCAAGAACACCTTCTATATGGATAAAGCTCCCAAATTTAGTGTTAGTAATTTTACCAGAATATACCGATGAAGATCCAATCACTCAACTTGAGCACTTGAAGGAGCTAGTATTTATATATCAGACACACAACATTATAGATCAAAACATGGCCTTGAGATTATTGGTAAAATAATTCAAGGGAGGAGCATATCGAAAGTATGAGCTACTTTCTCCATATTCTATTACTGAGTGGGACCAACTAGTTGATATGATAATGAAGGGATTTGAAGACACAATCAACCAAAAATTTACCCAATGTGGAAGTGACTATTCACAATCTGCTAGTTTCCTTAAGGAAAATATGTATAGTAAAATCCAAACCCTTTCAAAAGAAAAATCTTGAAGGAAAATCATGTGAATATCAGTCAAGACAATAACACCCAGTAAATAATGGAATATTTTGGTACATATGACACTTTCATCAACTTGTCAACCTTTAGAGAAGATCCAAATGATCGCCCTAGTTCAAGAATATCTCATTCAAGACCAAATGCTTAGATAAGAAGCCCTAGGAGCATACAATTAGGGGTTGAAATATAAATAACAAAAA
This sequence comes from Wollemia nobilis, assembly GCA_028583015.1. NCBI lineage: Eukaryota > Viridiplantae > Streptophyta > Pinopsida > Araucariales > Araucariaceae > Wollemia > Wollemia nobilis. Next base: position 4,245,536 of record JAQPPZ010000288.1, read on the forward strand.
AATTAAGGACACTAATAACCCCTGCTATAATAAAAGAGGGATGTTCTTATAAAAAATACCACATGATCAAATCTCAAATCATAGGATCAAAAGGGGTACTCGACTAGGATAAAGAAATATATGGTGAAGATAATGAAGAGATATTTTTAAGCTACCTTAAAACCTCAACTACCTAGGTCACCCATTTAATGAGTCCTAGCCACAATGGTAGGCTAGGAAGAATGTGTGCTTACCCCAAAAACTTTCATAAAATTAAAATCAACTAAGATTTAGGGTTTGGGATCCACTTGATACATAAAGTTACCAAAGCAGGATAAATATCGGTCCTACTACGGTGGATATATATACATACATATATATATATATATATATATATATATATATATATATATATATATATATATATATATATATATATATATATATGTATATATATATATATATATATATATATATATATATATATATATTCATTACACACAAGAAAGGCACCATTTTGAAGAACCCAAAGCTATTATGATAATTAAGACACCTTGATCAGTTAGATAGCTGCTCAACAAATAAAAAATAGATGAAAAATGGATGACATCTAGCTAAAAATCTTAAGATCTATCCAATCATGTATTAGGGCACATAGGACAAGGTTAATTATCAATAAAAAAGTAGCCAAAAAATATATTTTCTAAAAGAGGGATATTACCAAGAGAGATAAGTTGCCAATGCAACTATCTATGCAAGGGAATTATTACCCATGCTACGAGGATTCCTATAAAATTACTTAGTGATAAAACTTAGTCTAGGGATTGATATGGGAAATACAATGGTATCCATGAAATAAAATAATGGTAAGAGTACATTTGCCTCACCAAAACTTGTAGCAAAAAGGGTAAAGTGATCCTAGGTTAAATAGAATGAACCACTAAAACTTATTGAAGATGGAGCTAAGAGGGTTAAAAACCCCAAGCTAGTATAGGATGGGATAATACTCAGAAATAAAGCTTATTAAAATTATCTAGAATTTGAGGAGAAACCCTTTGTAGCAAAGGTCTTGAATAGTTATATCATCCAATATCTTCTCCCACAAGTCTACCCATACTATGAGTTTGTGCAAGCATGTGCAGGACACTATGACCCTCAATCCAAAATGATTCTAGGACCTTAATAATTGGAGAAGACATCCAAAAAATATTGCATGTTTCGAAGGGTTTCAAAGTGGATCTAAAAAATGTAAATTTACACTATTTAAATATAAATGACAAACTAAGGTGTCTAAACTATGAACTTATTAAGGCCATAAATAATATGCCAGAATTCCCTTTGAAGAGTAATATAGTTGCATAGGAGGCTAGAGACACCCTAAATATGGAAGATTTCATCTTTAGGGATTTTAATGACCATGAAATATTAGAGGATATGTTGGGCATACATATGCTAAGGAATAATGCAAAATGGAAGCCACTCACTCTTGACTTCAATGCTTTTATTGCTCAACAAATCCATGAAGGACCGATAAAATTTGGAGGAAATCAATAGTTTAGGTACTGCTCATTTTTTGTCCATCTTATTTTATATCAAAATAGTTGGAAATTTGAACACTTGAATTTAAGAAGAGTAAATGAAAAAAGGGAAGCAACCCCTATGACCAATTGGATAAAAAATTTATATCCACATTCCCCTTATTATGTATTCTCAAATAAGTTCTTGGTTCCCACAATAGGTCCAATTAAGGAAGAGGAGCTCAAATGAATATCAAGAGACACCATAGATATGTTGAAGGTAAAAATAAAAGGGGACTGGTATTTCTTGGAGGAAAAAACTATGATCTGGATATTTTGTTTGAGTGGAGCACTCTTTATTTTACCAAAATTTGTGACCAGTAGAGTGGCATGCATTGAAATCTTAAGGCAAGTAGATTTTATATATTCTACCTATGCTAGTGGGTAGAATAAGTTAGAATTTTACAAAATTCCATAACTATGGGAGATAATAATCCAATACAAAATAAGAGCAACTAAGGAGATAGAAGCAAAATTAAAACAACTAGGGTTGTAAATTTTATAATATAAATGGAGCTATGATCCTGATGGTAAATTTGAGCATGAATCAAGACCTAACCTTGACAAATACAGAATACAACAAGAAGGGCTATTTTTACCACTTAAAAATAATATTTTATTACAATAGGAACCTCAAATAAAATTATATAGAATTTTTTATAAAAGAGTGAAAAAAATTCATGCTATACTCATAATAATAGTTTTCATGTGAAGGGCACTTAAAAGGATGAAATTGAGTGATAAAAATATCAGAGAATGGTGTAATTTCCATAAATAAATTGATAAGTTGGAATCACCTTTTTGAAGCCTAGACCTAGACAAAGATAAAGTGTTTAGTGTGATTTATGACCGGGTACACCCAAAGGAGGTCTTGACAAAAGATATTATAAGTAAGGTTGTAAAGATTAGCTCTGATTGAAACAAGACCATAAGGGCTTTATTGGACCATGAGAAATGGGACATAGGGAAATGGAAATCAAGAAATTAAGCCTTCCTAAGAAAACAAAAGTTAATAATTTAGCAAGAATCATCAGAGGATGAGGAGTAATATAAATACTTAGCTCATAAATATGCTCCCAAAACTTAAAATTAGATAGCTAAATCTAACATGCAGGTACATAAAGAACAAATGCTAATGAAATAAAATATTGTAGCATCATTAATGACCCTATAAAAAAAAATAGCTATCCTAGAAAAAACATAAAAAGGGAAAGGAATTGAATTCCCAACTAATTTCATATCCTCCCTAAATGAGCATCTAACATCGTCTAAGGCTATGACTATATCGTAGGCGGTTCCAAATATAATCCTAATAATATCCAAGATCCTAAAAAGCTCACTGATATATCTACTAATTAGTCTAAGAAATATTAAAAACCCTCTAATGGCATGTCTTCTCTTTATCTGACGTCATCATTTAGGAAACTCCATCTCAAATAATAACAAGAATTACATGCTTTGCCTCAACAAATAAAATAATTGAATCAATAAAAGTAGGCCTTATTTGCAAATATATGAGCCTCAACCCAAATGGATTTCCATTTTATCCCTTAATATGAAACCTTCAGAATTTCAAGAAAATATCCTCTAATGACAAAATAAAAAAATTATATGATAGAGAAGGATTGGCAGGTAATAACAAAAAAACTTGACCTAAAAAGTATGCAAACCATAGATAAGATATAATTCAAGCAAGGAATAAAAAATATGGTTGAAAATAATTGTGATACTCTAAGGTCTAAACTAAAATAGGTACAGGAGGAACTAGAAATGGTAAAAAGGACTCTAAAGCACTTGTTGTAGATGGAAGGAAAACTTCATGTTCTTTTCCCTTTAAGTCTAATTTAATGTCAAGTGTGATTTGGGATCTTTGCTTCTCCACTTGAGAGTATCTTTCCAAAGGAGACCTAGAGAATACAAATATTCTCAACACAACTAGACTCCTAATCAATGAATTTTTCTTAGGTTTTGGATCTCTATCTATCTTATTCCTTTTTGAGCCTTAACGGTTATTTAAACCTAAATCATCAATGATCATAAAAATGCACATTAAGCTTATATCACAAAAAATGCATGAAAATAAGATCTATCCTATATGATTTTCAAATTTGTTGAATTATCTAAGGAGGTCTTTGATTTTTAGGCTAAAACAAGGAGTGCAAGAAGACAATCTATCCTAATGCAACTAGATGTTTTTTTATTTCTTTGCCTATGTACTTGCAAATGATCAATAAGCCAATATTTATCCTAAGGTTCCTTAATTGACTAGTTTTTAAGTGTTTTGTAAGGAAATTAGAATGTTTTGTAAATAAATTATAATGTTTTGTAAACGATTAGGGTTCCTAATTAAGGTTCTTTAATTTTCCAAAGTGTGATTTCTAATGCAAAACAACAAAAATCAGGAAACTGAACACATAGAAAATGAGATTGTAGATCTAAGGAAGGGCCAAGTGGCCGAATTACCTCTCTTGAAGGATGTCTACAAAAATTGCCACTGAAAGTTTCAAATTCACCACTGAAAGTTCCAAATTTGCCACTACTTCCAAATTTACTACTAGGATGGTGAATTTGGTAAATCTGCATAAAAACAAAAAAAAATAGGGATTCTATTTTAAGGGGTTTTTCTGACGATTGGATAGGGTAGAAACTTGTCAAAATAGTTGATTAGACCCATTTTTAATGAAATAAATCAGTATGCTTACCTCTTGGGGTAGAATTTGGCCTGTTGCCAAAATCACTACTAGCGAATTTGGTCTGATTGGTGAATTTGGTTCTGAGTGTTTTAGGCTGCCAAATTTACCACTAACTATGCAAGGTGGCATATTTGGTCCTGGAACAAGTTTTTGAAGGTTTTAGAGATCGGTTTGGGCATATTTCAATAGGTTTTTGGGCTAAAACTAAAGGAGGATGATCCTAATAGTATTTCTATGTTTTTGGCTGATCAAATTAGAGAATTATGCCACTGAATCAGAGGATTTGATGACTAAAATTTTAAATGTATGCATAGTAATAAAAGCAACAAACATAACTAAGATTTCACTTCACCAAAGGTGCGAGGGAATAGAAATTAATTGCTATGATTCTAGGAATTATGAATAGAAGCTAATTTACAATTTTTTGAAAGTAAATTAGTATTAAATAGAGTTAGATCAATAAATGAAATATGTGAATGCTACCCAAGATTTTATGATATCTACAATAGCAAAATGTGATTGAAATTGCAATTAGGGAGAGAATGCAGGGGACTAAAATTGCATATAACAATGATATAAATATAACAATATAGTTAATCTATATTCTAATCCTTATAATGCTTAGGAATATTATGAAGAAATTGATGTAAAATGCTTGGAAAGTGAAAGAAATTGCTATGAAATTTAATATTCAAGCAAATTACATAAGAAAATGCATATATGTGATAGATGAAAGAAGTTATTAGTGGGATAATAAGGAATTAAATACCTTATATCCAGCACCAATTTGAGATCTAGATGGAAAATGAGGAGCCTAAAAATCTTTGAAAATGCTAATGAAAGAAAAACTAGAAATGCTTGAAAAGAAAGGATTAAATACAAAGATACTCAACGCATGAAAGTAAGAAGTAGTTAGTATGCATGTAAATGAAAGTAAATATGGTTTTAAATGAAATATTATAGCAAGTAGTTAAGCATAAACAAAATATATCAAATCTTCTAATGTTTTTGAAGATAATGCATAAATCACCCTAGAAAATAGAGATATTAGTAGATAATATAAGATGCCCAAGAAGACATGTCTTCCAACCCTACAAAATATATGTTAGAAGTCTAAAAAGGGTTTTAAATCCTTGAGATTAGTCCTACAATTAATAATTTTAAATCCTATAAAATAAAAGGTAATATCAACACAATGTTAAAGCATGCAAAAGAAAATAAAGCAATGTAAATGGAGTTAGCAAACTTGCAAAGCTAAATTTAGGAAGCTAAAATGAAAGGGGCAGCAAGAAAATGAAGGAGATAACTATGCTAGATTTCACCTAGCTATGGCCTCTCCCTTGCATCAAGATCTCCTTACCACCAAGCTCCCTTGCCTTGCCTAGTTGCCCTCCACAAATGCTTGCAAAGTGCTCCCAATACTTGGAATGCTTGGAGAGAATACTACGAATGCTTGGAAAAAAAAATACTCGGAGAAGATAGAATGATTAGAAACTTTGGTACAATTTTTCTATAGTAGAATGCCTTATTGAATGCTTGCCCCATAGCCTCCTTAAATAGGATTTGGAAGGAGACTTGGAGGGAGAAGGAATAAGATCACATTCAAATAAATGCATATAAGACCTTGTTGGAGTATGTAGAATCAATGGTAGAGGTTAGAGGAGGTTAATTTGTGTCTCTCTAGTTCATGTGGAAGATTCCAAGTTGTTTCGCTAAATTTTCCATTGTCGGCCAAATTTGCCACTCTCTACCAAATTTACCACTAGCGAATTTGGTGATGCAAGTGATAAATTTGGGAAGGAGGCAAATATGATTTTATAAGCTTTGAAATTTGAATTTTTTCCAAATTCACCATTGGAAAATTTTGTAGGAGGTGAATTTTGTTAGTGGTGAATTTGGCACTAGATAGCAATTTTAATTTTGTAGTTTTAGACATCGATATGTGTCCAAATATAGGTATATTTATACTCATCAAAAAGCTCTTTTCAAGGCTGATCTAATGGTTATGGTTTTGTGAATTTTTGAGATGATTTGGTAGGTCATAATTTGTCCTAAATATGAATTCACTTTTGACACTATGATGCATTATTATCAAAAAATTCATCCCATGGGGGGAAAATTTACCCCATGGATACCCCTAAATTGAATTTTATGACATGATGATTTGATTTGATTGTACTGATATATTGATTGTTGATACTGTATGATGCTTTGATATGTTAATGTGTTGAATTTGCACTTGAATAAATGATAGTAGTCTATATTGATTGCTTAGTGGTGGTCTTGTAAAACCATGATGATGATCAAATTCTAAGGGAGGGCAGTTGCCCCATTGAGAGATGTATTGAGTTATGAATGATCTGAAATCATTCAACTGTATGCGGTGAGCAATGGTCTCTAGAATTGATATAGGAAAATGCTCATGCTTTTAGAGGCAGATTTTTTACCTTTTATGTGTTCCCATAGGTGGGAACATGATATCATTATGTTTAAATGGTGGCCTATGATGCTGCATTCATGATAAAATTTAATATATAATGATGTACCTATAAAATGTACATGAAGTATAATGTTTTTGAAAAATATTTTTCCTCTCATCATTGTTTAAGTGTCATACTCTATGAAACACTTAACTGCATAGATGAGACACCTATAATATTTACATGATATATGTATGTATATTTATTTTCTTCTCATCAGTGTTCAAGTGTCATTTTTTATGAAACACTTAACTACATAGATGAGGTACTTGTAGTATTTACATGATATATTTGTTTTCTTCTCATCAATGTTCAAGTGCCATTCTTTATGAAACACTTGATTGCATAGACGAAGTTGTTTTTTTATTTTCATCAATGTATAAGTGACATTGTTTATGAAACACTTAGCTACATAGATGAAATTGTTTTGATTTTCATCAATGTCTAAGTGTCATTCTTTATGAAACACTTAGCTATGTAGATGAATTTTTTGATTTTGTAAACCTTTTGGAAAGATTTTTAGGATGATTTAATACTTTCAAATGTGATGCTTTTCATGATGTTCCTTTGCAAGTGTTTTGCAAAGTAATGAAATAATATTTTTGCAAAATATTTTTACAATGATTTTGTATTGATTGTGATATTTACAACTATTTTGTAAAGAGATAAAATAATTTGTAATGCTTTATGATAGTTGCAAATATTTTACAACATTTTGCAATGCTTTTGTAATGATTACAAGTGTTTCTCAAAGTGATGAATTGCTTTTGTAATCGATTTTGTGATCTTTTCAAACGTTTTGCAAAGTGCTGAAATGCTTCTGTAATTGATTTTGTGATCTTTTGTAAATGTTTTGCAAAGTGCTGAAATACTTTTTAAATTTATTATGTGAGCTTTTGCAAAGTGATGAACTGATTTTGTAGTTGATTTTGCGATCTTTGCAATTTTTTTGCAAAGTGATGAAGTGATTTTGATTTTAATTTTTGTGATCTTTGCAAATATTTTGAAAATATATGAAATGATTTTTTAATGCTTTGTGATCATTGCAAACATTTTACAAAGTGATGAAATGCTTTTGATTTTATGACCTTTGCAAATATTTTGCAAAGTGATGAAGTGATTCTGATTTTGATAGTAGTATTGATGCAATAAATCAAGAAGGATGTTACAGGACCTTTGATCTATTGCCTAAAAAGATCTACAAGTATTTACAAAATTTGTGAGATATAGGATCAACGAAATGATTTATTACTAGAAATTTTTATTTTAATTTGATTTATTTTTTTATTGTGTAATTAAATGATATGTTGAACAATAATTACTACCCTTAATCATCCATTCCCATATAAAACTAACAAGTGCTTGCCAATCCATAATAGAATGGGTGATTGGGGGCCTCTTATCCCCTGCAACCTATTGAATAAGTAAGCTAATGGTGATATATTAGGTATGATTTTGTGAAATCATATGATAGGCCAATCAAGGAAGAGAACCCCATTCAACTAGTAACTAATGAAATCCACAAATGATTATGAATTCACGAGAGATTGGTTGAATGCTTTTTCTCATCCTTGGATGGCATATCAAATGAGTTGTATTTGAAGAATGTGATGAGTATATATCATGACACATTCAATAGACTACTCTTAAATTTCTCTCATTCAATACATCATTTTTCAAGAGAGATTACAAAAATTCATAGATGTGTTATATGAGAGAAAAATGTTTCCTTGAGGAGTCTATTAAATAATCATGAATATTAACAAAAAATAAACTCTTTTGTTGAAAGAATTTTTTAGATACATATTGTTGTGATATGTTGATATAAATGATGTGACTGTGTATAAAATAGATGAAATTAGGTCATGCATAAAATTTATTCCACAAGGAGGAAAGAAGTATGATGGATGAGAGTGAAGTAAGTCTAATTTATTGTTATTTATAGTTGGGTGTCCCAAATTTGGGACAGAAGAAAGGGTAAATACTGGGTCATTAGGGTCATGGATGATCATGTCATACATAAATTAATCCAAGAGAGTGAGAAGAAGAGAAGAAGTATGATAGTAGCGAAGCGATATGTAGAAGAATATTGGGTAGACAAGATTTTTGGACTTAGAGAGTTTACTCAACATATGGTTAGTTTAAGCAGATGCAATGCAGATGTATTCATAATAAGGATTAGATTTTGCATCTTAGTAAACCCTCCTAAATCTATGGTATGATAAAGCAACCCATTTAGTCATGCAAGGGGTGAAGTGTTTATGATGATATGATGATATTTGTCATGCATTCAATCAAATGATCAACCAAATAACTTGATGTTTTATGCATAATATCATTTAATATGCATGATGTTGATTATTTATTTATGTTATTGGCCATCCAATGTGGCTAAGTGGTAGGCTTTAGATCCAAATTTTTCTATGATGATGAAATATCCTAACCAATTAGGTTCAAATTTTTCTTTTAGATCAACATCAATATTGGTATTTTTTTATTTTCTTTGAGGACTAAGTCCTAAAATTCAAAGGATCTTGGATGTACCTTCTTGTGTTAGGCATGTTGAAGTTTGTTGTGGTATGTTCTAAGGTGCTCTAGAGAATTGATGTATTTTTCTTCTAAGATTTCTAACTGTTGTAAGCAACTTGAGCGATATTTGTCTCCTACATAATAATCTTGTAACAAGACTCTTAGAGAGGGTATCTCAATTTCAAATGGAAACACTACTTCAGTACCATAAACTAAAGTGTATGGCATTTCCCCCATGGGAGTATGCACACTTATGCAATATTACCATAAGGTTGGGTAGAGTTGCAAGTGTCAATATCGATTATTTTTGTTCACTAGCTTCTTAAGGATTTTTATTAATATTTTTTTTGAGAACTCAACTTGTTCGTTCCCTTACGGGTAGTATGGTTTCAACCATTTCTATTGGATTTTGTAATTTGTGCACATTTTTGCCACTTCCTTATTCTTAAATGGAGTGTCATTATCAACAATCAAAGTAGAAGGTATACCATATCGATTGATGATCTAATTAAGGATGAATTTGGAGATTTGAATTCTTGTTACAATGGATAGAGGCATTGCCTCAACCCATTTAGTAAAATATTCTATGGTGGTGATGATGAACTTATGTCCATATGATGATTGACGGTTGATATTCCCTATAATATCCAATCCCCAAGAATATAAATGCCAAGGATATGTGATTGGTTGAAGTTCTTGACAAGGTTTATGAACAAGGGTATCATGTCGTTGACACTTGTCACATTTATTTACATAGTTGTAAGCATATTTTTCCATAGAGGTCCAATAATAGCCCATTATAAGGAGCTTCTTGGCTATAGATAGTCCACTAAAATTTTCACCACATGCTCCATCATGGGCTTCCTTTATGATAGCTTGGGCTTTGCATGTATTTATACATCTAAGGAGTATACCTTTAAAGCAGCATCGATATAAGATATCTCCAATGATGACATATTTGTAAGATTTTAGCCTAAATTATCTTTATTTTTTAGAGTTAGAAACCTTAGGTAATGTTCCTTCTTTGAGTAATTTGAAGGTGTCTTGATACCAAGGTTCTTGAGGTATAGATGTTTCAATTTTGCATATGTTAAGATATTACATGCATTATTCGATTGTGGAAGATTCATTAATTGACCTTATGATAATAGAAGCTTCTTCATATTCCAACTCTAAGGGTATGAGAGATGTTGATATAGCCATAGCATTGGTATGATGGTTTCTATATCATGGTATGGCTTCTATGGTAATTTGGTTGAAGCAAGTTTTCAACATGTCTATAATATCTTTTTACTGCTTCAACTTCTCATCTTTGGTTTGATAAGTATCATTCACTAGGTTGATGACCAATTATGAATCACCATATACTGTTAAGTTTTCAAATTTTAGGTTTGTTGTAACCCTAAGACCTAGGATGAGTGCTTTGTATTCTACTATATTATTAGTACATAAGAAGTAAAGTTAAAGGATACTGAGATGAGTTGTTGTTGTGGAGTGACTAGGATAATTCCTGCCCTTGCGCCTTTTGTGCATATAGCTCCATCAAATATAAGACCCAATTTTTGGGCACTTGGGCTTCTATTGAAAAGACTATTTCATTTAGAAAATATATTCTTATGGGATGTTTTGATTCTAAACGGTATACAGCTAGTTTATCAGCTATAACTTGTCCCTTTAGTGATTTTTTATTTATGAATTATATATAAAATTCATTAAGGTCTATTACCCATTTTGTAGTCCTACCTGATAGATAAGGTTTTGACATAATATAGTGCAATGGATCTACCCTTGCTAAGATTTAAGTGTTTTGACTAAGCATATCGTGCCTTAGTTTGATATATGAGAAGAAAAATGCTAGGCAAATATTCTCTAGTGGTGTGTAGCGAGTTTCACAGTTTACTAAGGTTCTACTAATATAGTATATTTCTCTTTCTTGATGTTGTTCATCGTATTGTGCTAGTAAATACCCTAGGGCATGTTTGGTAGATTATATGTATAGCAATAATGGTTGATTCAAGTTTGGCGGTACCAAAATAGGTGGTGTTAGGAGATAAGTTTAGAAAATCTTCGAAGACCTTTTGGCATCCTTCATCCCATTCAAATTTTATTCCCTTATTCAATAATTTGGAGAAATATTGACATTTATCTACAAGCTATGATATGAATCCTTGGATGGCTCGTAGTTTGCATTATAAGCTTTGTAATTTAGTTAAGTTTGTACATGGTGGTATGTTTGTTATTACCATGATTTTAGAGGGATCAACTTTAATCCCACAATAGGTTACAATGAGTCCCAATATTTTTCCTGATGTTATCCCAAATATATATCAATTGGGTTTTATCCTGACTCTTTAACCTTGTAATATTTTGAAGATACATCTAATATATCGAACATGAATTTATCTTTTTTGAGATCGACCCAATATGTAATCTACGTAGTCTTCTACAATTTTATGCATAATATCATGACATATATATGTCATGATCCTTTGATATGTTGCTCCTAAATTTTTAAGATCAAATGACATGACTTGATAGGATAAGGTTCCCTAAGGTGTAGTAAAAGCTATTTTAGATTGATCTTTTGATGCTATCTTGATTTTGTTGTAGCCTAAGAAACCATCCATTAAGGACAACATCTTGGATCCCGCAGTAAAATTGACTATCATGTCTATGTTTGGAAAAGGGAAATCATACTTTGGACAAGCATTATTTATATCTTTGAATTCGATACAAACTTAAATGGATCCTTACTTATTTGCGATAGGAACGATGTTGGATATCCAATACGAATAATCTATGGCTTTTATGAAGCCAACATCTAGGAATTTTTTTAATTCATCTTTTACTAAAAGAGAAACTCTTAGATGTATTTTTAATAATTTCTATTTAACGGGTTTCGCATCTACATGCACTACCAAATGATTTACCACTAATTAAGGGTCGATTCTTGACATGTCATTGTATCCCCAAGTGAAGATGTTAGAAAAATATTTCAATAGGTTTGTTTAATCTATTCATTCTTCTTGGGTTAGGGATTTTTTGAGCTTGATAAAGTGAGGATCTTGGTCTCCTTCTATTTTCACTTCTATGGTTTCTTCAATTAAGGCTTGTGACTCATCCTCAAAATGAAGAGGGGCATCTATTATCCCTAATTATTTAAGTTCTTGTAGATCCATAGATGTTTTTTCTAGTTCAGGAAGCTAAGTTGAGTCTAAGTTGAAGATTTGTTTAAGATATTATTCTACATGGTGATTATCTAAAGAGTCTTAAATATTTTCTTTGGTAACTATTGATTCTGGATGAACCAATTCTATCATGTTGATACTACCAAATCGTATGGTTTTATGGGATGTTTGGTTAAGGAGTGACCAAAGTTCCTCTTCATCCTTATCACCCCATTGGGAGCCATGTCTTGACTTGAGATAATCATCTTTGTCATCTTCTTTTGATATAGGAGAAGGTTAATTTTTTCTAGGGATGAATTTGATCCTGCATCATGCTAACCAAGGTTTGGCTTCTAAGGGTTCTTTAATACTCTATTCATAATATCCTAGGCCTTTACATTGATAATCCATGTTGGAAAGTATTTTTTTAACTATGGAAAATGAAGGTGAAATATAGCATGTAACATATGTTCATTCACTAGGCATGAGGTTATGTTTAAGGATATTTTCATCAAGGGTGATTCCTCCATGAATGAAAGTACAAGATCCTATTTTTATTTTAAGTCCTTTTCTATTGGACATGTCTATATCATGGGGAGATAGGAACTTACTTAATAGTTATATTAATGGATCTAATTTTTGATGAATGAAATTGACTTGACCATTGGAAGAGGATGATTGGGTAATATCTTGTAGTTTTATGAGAGGTTCCTCCAATATTTCCTTTCCTTTATCTATTTTTGGTTGATCACTTGACTTAGATGATTGTATGGAAGGGTAGAGATTAATCTCTTGTAGGTCAATCGATTTGCACATGGCAAAAGGTTTTGGGTCTCTAGGGACATGGATAATCCTCCCTTTATACTTGTATTTGAGACATTGATGTAAGGTAGAAGGTACTGCCCTCATAGCATGTATTCAAGGTCTTTCGAAGAGCATGTTATAGGTCATATCGCATGATATAATGTAGAAGAGGGTGTTTAGAACATGATTCCCTACTTTGATAGGTAAAGTGATAGTATTGGTTACTTCTCTTTATTCATTGTCAAAGGCCCTAATTATGAGGTTTGATTTTTGCAAGTTATTTTTTGTTAAGTCAAAATTTCGTAAGAATTTGATGTTGCATACATTCAAGGCTAATATATTGTCTACCAATACTCTTGATATATTTATAACCTATTTGAGTTATGATGTAAAGAGAGGAATCCCTTGATATTGTTTCAAGGGGAGTATCTTCCTCATGAAAGGCTAATATAGCATTGTTTACTCTAGCTAGTCCAACCATCTTAGCTATATCACTTGGAGATAAGTCTTGAGGGACTTCTTGTTAACTTAAGAGTTTCAAAAATATTTTTCTATGATCGGGTGATGTTTTTAGCAACTCTAGGAGAGAGATCTTTGTAGGTACTTCCTCCAATTATTTATAGATATTGAAGTTATACAAAGTATTTTGATAAGGTGTGACCACCATATTAGGAACATTGTTTTTTGCTCTCAGGATGACCAACGGAGGTTGGTTTGAAGACTAATTCTTTGCTTGTTGCCTAGTTATAACATGGGAAGACCAAGATAAATGAATAACACCTACAAAGTTAGAAAAATTTCAATCATGCATTGGTAAGGGATATTGAAATATCCTCATACCTTTGTTGGGGTTTTCTATTTTATTGAATGTTACTTTTTCTTCCTCAATGAGGTCTTGTATGATATTCTTTAAAGTTTTACATGTGTTGGTAGTGTTCCCTTATGTTCGGTGAAAGTCACGATATTCATCTTGTCTATACCAAAAAGGTTCTCCCTTTTATAGATCCCAAGGCCTAATAGGTGGAAGTTCTATTAATTTAGAATCAAGAAGCATTTTTAGCATAGATGTTTGACTTTTTTTGATATTCATGTATTGCCTTTGGGGTTTACCTTCTCTTTGGATGACCAAATTTTGAGGAGAATTTTGAATAGTGTTTATGTTGTTGTTTTTATGGGATTCATCTACACAGTATCCTACAACATGTTTGTTTTTGTATTGCCCCTTATTAGGGTGTTTTTAATCCTATTTCTTATTATAGTTGAGTTTCCCTTGTATTATGAGGACAAATTCTACTCTCTTAGCCATGTTGATAGCTTCTTCAAAGGATGTTAGGTTCATCCTTTACAAATGATATGACAACTATCCATGTATATTTTATATGAAAATATGTAAAAATTATTTAGGAGGAGGACTATATTGAAGTTAACCTACTAAACCTATCTATTTTGCTAAGAAGTCTAAAATTTTCTCATTCATATATTGTTTAAGTTGATAAAGGTCACCTATGGTGGCATTATCATCTATGTAGATTGAAAATTGCTTAACAAAGGCTTCCATAAGCTCTTTCAATTTTGTGATGGAGTGATGAGGTATTTGAAAATACCATTCTAAGGCTAAACTGCTAAGTCTTTTAGGGAATACCCTAAGGAGACATTTTTCATCATGATTTATATCGCTACAAGCTATTTGAAATAATATTATATGGTTGATGGGGTATTGCTTTTCATTGTACATTTGAAACTTGGAAGTTTCAAAGGACTTTGGAAATGGATGGTTAAGGATGGTTGGGTCTAATGGCTTATTGTAGAACTCTTCAAATGTGTATTTTAACTTAAATGTTTCTTGGAGAGAGGTAATTTGATGCTCAAGTTCTTCAAACTTGGAGTCCCTCTTTACTAAGTCTAAAATTTTAGTGTTGATATATTCAATATCATTTGATGAATGGTTTGATGGCATAGGTAAAATTAATGGTTGTATATGTGGTTGAACAAATGTTTTTGATATGAAAGGTATGTTCATTAGAGTTGAAGATTTTTGACTTGATGTTATGGTGGGAGGGACTTGGCTAAATTCCATGTCATGAGTAAAAAATGGTTCATAGTATTGATTGTATCATTATTTGAGAATGGGTTTCCTATAGCGAGGATCCCCATAGATGTGGTAGAAGGTATTTGTATAATCAGTGGGTTGATCCATAGCCACATTGAGGCTTGTTAAGTTGTTTTGAGTTTCATTTATTTGAGAAATAGTTGATTGATCATTAGAATATTTTATATTATCATGCATTGTGGTGGATTCCTTTTCCACTTGCTCTCTAAGTTCATCTCTAAGAACATCTAAAAATATATCTTTGTTTCTTTTGATGTAATCCTTGACATGGTTTATATTTTGGAAAGGAATTCGCTCAATAATGTGTTCATGTTCCCTAGGTGCTTGTTGCAATCAAGGATTTACTTCTTATTCAATTTTTCATGAGAAGATCACTCATGAGATGTAGAAGGTACACCCTTGTTTCAAGTATTGTAAGTATGTTGAGACATGGTTTGAAAGTTCGAGTTTGAGGGGGGTTAATTTATTATATTTTTGTTTCTAGAGTACTTGTACCAAAGAAGAGAAGTTGTTTGATATCCTTGTTTTACCTTTATAAATAGCCCTCCTTATGACTCCCACTAATCCAGAATATTTATCCATTAAGGTTCATATGTTGGTTTACTCAAGGGGTCGTTATCCTTCCCCAAGTAGGATTAGAAATTGGTTATGTCTTATTATCTTAATTTAATGTGATGTAAGCTAAGCAAGCAAATTAGATGATCTTGTTTAAGTTTAACAAAATTTTATCTTAGTTAACGCAAAGGGATTGTTCACATCGGGTTAACCAAATATGTAGATGGTAGGAAAACTTCATGTTCTTTTCCCTTTAAGTCTAATTTAATGTCAAGTGTGAGTGGGGAAGATCCGTTAGGATCTCTGCTTCCCCACTTGAGAGTCTCTTTCCAAATAAGACCCCGGGAATATAAATATTATCAACACAACTAGACTCCTACTCAATGATTTTTACTCAGGTAATGTATAAGTTGATGTAATGCTTGTTTTTTTGGTGTTATTATGGGTTTTTTCAAAGAAAACACCCAAGGTTTTGGATCTCTATCTATCCGAATCTTTTTTTAGCCTTAATGGTTATTTAAACCTAAATCATCAATGATCACCTAAATGCACATTAAGCTTATATCACACAAAATGCATGACAATAAGAGCTATCCTATATGCTTTTCAAATTTAATGAATTATCTAAGGAGGTATTTGATTTTTAGGATAAAACAAGGAGTGCAAGAAGAAAATCTATCCTAATGAAACTAGATGTTTTATTATTTATTTTCCTATGTACTTGAAAATGATCAAGAAGCTAACATTTAGCCTAAGGTTCCTTAATTGACTAGTTTTTAAGAGTTTTGTAAGGAAATCAGAATTTTTTGTAAAGAAATTACAAGATTTTATAAATGATTAGGGTTCCTAATTAAGGTTCTTTAATTTGCCAAAGTAAGTGTGATTTCTAATGCAAAACAACAAAAATAAGGAAATAGAACATAGAGAAAATAAAATTACAGAGCTAAGGAAGGACCAAGTGGCCGAATTACCTCTCCCAAAGGCTGTCTACCAAATTTACTACTGAAAGTGCCAAATTTGCCACTACTACAAAATTTTCCACTAGGGTGGTGAATTTGGTAAATCTACACAAAAACAAAACAAAAAAATAGGATTTCTATTTTAAGGGGTTTTTCTGAGGACTGGATAGGATAGAAACTTGTATAAATAGCTAACCAAACCCATTTTTAATGAAATAAATGAGTATGCTTACCTCCTACGGTGGAATTTGACCTATTTCCAAATTCACCACTAGCAAATTTTGTTTCTGAGTGTTTTAGGCTACCAAAGTTTCCACTGACTATGCAAGGTGGCGAATTTGGTCCTAAAATAGGCTTTTGAAGGTTTCAAAGATCGATTTGGGTAGATTTCAATAGGGTTTTGGGCTGAAAATAAATTTTAAGGATCCTAAAAGTATTTGCTATGTTTTTAGCTGATCAAATCAGAGAATTAGGTCACTAAATTAGAGGATTTGATGACTAAAATTTTAAATGTATGCACAATAATGAAAGCACCAAATATAACTAATATTTCACTTAAGATAAGGTGCAAGGGAATAGAAAGTAAATTCTATGATGCTAGGAATGATGAATAGAAGCTAATTTAACCTTTTATGAAAGTAAATTAGCATTTAATAGAGTTAGATCAATGAAATTGATGAAATATGTGAATGCTACCCAAGATTTTATGAAATATACAATAGCAAAATGTGTCTAAAATTGCAATCAAGAAGAGAATGCAGAGGACTAACATTACATATAACAATAATATGAATATAATAATATAGCCAATATATGTTCTAATACTTATAATGTTTCAGAATATTATGAAGAAATTGATGTAAAATGCTTGGAAAGTGAAAGAAAATGCTATGAAATTTAATATTCAACCAAATTACATAAGAAAATGTATATATGTGAGAGATGAAAGAAGTAATTAGTAGGATAATAAGGTATTAAATACATTATATCCAACACCAATTTTATATCTAGATGGTAAATGAGGAGCCTAAAAATCTTTGAAAATGCTAATGAAAGAAAAACTAGAAATGCTTGAAAAGAAAGGATTAAATGCTAAAATACTCAATGCATGAAAGTATAACAACATGGAAGTAAAAATAAGTAGTTAGTATGCATGTAAATGAAAGTAAATATGGTTGTAAATGAAAGATGACAACAATTAGTTAAACATAAACAAAATATTGCAAATATTCTAATGCTTTTTAAGGAAATGCATGAAATCGCCCTAGAAAATAGAGAGATTAGTAGATAATATATGATGCCCAAGAATATATGTCTTCCAATCCTAAAAAATAGAAAATATAAGTGTAAAAAATGCTGAAAATCCTTGATATCAGACCTATAATTAAGAATGTTAAAGCCTACAAAACAAAAGGTAAGATCAACACAATGTTAAAGAATGCAAAATAAAATAAAGCAAAGCAAGTAAATGGAGTTGGAAAACTTGCAAATCTAAATGTAAGAAGCTAAAATGAAAGGGTCAACAAGAAAATGGAGAAAAGAACTATGCTAGGTTTCACCTAGCTATTCTCCTTGCCACCAAGCTCCCTTTTCTTTCCTAGTTGCCCTCCACAAATTCTTGCAAAGTGCTCCCAATACTTGGAATGCTTGGAGAGAATACTAAGAATGTTTGGAAAAGGAAATACTAGGAGAAGAGAGAATGCTTAGAAACTTTGGTAGAGCTTAGCTATAGTAGAATTATTTTTTGAATGCTTACCCCATGGCCTCCTTAAATAGAATTTGGAAGGGGACTTTGAGGAAGAAGGGATAAGATAAAATTTAAATAAATACATTTGAGACCTTGCTAGAGCATGTGGAATCAATGGTAGAGGTTAAAGGAGGCTAATTCATGTCTCTCTAGTTTGTGTGGAAGATTCTAGGTCATTTGGCCAAATTCACCACTATCGACCAAATTTACCACTATCGACCATATTCACCACTGGAAAACTTGGTGACCCAAGTGGTAAATTTGGTAAAGATGCAAATCTAATTTTATAAGCTTTGAAATTTGAATTTTTTCCAAATTTTCCACTAGCCAAATTCACCACTAGAGAATCTATTCAATTGCGAATTTGGCACTAATGGTAAATATGGCACTGGAAAATAATGTTTGTTTTGAAATTTTAGGCACCAATATTTGTCCAAATATAGGTATATTTATACTTGTCAAAAAGCTCGTTTCAAGCTTGATATAATTGTGGTGGTTTTTTGAAGTTTTTGTTGGAAATTTTGAGCTCATTTAGTTGTCATTGATGTCAAGGTTAGAATTTGGAATTGATCCAAAGTGAACACATGAAGCTATCATTAATACCAATGGAGTACACCATTATTATCACCAGGAACAATGCAAAGAGTTGAAGAAAAAGTTATCAAACTATTTTTTTATTACGGTTTTTATTAAAACCATGGTGGCAGAGTAATATTCATCAATTCAGTTAAGTACAAGTTAAAGGTTTAAATTTCATCCCAAGGAAGGTTTTAATTTTTATTAAATTCAAAGGTTTATAAATATAATTTATAAAATCTAAATTCTTTTAGAATTTAAATAATTTATAAATTATAAAAGCTTTTAAAAAGGAGAACCAAAATCATCTTAAAGGAGTGCTGACATCATCTTAGTGGACCACCAACGTCTATGGCAAAATGGAAAATCATGTATAAATACCACACCAAAGGACATTAGAACTTACATTTCTTCAATTATTTTATGCGACCAAAGAGAAAAATAATTTGTGTGATTGTTGAGGAATAAGACAAACTCGTGTTGTTTTTAGCACAAGGGAAAAAGATGAAAAGGGAGGAGAAGGCCTCACTTCCATAGGACACGGTCGTCCATTGGCAGTGCATGTTTCGTAAGAGCATTGGGAGTTCACATGGAGTTGGAATTTTTTTCTTTAGCAACAACGAGAAAAGTTTTGGGACATGCTTATTTTGAGCACTAGCTTAGGAGAAATAGCATGAAGTGCTCCTAAGATCTCAAATGTGTGTCTAGTGCACATGGTGGTCAATACCATGGCTAGAGTGCTCGTAGAGGAAGAGATTGTGGGTTTGAATCCCACTAGTAGCAAAGGTATTTTTAATTAAAATTTTATTTGCCTAAGTTTTTCTATAAAATGCTATTTGGAGTTATAAGGGTTTATGGAATATTGTTTGATTGATAATTGATTTATGTTATTTGGAGTTATAAGGGTTTATGGAAAATTGTTTGATTGATAATTGATTTAATGTTACTTGGAGTTATAAGAGTTTATGAAAGGTTATTTGATTGATAATTGATTTATGTTATTGGAGTGGATTTGATTTTTGCAAAAGTTCTTCTTGCCATTAAAATTTAATTTAAAGAGGTTTTGAGTTAATTTTGGTGGATGTGGAATTTATTTTAATTTGGAGATTATAAGGTGTTATTTGGAAAATATTTTATGTATCTTGATGGTTTTTTTAAAAGGTGGAGTGATAAGGTGTAATTGAGTTTTTATGTTACATTGTGAGAAAGATTTATCTTCTAACCTCTTTGAGCTCGGTATAGAAGTGTTTGTGGTTGTGAAATATTTATGAGAGCACTTCAACATCAAGGAAAATGTATGATCACATTATTCCATAGTTGAGTTGATTTATTGGTTTTCTAGAAAATAAGTTTGGAGTGAAAAGGATTTTATTATGGTTTCCTATTGAGTGTATTGAGTGAATGCTTCAAGGTTTTATGGAATAAAGAATTGTTGTTAAAACCTTGTTTGATAAGAATTGTTGTTGAAGCCATTGGTTGTGTGAAAAAATTGAACTAGGGTTTGAAAATAACATGAGTATCATTGTTATGTGAGAGTTTTTTTATAAGCATTATTGTTGAATTGAGTTATTGATTGAAGAACTTGAACTAGGGTTTGAAAAGAACATGAGTATCATTGTTATGTGAGATTTTTTGTTAAGCATTGTTGGAAACATTTTGAGTTGATATACTTGGACTAGGGTTTGTAAGCAAGTATTAGTTCATTGAGTGATTGGTTGAGTAGAGTTGGTTGAGCCTAGTCAAGTGGATGTGTGAAGTGATTGTTCAAGTTCCATAAAACAAAGCATTCTATATTCTAAATTGAGTTGAGAAAGTGATTGAGCATTGAGTTGAATTTGAAGTATACTGAGTCTCTAACAATTCTCCATATGTTTCTAAGAGAGTGGTTGAAAGTAATTGAGCATTGTGATTAGTATACAACATATTGAGTCTCAAACAATTCTCTTTATGTTTCTATAAGATTGGACAAGTTTTGTGTGGACTTGTTGAGTATATTTGAGGTAAGTCTTTGAGGAGACTTGTGGACTGATTTTCTATGAGCTTTTGTGAAAGCTTACAATATAGATTTGGATAAGTTCTTGAGAGGACTTATTGAGAATATTTGGACAAGTTCTAGAGAGGACTTGTAGAGCAGATTTGAGCAAGTTCTAGAGAGGACTTATGGAGCATATTGAGCAAGTTCTAGAGAGGACTTGTAGAGCATATTTGAGCAAGTTCTAGAGAGGACTTGTGGAGCAGATTGAGAAAGTTCTAGAGAGAACTTGTAGAGAAAATTTGAGCAAATTCTAGAGAGGACTTGTGGACAGATTAGTGTGAGATTTTGTGGAAGCTTACAAGGCATATTTGACACAAGTCTTTGAGAATACCTGAGAGCAAAATTGATTGATTTATTCAAACCTTGATTTAGGATTTAGGGCATATCCAACATAGTTAATTCAAGATTTGAGTTAAATATTTAGGGTAAATATCGAGGATAGATTTTTGCTATACCGAAGGACTGCGTTTAGTGCATATTTAAGAGAAAATTTTGGTGCAAATTTGAGGATAAGTTTGTGTCAGACCAAAGATAGAGATTGAGTAGATTTGTGCTAGACCGAAGGATTGGTTTAGTGCATATTTGAGATAATGCTTTGGAGGTGGCAAAGCAGAGAGGATAGTAGTCTCTAGTGGATAGAGATCCATTATCCAAGGTAGTGAGGATAGGTCTACTGAGTGGGGATAAGAGTCTTCAGTAGAGAGATATCCACAAGCCAATGTAGTGGAGGTAGTAGTATTCTAGAGGATCATCAGCTAGAGTAGAGAATAAGGAGTTCTAATATGGATATATATATCCATGACATTGATTTAGAGGATTGGTATCTCCATTGGATAGAGATCCATATACATTTTAATAGGGAAAGGATTTCCAAGAGATTGATTGAAAAAAAAATTGTGAAAGATTTTTTCCATGGAGTAGCCGACATTGGGTGAACCATATAAATTGTGGTGTCTCTATTGTGTGTGATTATTTGTGAATTGCTTTGATTACTACTATTGATATTTCTATATTTACATTGCATAATATTTATTGGGAAACAAAAAGTAAAAAGTGGTCTTATACTGTTCACCCTCCTCTTAGTATAAGCTTGTGTTCTTCAAATGGTATTAGAGTGGGTTCCTTCAGAAGAGTTTAATAGCTTGAAATAAAATCTAACAAGAATACAATGGATTCTAAGAATGTATCCTCAGATAATTCAACACTATTATTTTATGGAAGTGACTATATATATTGGAGTATGAGAGTGAATATCTACCTGATAGCACTTGGCAATGAAATTTGAAAAGTTGTTGAATTTGGATACGGTCCCTTGATTAATCCTCCTACATATAAGGAAGTTAAGCTCCTACAACATTATAATTCAAAATCAATGAATTCACTTTTGAGAGGTTTGCATAGAATAGATTCTATGAAAGTTATGCATTGTCAAACTACAAAAGAAATGTGGGATAAATTACAAAATATTTATGAAGGAGATAAAAGTTTCAAGAAAGCAAAGATGTGAAATCTCAAAGGATAATTTGAATAATTAAGAATGAATTATGAGGAAAACATTAGTTCTTACCTACTTCGAATTGATGAAGTTGTTAATGTTATGCAAGGAATTGGAATGAATATTGATGAATCAGATGTTTATGATAAAGTCTTAAGAACTCTTCCAAAGATATTTATTGAAAAGGTTTCTACTATAGAAGTTTTAATATATGGTGATACTTTGACAAGAGATATGTTGATTGGTATGCTTACAATATTTGAGATAATAACTAAAGATCCTATTCCCAAAAAATAAGCAACATTCAAAGCAATCAAGAAGACAAAGGGTAAGAATTCAGAATCAAGCAATGAGTCCTCTAGTGATGAAGAAGCTAACTATGGTAGAAGATATAAGGACTATAGAAGATCTAGATATCTAAAATCTATTAAATGTTTCAATTGTAGAAAGTATGGATATTTTGTAACAGATTGTCAAAAAGCTAAGAATAACAATGGTGAAGAGAAACAAGATCATAGGAACATGGAATTAGAAATATAATAGGCATCAAAAGAAAAACAAGGATGGACAAAGCAGACAAGGAAATAAGTTCTTCCAAATTCAAAAGAGGAGCTACTATGCGGATAAGGCAAGTAAGTACTCAAGTGATAGTGATGCTAGTTTTTTAGATAATGATAGAGATGAAGTTCTCTTTATGATTGAAGAAAAATAATAAGTTAAGAAAAGGAATCCAATAATTCTCAAGTGTTTTAGATGTGGTAAATTTGGACATCTTGAAGATGATTGTACAAAGGACGGTTATATTTTCAATGATGATAAATATGAAGATACACTTGAAGGACCAGAAGAGAATATTATAATGGCACTATAAAAAGGAGAAGGTGATCCTATAGAAGACAAGCCAATAGAGAATAAATATGTAGACAAAGGTAAATAAATAGAGGAATATTCAGAAAAGGATAGATATAATCTCAAGGAATAACTTATTTATGCCCTTGACACGATAAAGAAGGTAAGAAAGCAACATTCTAAACTTGAAATTCAATTTCAAGAATGTGATGAAGAGAGAAGATTGCTTATAGAGGATTTAGAAAAATCAAAGGCTAAAGCAAAAAGGTTCAAGGATAAGTTAGAATCAAAGATCTTAGAATGTTAAAATTTAACACAAGAAGTGACACTACTAAGAGAATATTTATAATACTCCAAGGTAAAGCTAAAAGGATTCAAAAATAGCTCAAATAACTTGGATAAGTTCATCAAGACACAAAAGACTACATCAAGCAAAACAGGTCTTGGATTTGAACAGGTTCAAAAGAAATGGGAAGGAGAGTCAACCTCAAGTTTTGGAGGAGAAGAAACTTTAAATGAATATATTTCAGAAGAAGACAGTGTAAAAGAGAGTGATACATCTGAGTATGAGCTGGAAAATAGATATTTCAACAAAAATAGGAACAACGCACAAATAAGATACAAATGGAATAGCAATCAGAATAAGTCAAGAGAGACTAATAGACCAATGAGGTCAAGACAAGGAAACTTCAATGGAAGATATTTTTCATGTCATAGGTTTGGACATATGGCTTCATAGTGTAGGACACATGAAATATAGGAATATAAGAACATACATATTTTCCATGGGTATTGCTACTCATGTAATCAATTTGGTCACAAGGTAATAAATTACAAGGTTCATGATAGAAGATGATATGGCTTCACTAGGATAAATCCTAAGACATTTGCACCTCCAAGTAATAATAACATTAAGTGTTATAAGTGCAATAATTATGGTCACACAACAAAGTGGTGTAGAGCATACATTCCAGAATCAAACAGGAATAGGAACAAAAACATGGATATGAATAGGAACAGGGAACAAGAATATGGATATGAATAAGAACTGGAACAAGAACATGGATATGAAGAGGAACAAGAATAGGAACAGGAATAGTAAAATGGAAACGAATGTAGACATGGATATGAACATGGAAAGAAACATTCAAAGGAATCATAAGGATCAAATAATAAGAAAAGAGGATAAAGGTAAAGAACAGTGTTTTTTGGGAGTAGAAATACTCCCACACCAGAATTAACCACCTCAAGATAAAGTGGGTGAGGGGCTAAGATAAGAGGCTCATTATTATCCCCAAGCCCCAAAGGTGACCCTTTGCCATTGATGTCAAATGGGGAGATATTTGAGTAAGGAGGAGATATTTGGTATTTGAGAGAGCATTGAGCCAGGGGGAGCAATGTCCTAGGGGGAGCAAAACAAAGGAAAGGTCAAGTTTTCAGTAAAAAAAAATTGGGTTACCATCAATGACAAAGGGGGATATTGTTGGACATTTTGAGCTCATTTGGTTTTCATTTATGTCAAGGTGAGAATTTTTCATTGATGCCAAAGTGAACACATGAAGCTATCATTAATACCATGGAGTACACCATTATTGTCACCAGGAAAAATGCAAAGAGTTGAAGAAAAAGTTGTCAAAATATTATTTTATTACGGTTTTTATTAAAACCATGGTGGTAGAATAATCTTCATCAAGTCAGTAAAGTACAAGTTAAAGGTTTAAATTTCATCCCAAGGAAGGCTTTAATTTTTATTAAAGTCAAAGGTTTATAAATATAATTTACAAAATTTAAATTCTTTTAGAATTTAAATAAATTATAAATTATAAAAGGTTTTAAAAAGGAGCGCCGACATCATCTTAAAGGAGCGTTGACATCATCTTAGTGGAGTGTCGATGTCTATGTAAAAATGGAAAATCATGTATAAATACCATGTCAAAGGACATTAGAACTTACCCTTATTCGATTATTTTATGCGACCAAAGAGAAAAATAATTCGTGCGATCATTGAGGAAGAAGATGAACTCGTGTTGTTTTTAGCACCAAGGAAAAATATGAAAAGAGAGGAGAAGGCCTCACTTCCATAGGTTATGGTTCTCCATTGGCATCATGCTTTTTGTAAGATCATTGGGAGTGGAAGTATCCACGATCGATTCGTGTAGATTTGGAGTGTTTGTATTGAACACCAAGGGGAAAGTTTTTGGGACACGCTCTTTTTGAGAACCAACTTAGGATAAAGAGCACAAAGTGCTCTTAAGCTCTCAAACGTGCATCTAGCACACGCAGTGGTCAAGCCTACGGCTAGAGTGCTCATAAAGGCAGAGATTGTGGGTTCGAATCCCACTAGTGGAAAAGGTATTTTTAATAAAAATTTATTTGCCTAAGGTTTTCTATAAAGTGCTATTTGGAGTTATAAGGGTTTATGGAATATTTTTTTATTGATAATTGATTCATGTTATTTGGAGTTATAAGGGTTTATGGAATATTGTTTGATTGATAATTTATTTAATGTTATTCGAATTTATAAGGGTTTATGAAAGGTTATTTGATTGATAATTGATTTGTTATTGTAGTGTATTTGATATTTTCCAAAGTTCTTCTTGCCATTAAAATTTGATTTAAAGAGGTTTTGAGTTAATTTTGGTGGATGTTGAATTTATTTTAATTGGAAGATTATAAGGTGTTATTTGGAAAATATTTTATGTGTGTTTATGGTTGTTTTGAAAGGAGTGATAAGGTGTAATTGAGTTTTTATATTACATTGTGAGAAATATTTATCTTCTAACCTCTTTGAGCTTGGCATAGAAGTGTTTGTGTTTGTGACAGATTTATGAGAGCACTTCATCATCAAGGAAAATATATGAGCACATTCTTCCATAGTTGAGTTGATTGATTGGTTTTCTGGAAAATAAGTTTGGAGTAAAAATAATTTTATTAGGGTTTCCTATTGAGTGTGTTGAGTGAATTCTTCAAAGGTTTTATGGAATAAAGAATTGTTGTTAAAATCTTGTTTGATAAGCATTGTTGTTGAAGCCATTGGTTGTGTGAAAAACTTGAACTAGGGTTTGAAAAGAACATGAGTATCATTGTTATGTGAGATTTGTTTTATAAGCATTGTTGTTGAAGTGAATTATTGAGTGAAGAAATTGAACTAGGGTTTTAAAATAACATGAGTATCATTATATGTGAGAGATGAAAGAATTAATTAATGGGACAATAAGGTATTAAATACATTATATCCAACACCAATTTTATATCTAGATGGTAAATGAGGAGCCTAAAAATCTTTGAAAATGCTAATGAAAGAAAAACTAGAATGCTTGAAAAGAAAGGATTAAATGCTAAAATACTCAATGCATGAAAGTATAACAACATGGAAGTAAAAATTAGTAGTTAGTATGCATGTAAATGAAAGTAAATATGGTTGTAAATGAAAGAGGACAACAAGTAGTTAAGCATAAACAAAATATAGCAAATATTCTAATGCTTGTGAAGGAAATGCATGAAATCACCCTACAAAATAGAGAGATTAGTAGATAATATATGATGCCCAAGAATATATGTCTTCCAACCCTAAAAAATAGAAAATATAAGTGTAAAAAAGGCTGCAAATCCTTGAAATCAGACCTACAAGTAAGAATGTTAAAGCCTACAAAACAAAAGGTAAGCTCAACACAATGTTAAAGCATGCAAAAGGAAATAAAGCAAAGCAAGTAAATGGAGTTAGCAAACTTGAAAATCTAACTGTAAGAAGCTAAAATGAAAGGGTCAACAAGAAAATGGAGAAGATAACTATGCTAGGTTTCACCTAGATATTATCCTTGCCACCAAGCTCCCTTTTCTTTCCTAGTTGCCCTCCACAAATGCTTGCAAAGTGCTCCCAATACTTGGAATGCTTGGAGAGAATACTAAGAATGTTTGGAAAAGGAAAACTAGGAGAAGAGAGAATGCTTAGAAACTTTGGTAGAGCTTAGCTATAGTAGAATTCTTTTTTGAATGCTTACCCCATGGCCTCCTTAAATAGAATTTGGAAGGGGACTTTGAGGAAGAAGGCATAAGATCAAACTAAAATAAATACATCTGAGACCTTACTAGAACGTGTGGAATCAATGGTAGAGGTTAAAGGAGGCTAATTCATGTCTCTCTAGTTTGTGTGGAATATTACAGGTCATTTGGCCAAATTCACCACTATCGACCATATTCACCACTAGAAAACTTGGCGACCCAAGTGGTAAATTTGGTAAGGAGGAAAATCTAATTTTATAAGCTTTGAAATTTGAAATTTTTCCAAATTTTCCACTAGCTAAATTCACCACTAGAGAATTTAGTCAGTTGCGAATTTGGCACTAATGGTAAATTTGGCACTAGAAAATAATGTTTATTTTGCAATTTCAAGCACCAATATGTGTCCAAATATAGGTATATTTATACTCGTCAAAAAGCTTGTTTCAATCCTGATATATTTGTGGTGGTTTTTTGAAGTTTTTATTGGACATTTTGAGCTCATTTAGTTGTCATTGATGTCAAGGTGAGAATTTGGCATTGATGCCAAAGTGAACACATGAAGCTATCATTAATACCAATGGAGTACACCATTATTATCACCAGGAACAATGCAAAGAGTTGAAGAAAAAGTTATCAAAATATTATTTTATTATGGTTTTTATTAAAACCATGGTGGCAGAGTAATATTCATCAATTCAGTTAAGTACAAGTTAAAGGTTTAAATTTCATCCCAAGGAAGGCTTTAATTTTTATTAAATTCAAAGGTTTATAAATATAATTTATAAAATCTAAATTCTTTTAGAATTTAAATAATTTATAAATTATAAAAGGTTTTAAAAAGGAGCGCCAACATCATATTAAAGGAGTGCCGAAATCATCTTAGTGGACCACCAATGTCTATGGAAAAAGGAAAAATCATGTATAAATACCACGCCAAAGGACATTAGAACTTACCCTTCTTCAATTATTTTATGCGACCAAAGAGAAAAATAAGTTGTGCGATTGTTGAAGAATAATATGAACTTGTGTTTTTTTTAGCGCCAGGGAAAAATACGAAAAGGGAGGAGAAGGCCTCACTTCCATAGGACACGGTTATCCATTGGCAGTGCACGTTTCGTAAGAGCATTGGGAGTTCGCGTGGAGTTGGAATTTTTGTCTTGAGCACCAACGAGAAAATTTTTGGGACGTGCTCATTTTGAGCACCAACTTAGTAGAAAGAGCATGAAGTGCTCCTAAGCTCTCAAATGTGCATCTAGTGCACATGGTGGTCAAGCCCATGGCTAGAGTTCTCATAGAGGCAGAGATTATGGGTTCGAATCCCACTAGTAGCAAAGGTATTTTTAATTAAAATTTTATTTGCCTAAGGTTTTCTATAAAATGCTATTTGGAGTTATAAGGGTTTATGGAAGATTGTTTGATTGATAATTGATTTATATTATTTGGAGTTATAAGGGTTTATGGAAAATTGTTTGATTGATAATTTATTTAATGTTATTTGAAGTTATAAGAGTTTATGAAAGATTATTTGATTGATAATTGATTTATTTTATTGGAGTCGATTTGATTTTTTCCAAAGTTCTTCTTGCCATTAAAATTTGATTTAAAGAGGTTTTGAGTTAATTTTGGTGGATGTTGAATTTATTTTAATTGGGATATTATAAGGTGTTATTTGGAAAATATTTTATGTATCTTGATGGTTGTTTTAAAAGGAGGAGTGATAAGGTGTAATTGAGTTTATATATTACATTGTGAGAAAGATTTATCTTCTAACATATTTGAACTCGGTATAGAAGTGTTTGTGGTTGTGAAAGATTTATGAGAGCACTTCAACATCAAGGAAAAGGTATGAGCACATTCTTCCATAGTTGAGTTGATTGATTGGTTTTCTATAAAATAAGTTTGGAGTGAAAAGGATTTGATTATGGTTTCCTATTGACTGTGTTGAGTGAATGCTTCAAGGTTTTATGGAATAAATAATTGTTAAAACCTTGTTTGATAAGAATTGTTGTTGAAGCCATTGGTTGTGTGAAAAACTTGAACTAGGGTTTGAAAAGAACATGAGTATCATTGTTATGTGATAGTTGTTTTATAAGCATTGTTGTTGAAGTGATTTATTGATTGAAGAACTTGAACTAGGGTTTGAAAAGAACATGAGTATCATTGTTATGTGAGATTTTTTGTTAAGCATTGTTGGAAACATTTTGAGTTGATATACTTGGACTAGGGTTTGTAAGAAAGGATTAGTTCATTGAGTGATTGGTTGAGTAGATTTGGTTGAGCCTAGTCAAGTGTATGTGTGAAGTGATTATTCAAGTTCCATAAAACAAAGTATTCTATATTCTAAATTGAGTTGAGAAAGTGATTGAGCATTGAGTTGAATTTGAAGCATATTGAGTCTCTAACAATTCTCCCTATGTTTCTAAGAGAGTGATTGAAATTAATTGAGCATTGTGATTAGTATACAACATATTGAGTCTCAAACAAATCTCTTTATGTTTCTATGATATTGGACAAGTTTTTTGTGGACTTATTGAGCAGATTTTAGGTAAGTCTTTGAGGCGACTTGTGGACTGATTTTGTGTGAGCTTTTGTGAAAGCTTACAATACATATTTGGATAAGTTCTTGAGAGGAATTATTGAGTATATTTGGACAAGTTATAGAGAGGACTTGTAGAGAATATTTGAGCAAGTTCTAGAGAGGACTTGTGGAGAAGATTGAGCAGGTTCTAGAGAGGACTTGTAGAGCATATTTGAGCAAGTTTTAGAGAGGACTTGTGGAGCAGATTGAGCAAGTTCTAGAGAGGACTTGTAGAGAAAATTTGAGCAAGTTCCACAAAGGAATTATAGACATATTAGTGTGGGCTTTTATGGAAGCTTACAAGGCATATTTGACACAAGTCTTTGAGAAGACTTGAGAGCATAATTGATTGATTTGTTCAAACCTTGAGTTAGGGTTTATGTCAGATCCAGTAGAGTTGATTCAATATTTTAGTTAAGGCTTGAGGATAGATTTTTGCTATATTGAAGGATTGTGTTTGGTGCAAATTTGAGAGCATATTTTGGTGTAGATTTGAGGATAAGTTTGTGCTAGAACAAAGATAGAGATTAAGCATATTTGTGCTAGATTGAAGGACTATGTTTATTGTAGATTTGAGAAAAATATTTGGAGGTGATAGAGTATAGAGGATAGTAGTCTCCAATGGATAGAGATCTATTATCTAGGGTAGTGATGATAGGTCTTCTAAGTGGGGATAATAGTCTTCAGTGGAGAGAGATCCACAAGCCAGTGCAGTGGAGGTAGTAGTCTTCTAGAGGATCACCAGCTAGATCAGATAATAAGAAGTTCTCCTATGGATAGAGATCCATAAAATTAATTTAGAGGATTGGTATATCCATTAGATAGAGATCCATAAAAATTGTAATAGGGAAAGGATTCCCAAGATATTGATTGAGAAAATTTTAGTGAAATATTTTCTCCATGGAGTAGCCCACATTGGGTGAACCACGTAAATTGTGGTGTCTCTATTGTGTGTGGTGATTTGTGCATTGCTTTAATTACTGCTATTAATATTGCTATCTTTACATTGCATAATATTGATTGGGAAATAAAAAGTAAAAAGTGGTCTTATACTGTTCACCTCCCTCTCATTATAAGCTTGTGTTCTTCAGTTTTGAGATGATTTGATAGGTCAAAATTTGTCCCAAATATGACCTTACTTTTTAGGGCTATAAACATCCCAAATTTGGGTATGAATATGATTGATTTGATTTTCTTGATCAAAAAGGATTGTGAAGACAAGGTAAATTGATAAGTTATAATAAGATTAGGTAATGATGAAGTATGTCAAATTTTATGTCCAATATAACACGATTAATAATTTTTGATGAGGTATCACTTTTGGATAGGTGTGTCAAAATTAGGTGTCTACACTTGTAAACAGAAACAAAAGCACTCTAATAATAGGAAGATAGATTGGTTGAACACCTAGAAGGCCAACCCACAAAACCTCTTATAAGTACTAAAGAAGATCAAATTAAAAAGCTCTCAAGATAGTTGGTTGAGTAAGATATTGAATTCTATTTGGAAATGTAGAGCATGTAAAATAAAAGTAATAATATTAAATGAAAAACCAAGGATGAGTAGTGATAGAAGGTGCATGGCCTAATCAAGAAAGTTAACACTACCTATTGGGATCAAATCATTGATGCAATTCACCTACTCTACTAGATATTTAATTTTTCTAGATATTTAATTTTTTTAAGATAGTAATTATATTAGGAGCACAAGTTAAGTATAATATTGAATCCATCATGGATTAAATTACCACTAGGTTGATAGAGGCTAATATGTATCAAGAAAAAATTATTCTAATAACTAAAAATGAATTGGAAACCATGGAAATTTCTAACATGAGAATGATAATGAAAAAATAATTACTCATCCACAAGGAGTGAACTACACATGAAAGTGAAGCCAAACATATGACATTAGAAGAAGTTGTGATATGGTTCAATAATGAGGTTGATATATGTAGACACCTAAAATGCATCATGTCGAGGTAAATACTCATATGGGACATGCTAATAGACCATATGAATGATCTTGTATATCTTCAAGGTGAAGCAATGGTTTTAACCACTCAATTTGGGTAGAGTTGGCTAACTCAGCCTTAGCCCATGGCTAACAGAGCTGGTTGTACCTTAGAGCCACATCTAGTATCAAAACTATTTTGAATCCCACGATGAGCCAAAATTGATTACAATAGCTTGGGAAATGGAGATTCAAATGGTTTTGGGTAGGGAAGCTTTGAGAGTTTTCCTCCCAACATATCCAGCCTCATGGATCTTGATCTTGGCTTCCCAAGCAAGCTAATATTAGAGATTAGGATTCCTATAAGACCCCCATCCAAATTGGGGAGAAGCCTAGGAGAAAGCTTTCAATTGAACATAGCGATGCTCTACCAAAACGGATAGCAAATTTATAATCCTTTGAGGAGAGTCAAAATACTACCCAATTGTGGAGTGATAAGCATGAATTCATCAATGAAGCTTCCAAAGGACTAGGAAGCACAATCACACAATCAAGCCAATTACACGTGAATCTCATCAAATTTGACCACCAATCCATATTGGGATATAGAGGCAACCCTTGATCATCAATTCCATATAGGGAATCAGATATCTAAGAGTTGATTACAAGAGAAAAATCATTCTCGGCTCAGCCATGGCTGGTAGCCATGGCTAATAGTGCCCATCGTACCTCAAACCCACATCTAGGATTTGATCCCTAATTTCTTTTGTTTTAGCAATAGATTTACATTTGCAGTTTTACAATTAGCTTAGTCTAGCATAGATTAACAGTTTAGTAGACATTTGATTAGTTATTTCTAGGATTTAATGGTAGATTTATTTTCATTTCCTTGCATTTGTCAATTTAGCATAGTTTCTTATTATTTCATGCAATTCAAGTTTCTAATGGCTAATTATGTTGCTTATTACCTAGATTACATGCTTTCTTTCTATGCTTCATAGTAATTTGATGATTTTATGCTAATCTTCATAGATTTACATGTTTCTTGTTTCTTTTATTATTATTTATGTAATTTCCCATTAAAATCCTCATCAAGAGAGGTCATATTTGCTTTTAATCCTTTCTTATTTTTTCTCGAATGAAAGGTTTATAGGATCCATTCATTTCACGGCATTCAAGGCAACAAATGCCTATTTTCATGAGAGAAGAAGATCACCATTGATCTTGAGTAGTTCATGTCTTTGTGGAGAGTCTAGGAATTACACAACCCCCTCGTTTAGAGGGTCTCCAATACTGTATAAATTATATCAATATTGAGTATCCCTAAGAGGGTCGTACATGTAATCATATTTGACAAATAATTTAATAAAAGATGCACTCTTTTTCTTGTTAAAGTTATTATTGTCAATATTTTATGCTTTAATATTTGATATCAATTGATGCATTAGTTAGGTTTATGCTTTCTACAAGGTTATAGATGGTGATCACAATGGAAACCCCATAAATTCCATAATAACTGATGGATTTATTCTATTATATTGTTACAAGTGTTAGCTGCAGTTAGCATCAGAGCAAAAAATAGGCAAGAAGTAGATTGCCTCTCCATCGAACAAGGACTCCAGGTAATTTTGACCCTTTGTATTTCTAGTTTTTGTTGTATTTCTAGTTTTTAGCTAATTAAAAGCACATTGAAAATAGTAAAAGTGAAAATAATCATGAAAATATCGTGTTGTCTGTTAGCCACGGCTGAAAGCTACAACTAGCACTGTTAGTTGTGCCTGTCAACTGTGACTAAGATCTTGGCCTGTGGCTGTTCCTCGACCATCATTATTACCTGTGGATATGTCCCATGGCTAACAGTCAAAGTCTATTTGTAAGTTTTACCTGTTGTGGCCTAATCAAAGTCCTATTAGAAAATTTTACTATGCATTCTTTGAAATAGCATTTAGATTTGTAGCACCTTAAATTTGATGCACTTAAATTGATTAACTCAATAGAAACATTAAAATTGATAAAAACATCAAATTTACCTAAGTTTACCAAAAAATCATTCAAAATTAGCAAAAATCCATTTGCCTCGATTTTCATGCCCTCAAACCAATGTTGTTTTTACCGTTGGGCAAAATCGCCTGACTTTCAGCAAAATTGCTTGAGCGGCTAGCAAAATCGTCAAGCGATTTTTCTCAAAAATCAAATTTTCCCAAGTTTGCAAAATGCCAAAAAATTATTTCAAACCACGTTTCTGATTTTGAAAAGAGGTTATAACGATGGATTCTGGCAATATTAGGCAGGGGGAAAACATAGGAGGGATCCCAACTCCCTCCCTGTTTTGGCCTAACCTCATGATTTCCTAGATTTTCCCCTAATCCTATTTACTCCCCCCTCTAATTCATTTTTTTGACCTTGACTCCTTGATTGCAAAGCATACTAAGTGATCCCCTGAGCAGATAGCAAAATTGAGAAGCCATTATTATAATATTCCCATCTTCAATTTACCCGTAGTTGCATAAAATACATCATTGTCCCATTACCCTATTTAGAAAATTTTCACTTGCAGGTTGTAGTCAAAATTACACAGCGAACATAAAAATCACAGAACAATCGATAGAATAGTGCTATGAGTAGGCGGAGTAGGTGTGTGATTTCACAAAAAATAGCAGCAATCTTGTTGACTTGGCAGCGATCCTTCTGACTTGGCAGCGATTTTGCTCACAGATCATATAGGGGCAAAAACCTTTATTCTGTTTGTTCTTCTTCATTCTATTCTATTTTATTTAGTTATTTAATTATATTTTCATTAATTCAGTAATGCATCTCAGGTATTCACCATAATGTTAATCGATTTTTAATTTAAATTTGCATTTTTCTTACATAAAATTCATGAACATTTAGAATCTTATACTTACATCTATTACAAACATTTTCTATCTTTCATTTAGTTGAAAAGGAATGCTTAAATAGGAAACATATCAAAGTTTGAATCATATTTGTGCCAGAAAACCATTTTTTGTCTTGTGTTTTGTTGCTACAAAATTGCAACGAAATCGCTTGCGATTTCAGCAAATTGTTGAGCGATTTTTCTTGGAACAACAACGATTTTGCCAAAATAGCAATGATCCTACTTTGCATCAAAAAAATTAGAATCTTCATCAGACATCTCGATTTAGGTATGTTTTAAATTTCTTGTAAGCATAGAATTAGCAACTGCATTTGTCATTTCTATTCCTGTCTGTTGTTTTCATCAAAAAAGTAAAAAAAAAAATTGCATCATAGATAGGTTAGTTGCATTTCAAAGGCCAACCTTAGGTGTTTGTATGAGTGATCTGAAAATGAACATATTAAACCTCATTCTCAACCTAGGTGTGAAAACTGCCATCAAAAGTTTCCTGGTGAACCCACAATTCATCAAAAAATCACCACAAGAAGGCACGATCAAGTGCCTCTCTTTCAAGGTGTAGCTCTATAATTTTCCATTCCCATATGAGACATGGATCCATCAGCCTAGGAAAGGAATGTGAAAAATTTAGGCCTACATTCTTTGGTGAACTCGACGTGAAACATTAGATTATATTATGATTCTTAAATTAAATATTAAAATCAAAATCAAAACAAAAACCAAAATCAAAACAAAAAACAATAGTTAAATTGCATTTGCATTTTAGATGGTAGATAATAATTATAGGAGAGCTATTTGTCTTAATGTTACTACAATCTTAGAAATTCAATAAGTCTCATACTTTAATGAAAGTGAAAATATAACATCTAGAGAGTCTTGGATTGAATTAGTAGAAGACTAGACGTTATTGAAAGTAGACAAGAAGAACCTAAACAAATCCATAGGATAGACTTGGCTCGAATCCTGGATCCTTATAGAGAACCTGCGTAATTTGACCTTAAAAGATCTTGTGAAAGGTGGTTGACTAATAAGAGAGCCTTGATTTCACCTAATTTCTACTCCTTTGAAACCTACCTAGACGACGTCGTAGTGACACATAAGTTTTTAGCTCACATAGAAAGTCAAGAAATAATCCTAGATGATAAGAGAAGGCTTAATACCATCCTTAGAGCTGTATTATATAGATATTATTTTCACGAGCTATATTTTTATAGGTCTAACCTAGAATTAGATTGCATTACCTTAGCATAATTCGTAAGGTTCCTACAAGACAACTTCACATTTGAAGAAGAGCATTACATGAAACCTAATCAATTGGAGCCCATTAATGATATACATAAATTATTTCAAGAAGATTAAAATCTACTATTACCTAGCGTGTGATTATTTGTGTGTTTAATTGCTTGCTCTACATGTCCTAGATAAAAAAAAAATCAATCTAAAAATAGTAATTTAATTTAATTAGTTAGGTATATATAAATAATATATATATATATATATATATATATATATATATATATGCCCCAAAACCTAGCACATATATATATATAACATATATAGCTATGAAATGAACTTAATTCAAAATACCTAAATTAAGGAATGGTAAAGAAACTGAGAATGAAATAGAAGATAAAAAACTAGAGCAAGAACGAGCACCATACCGAGAACAAAATAATAATGAAAAATCTTGGTCTAAAGAAGAATATGTTTCTTCATATCATGACAATGACAGTGAGGATGTAGAACTTAATCAACCTAAATTAAATTCTAAAGGTAATCTTAAGTTTGAATCCGTTGAAAATTTTATATCTTTTATGAGAGATAATATGGATGATCTTAATCAAGCAATAGAAGTAGAGAAACAAGGAAAAGGAAACCTAGCAGATGCTTTTACAGCTGCACTTAAAGTGCATAACAACCCCTTACATTACATGGAATCTAGTGAGGATCAAGAAAAAACACCAAGACAAAAAATGATACATATAAATCAGAGGCCTCTGAAACAAACAACTCAAGCCTCTAAGATTCCTCTTAATAATTTTAGAACAAATGCTAAGCAACAGACCTTTTCTTCTATACTTTTCCAAGCCCTTAATCAAAAATGGCAAGGAAAACAAGTGCAAAAGAATAATTATCAAAATATAGTTCCACCAAGAAATACTTTGCATAACACTGTCTCAATGGAAATCCTAATACAGTTGCACCTAATTATTATCAAGGATATAATGATACAATGCAACCAAACAAAATTGGTGGACATCAAGGGTTGGAAGCAATGGTAAAGCAATTGGCTTCCCACTTAGACCAAATAGATCCTTACCATCCCTCATACAACTATCAAGAGATGTGTAGTCAACCCTTAGATCCCATCGTAATAGCTCAACCTTACCCTAAGCATTTCCCTATGCGAGTGTTCACTATATATAAGGGAAATGAAGATCCCATAGAGCATTTATGCATGTTTAGAATGGCATGTCATGATGTCTCACATGATGATTTACTGATGCTTAAGATGTTTCCTAAAATTTTAGGAAGCATAGCCTTGGAATGGTACTATCAAATTCCTAACAACTCCTTAAATAATTTTGAAGAAACAGTTTATATGTTTGTACATCAATTTAGTGCCTACATAGAGAGGCATGTGACTATTAAAGATTTGTGCAATCTTAAGCAAGGTAAAGATGAAAGTTTTGCAGAATTCCTAACTAAGTGGAGACAACTTTTAAGCAAGTTGCATTTTGCATTACCACGAAGAGAAATTCTAGAAATATTCATAAATAATTTGCAAGAAAAATTGTCCTATGAACTTTCCATGGCTACTATAACATCTGTTTACCAAGATATTGACCTAGGGAGAAGGGTAGAGAGCACCCTTATTAGAAGAGGTCAATATAAAAATAAAATGAAGATAAGAATTCTAAAAATCAGTATAAGAACAAGTAAGTAGTCGATGACGGAGTTACTGATAGTAGGAATAATCAGAATATCAACCTTATTGAAGTTGTGAAGAAGTTCATACTAAAAGCTCCTGATAAACCTCCAAGAGAGTTTACCAGATTAAATCAACATTACATATGATCTTACCTCAGTTATTATAACAAGGTTTAATTCAGTTTCCTGAAATAAGACAACCCGATACAACTGTAGCGGGGTTTAGAGCTGATTTGCACTATAATTTTCATAGAGTTGATGGAAATCCAAAAAATTCGTGTAAAAGGTTAAAGCATATGATTTAATATTTAATTGATAAAGGAGATATGGAGGTAGAAAAATTTCCTCCTAGAAATATCCAAAATGATGCTCAAAAACAACCCCAAAAATAGAATGCAAATAAAAATCTGGATATTGTTCAACATCCTTTACCAAAACACGGTAAAGAAGCTATAAATCAAGTATAACAACATAATGTTCTCCATCCAACTAGATATGTGGGAACTATTAGTGGTTTTATGCCTCATCAAAATTTACAAAATCCATATGCTACTACGACATCTCATATAAGATATTGTCAAATAACAATTGTAGAGAGTAATGAAGGGAATAGTGAAGGAAGTGATGATGAAAGTGAAATGGATATCACTTCAAATAATTCAAATAGTTCAGAATATGAATCTGAAGCAATCACTCCTATTACAGATCATATGGTTCCAGAAGAACCATTTCCAAGAAGAGTGACCACTAGACCATCGTCACAACAGTGGCTCTCAAATGAACAAGCACAAAATGAAATACCTCGTATCAATTTTTTGGGGACTATAGGAGTGGTTACAAGGCAACAAGCCCAAAAACAGAATTCACAAGACCAAAGTGATCCATTTATTCTAAACACTCCTAACAAAGTAAATAATGCGTTCGGTTTGTAACAGAGAACACCCTATGATATTAATGAACAATTATCTACCATTACAGTGAGAGTTTCTCTTTTAGAAATTTTGAGAACTTCTCCCACTCATAGAGATGAATTAATGAAAACTCTAAACAAAATGATGGTTCCAGAAGATATTGAACCAAATGCTATAGTAAATTTTGTAACTTTAAATGAAGTAAAGTTCATAGATTTCAAAGATAAGGAAATACCTCCTCAGTGTATGTTTGGAGATAATCCTTTATATATTATA
The DNA here is from genome assembly GCA_028583015.1 of Wollemia nobilis. Taxonomy (NCBI): domain Eukaryota; kingdom Viridiplantae; phylum Streptophyta; class Pinopsida; order Araucariales; family Araucariaceae; genus Wollemia; species Wollemia nobilis. The sequence goes on from JAQPPZ010000288.1 coordinate 4,284,638, forward strand.
GCAATGATTGGAGATGTAGGAGTTAAAATAGTTCTAATAGACAATGGATCTTCACTGAATATATGTACTTATGATTTTTTTCAAATATTTGGGTTTAAGAAAGAAGACATACAAAAAACTGAGATGCTTATTAAAGAATTTAATGATGAGACTCAAGAAATATGTGGAGTAATGAAAATCCCATTGCAATTTGGTCCACTGATTTTGGATACAACTATGTTTTTTGTACCTTGCTTTGCATCGTACAACATTCTTTTGGGTCGACCTTGGATCAATGCAATGAGAGCAGTTCCTTCCACATTACATCAATGTGTAAAATTTGAATTTAAAAATCAATTGGTTATCATCCATGGAGACCCTAGACCTTTTGACATGTGTTCTTTGGCAGAATCCATAGGAGTTCCATTTTGTCCAGCCATGACTTCTATCCCTCATAATCCAAATACACCCATAAAGCACTATAAGTCTAAATCATATTCTAAATCACCACCACCTAAAACATGTGATAAAGTATCAATAAAAATAAAAGAACCATCCCCTTGTAAAGGAATATCTAATCCTTTTCCTAAACCTGTAGTGACTGAATTACCTATAGACCTTATAGAGTTTAAATTTTCAACATCTAAGGAAAATGATAAAGAACATAAGCCATCTACCTCATACGTAGTTTTAGATTAAGGATTAGCAGATTTATCCTCAATTTTGGCACCAATTGAAGAATTTAATCTAGCTACGAAAGATTCTAATATATTATCTGTCTTCCTCATCTCCCCGCACTTTTTGAGTACCTAAGAAAGGGAGCATTTGTCATATTGGGAGATCTATATTTATATTTGTAGGATATGATTTTCGAAAGTATTCAATATTACAAATTTCAATTGATCAAAATGAATTTTCCAAATGCTATTTTTCTGATAAATATGTAATACCAAAAGAAATAATCTATAATTTGTGATATAGAGGTAAAGGCTTAGGACCTTATCAAAAGGGTATAAGATAACCTTTAGAAGTTATTTAATGGCTAGCCCGATGTGGTCTTGGACTCATCCCCACAAAAATTGATCCATTTCCATACAAGGATGATGACAATCTCATGACATATCAAGAATACATAGAATTAAAAGCAATGTCTAGAAAAGTGCATACATCTAACATGTTAACATTAGTATATTCAGACATGATTGCTTCTATGGATGAATGTTTAGAAGGGGACATATATCATGATGTGTCTTTCGAAGAAATTTTTCAAAACTAGTATTCCTTTGATGGATCCATGTCATGCATAGCCCATATAGAAGAATGTACTCCTCAAGGGGAATTAGATAAATGCACTTTGGAAGAATTACAAAAAATGGGTGTATCTCTCGCACCACCAAATTTTGAAAGAGACTTGAACATTGTTGTAGATAATTTTCTAAAAGTTAACATTGGTACAAAATAAAATCCTCATGTTTTCAAAACTAGATCTGAATTGAGTGAAGAAAAAAAAAATATTATACATAGAATTTCTCACAGAATATTCAAATTTCTTTGCATGGACAAATGTAGATATGCCTAGCTTAGATCCTTCTGTAGTCATGCATCATCTAGTAGTGCACCCTGATGCTAAACTAGTAAAGCAAAAATTAAGAAAGATGCATCCTAAAGTCACACTATTAGTTAAAGGTGAATTAGAAAATATCTTAAACGTCATTTTCATACAAGCAATTGATTATGCAAAATGGATTTCTAATGTTATTCCAGTCACTAAGAAAGAAGCCACAAAAATTAGGGTTTGCACAGACTTTAGAGATATTAATGCGGAATGCCCTAAAGATGATTTTTCTCTCCCTAATATGGATCAAATCATAGACTTTACAATTGGGAGTGGAATGTTATCTCTTATGGATGGTTTTTCAGGATACAACCAAATAAGAATTGCTCCTGAAGACCAACCAAAAACAGCTTTTATCACACCTTGGGGAACTTTCTATTGGAAAGTTATGCCTTTTGGTTTCAAGAATGTTGGAGCAACATATCAAAGAGCCATGATGTATATATTTCATGCTATGATGTATGATATTATACATGATTATGTTGATGACATCATAGCTAGATCAAATGAAGAAGATAATCACATTAGAGATTTAAGGAAAGTATTTGATAGACTAAGAAAGTATCTAATACGCTTAAATCCAGATAAATGTGTATTTGGGGTGAAATATAGCAAGTTATTAGGAGTTATCATTTCTATAAGAGGTATATAAATAGACCCTCTAAAAATTAAAGCTATTCATGATATGCCATCTCCTAACAATATATCATAATTAAGAAGTTTGCAAGGAAAATTACAATCTATTCGTCGCTTTATAGATAAGTTGGCGGATAGGACAAAATATTTCCTTAAATTACTTTAAAAGAATGTATCATTTTAGTGGGATAAAGAGTGTCAAGAATATTTTGATAGCATTAAGCAATACCTTCTTAATCCTCCAGTGCTTGTTCCACCTAAACCAGACCAACCTTTTACTTTGTATATTTTGGCTTTAGAACTTGCACTTGGAGCTATGTTAGCTCAACTTGATAAAGAAAAGAAAGAACGAGCAACATATTATATAAGTAGGACTTTAATAAATTATGAGACAAGGTATACTCCATTGGAAAAATTATGTTTAGCAGTAGTATTTACAACACAAAAATTGCACCATTATATGTTAATTCAAACAACATATGTCATTGCTAAATCTGATCCATTAAGATATTTAATGAGTAGACCATATCCGTCAGGACGCACATCTAAATGGGTTCTTGCTCTTAGTGAGTTTGAACTCATATTTATTGGATAGAAATATATAAAAGGCCAAGTTATAGTAGATCAATTAGTTGCTACTCCTATGGAATCTACTCAGCCTATGAGCATCAAATTTCTTTATGAATGCCTCAACTCGGAAGGGGATCACTCAGAAACTTGGAAATTATTTTTTGATAGAGCTAGATGTATGAGTGGATAAGGTTTAGGTATTATATTAAAATCTCCTCAAAAGTACTTAATCCATTTATCCTTTAAATTACAATTTACTTGTACTAATAACACTGTAGAATATGAAGCTATAATCCTTGGATTACGAGCTGCTTTAGCACTAAAGGTAAAAATATTATTAGTTTTTGAAGATTCTCAGCTCGTCATAAATCAAATTAATGAATTTTATCAAACAGGAGATGTGAAACTTCATCCTTATAATGAATATGTGTTAAAACTTATATTATTGTTTAATAAAGTAACTTTAGAAGTTGTTCCTAGAACTAGTAACCGTGTTGTCGATGCTATGGCTGCAACAACTTCTTTGTGCCTTTGGAGTTGGACGATGAATATGCTACTATTATCATCAAAAAAATCCAGGAACCTGCTTCTACTAAGTCATGTATGGAACCATTATATGTTTTTTTTATTAATGAATTTACCCCAGAACCGTGGTACATAGACATTTTTTATTTTTTACAAAATGGAACCTTCCCTGAAGGATTTGATAGAAACCAACATATATTGTTACGCAAGTGAGTTGTTCACTTTGTAATAATTGGTAATACCCTTTATAGGATATCCTTTGAAGGTATCTTATTAAGGTGTCTAAATTTTGAAGAGTCTAAGAAAGCCCTAAGTGAAGCTCATGATGGGTCTTGTGGAGGACATTTTAGTGGAAGTGCTATTTCTAGAAAACTTCTTAGAATAGGTTATTTCTGGCCTTCAATGGAGAAATATGCAAATGATTATGTGCACAAATGTGACAAATGCTAAAGGCATTCTGAACTTGTCCATGCTCCTGCCCAAGAACTCCAAACCATAGAATCCCCTTGGCCTTTCTCTAAATGGGGTTTAGACATTATTGGTAAAATCAACCCTGTTTCATTTGATGGTCACAATTTCATCATAACTACAACTAAATATTTTACAAAGTGGGTCAAAGCTATGCATTTAGCTTCTTGCACAGGAATCCAAGTCTCAAAATTCATATTTAATCAAATCATCTACAGATTTGGAATTTCATCTAATATTATTTCTGATAATGGAACATGTTTTAAAAATAAAGATATTAAGAAATTGTGTCAAAAGTATAAAATCCAACATAGATGGTCCACTCCTTACTATCCACAAGGAAATGTCCAATATGAAGCATCTAACAAAATATTAATCAAAATCTTAAAAAGAATGGTTAATAAAATAGGTCGTGACTGGCACATCCAATTATATCCTACTTTGTGGGCTTATTGAACTAGCATTCGTACTCCCACTGGTGCTACACCTTTTGTCTTGGTATATGGTGCTGAAGCAGTTTTTATCTTTCAATTAGAAGTTCCATCCCTATCATTTTTACTTCAAGATTCTGAAGTAGGAGATGAATATCGTGCTAGCAGACTTAGCCAACTAGAACTTCTGGATGAAAAAAGCATTCATTATTTAGAGCACCTTCGTGCTTACCAAGACAAACTTAAAAGATAATATGCTAAAAAAGTTCATAATAGATCATTTGAAATTGGAGATTTAGTTTTAAAAGAAAATCAGAGGAATACTAATCCAAGAAAAGACCTTAAATAAAAATTCCAGCCCAACTAGCTGGGACCATTTATCATCACTGCTAAATTTGGGTCAGGTGCATATAGATTGACTACCTTGGAAGGAAAATATCTCAAGGAACCCATGAATATTATGCACCTCAAATGATATTATGCATAGATCCAAATATTCATCTTTGTAAATGTTTGTAAATAGGTTTATCATGCACTTTCAAAAATGTTCCTCAAAATAGCCAAACAAATTACAAAATAAGAAAAATACAAAAACATTCCCAAAAGATTTAATAAAATTTGCTAAAATAGCAAATAATATTTTCCTTTATCTAGGATTAAATTCAGAAGTTATCTTGAACCACGCACTTAAAAAATTGTAAAATTAAATAATTTTGATATCTGTTATTTTGATTATAAATCTCTCTTATATCAAAGAACACGATTTTCACTAAATAAATTTTCTGTTTATGAATGATGTTGCTACCTTTTGGAACCAAGACCCACACGTTACACATTAAAGATGATTTATTGCAATATTCAAATAATGGTATTGCATAGTGATTTTTAATGCTTTAAGAGAAAAAATTTCCCTGCTATCCTCTCATGTGCATGATCTAGAATGAATGAGAAATTGGAAAAAGGACAAGATTCCATCCTACCCAAATAAAAATCCCTTGCTCCACATCTAAGCTAAGCAAGTATCCCAAAAAAAAAAAAAAAAATATATATATATATATATATATATATATATATATATATATATATATATAAAAGCAATAAAATCGCATTGTTCAAAACAAAATGAACAAAATCCCTACCACCTAAAAGTGAAGAAAAGAAGGAATACGAAACTTGAATCCCTGGAATTTCTCATTCAGTCAAAAATCATGAAGGTAAGCCCTATAACAGGTGATTTGTGCCCAACTTGCTTGACATTGGGTAATCCCTTTTCACGTAGCAACATGTTTGTCACATTAGCGACCTTCTTTTGTACAGACCAATGTCCACTTGTGGATTAGCTAGCTTTATGGTAATTTGACTCACATAGCAGTTCATTCCTAATGCATGCACAAAATCATGGTTAAAGAACATTTCACTTGCACACACATTGGTTTCATTAAGTTTGCTCCATCATTTATCTACTTAAAATCAGTAAATGAACTTTACAAAAGGCACACACATTTGCTATTTGAGATATTTTGTATCATTATGATAGCATCAAAATGGAAATAAATGCCCTTCACACACAAGGGTTCTAAATAAATTTGAATTTATTTTTTTTGAGATAAATTAAAATATTGCATTGATATTTTATTAAATTTATACATATCAAACTTAAAATTAAAAAAATTCAAAAAAAAAAATTTTTTCGCAATGATGGTATTATTCCTAAGCAAAGGGATTCCTTGCCTAGCGGAAACCATCTTCATAAATTTGTCATGTTAACAAAATATTCCAAATAACTCAAAAATATTATATCTATAGTTACATATTCATCTTGCATTGCATTTTGGTTTTACTGCGATGATGGTATTATTCCTAAGCGATTAGGAATTCCTTACCTAGCGAAAACCATCCTTATAATTTTTCATGCCCAAAAATTCATCGTAAGCATCTATAAAACCTTTTGCATATGTGATACAATGATTTACACAACATTAATTTTGCATTTTACAAAAATATTTTTTTATCCTGCATTTTCATGATGACTTTTTATGATGGTAGTATTATTCCTAAGTAATTAGCGATTCCTTGCTTACAAAAATCCATCGTTCGACGTTTGTATGCCCAAAATTACATATTTTTATCAACAATCAATACATCTCATCTTATCAAAAAGCCTTAAGAATTTTCTTAAGAACCCAACCATTTCATATAGCAATATCAAAATACACCTCATAATAGGATCAGCTTCATGACTTAACGAGCATAGATCTCCACAACAGTCACATAACAATGCCACATCCTTGGAGTTTTATTGCTAAATTCACATTTTCTATTTTCAGAAACAACAAAACCATTTTACACATCTTAATGCAATTTTTCATCAAATAATTATATCAAATTTAAAATACAACTCTTTAAAATCAAAATGCAAAATTAATCATCAAACACATTGACACATAAGGCAAAATATCAAAATCTATATATATCATCAAAAAAGTATATATATACAATAGTAGATTGGTATGCCACAATAGCCATCATCGGCATACTCAGTCATCCAAAAATCCATCATCAATAAATCATCAAAAGTCTAATCCTCACGACTATCCAACACCCCTAGTGCTTTGTGCATCGTCACCTCTGGGAGGTGGAGGAGCCTGAGCCACAATAGTTTCTCGAGTGGAAGACTGGGATCTTTGAATTTCCTGAGTCGACGGCTCGTACATTTCTGGGAGAGGTACTCTTTGTCCCTCTAGGATGGTCATGAAGTACATCACCTGGTAGAAATTAGCTCACCCAAAATCCCTGGAGAGCATATCCGCTATCCCTTCCACTCCTCTTTATGCATGCACCCTAACCTGGGATAACTCTACCTCTAGCATCTGAATGCGCACCCTCTGGGAGGTATTAGAATCCCGTAGCATGGAATTATTTTCCTGGAGAGCAACCATCATACTGCTCTCACCCTCCTCCTCCATGGTTATCCCCTTCCCAGGAGAATTTTGTCTAGGCTCCTGAGGAGAGGGTACCTCCATCTCATCTCTCCCCTAGGTCTATGGGATCCTCAATGGTCTTAGCAGAGTCCCACCATGACCCCGTAGTACTATAGTACAAGGATCTGGCATCCTCCCTCTGCCATGCAAGTGACCACCCCTGGTCCTTGCACCTCTGACTCGAGCTACAAACTCTACACTGGCCTGCTCACTAGCCGCTCTATGATGTCAGAGAACCCGCTCCACATCCCTATGCATTGGCCCCCTTCGTGTTGTCAGTATCAAAGGGCAGACTAAGGCATACCATACCATGTAGTCTGTTGTAACCCCTGCATCATCTCTAGTGATTGTAACAATAAGGGCATCATCTAGAGATGTATCTAGGAAGCACCTCATGTCAGGTGCACTACTGATAAAGGTCAAATCCCTGGTGGTACGAGCGTAGTAAAATTCTCTAATAGTAGGGATCCCCTACTATAAGCCAAACTATAAAAGCACTCGATTCACTCGATGGGGCTCCATCTCCCCATCATGCATCCACAACTAGACAGCTCATCTAATACAAGCCAACTCTACCCTATCCTTGACCCATCCTAGGTGGCTCCTCCATGGTCTCCAGGTGATGGCATCCTCTGTCAGCTCATAAAAAATCCGCATGGCATCATCCAGGCTAATCCTCCAAACTCCTCCTACCTGGTTTGCCTAGCAGTAAACTCAGGGCCTCCTTGCCTCTACTGCTGCTACCGATAACCCCTCAGGCCTCTGCACTATGATGTGCTCCCAGCTCAGACCTATAAAAAAGAGGTAAGCACCAGAGCCACCCCCTCCCTGTAGATAATCCTATATAGTGTCATATACAAGTGACACAAGCAAAAAGGACCCCATGCAAATTGAATCTGGTGGTCCTGCATATTGACCACTACCCCTGCAAGTAGCCAAAGCAATATGCAACTGCTCTAGTGGCACAGAAGCAAGCCACCAACTATTCCTAACAATACTGATGTTAGAGAAGAAATCTTGGGTATTTTTCTCAGAGTAGTAACAGAGACCCCACCTGACTCCATCATCATCTGAGGATTCTTGGATAATATTTAAAGCACCCGAGCTTGGTGATTTGACCCTGTAACCTGTTGGCCCTGAATGGGGATATGCAAGATCCTCCAGATGTCCTCTAGGGTGGGATCCATCTCCCCAGTCAATAGTCGAAATGTGGATGAACTAGGATACCACCTCTCTGCCAAAGTTGTAAGCAAAGTGAGGTCGACATGAATTTGTGGAATCTTAGCCACATGACGTAGTCCCACCGCGTCCAAGGTCGCCCGATCACCATCAAACAGGTTTCCTAGGTCCACTTGGAAACCATCATAATGCCACTCTCGGCTCTTCAAACTACCCAACTACACACACAAAAGTCAAAAATTTAAATTTAATTACCAAAATTACATTAAAACCCAAAATCGCATTCAAGTTGTCAAAATCATTTTGATTTTGATGAAATCATTCCTGTTTCTGGTGAAATCACCCTCGATTCATCAAAATAACTTTGGAAGTCCTAAATTGTTGTATTTTTCTATAGTAATTTCGTAAAACCCTGTGCGATTTTGTGATATCGAGGTGATTTTTCCGAAACAGAGGCGATTCACCTCACATCAAAAATTACGACATACTCGAATTTAAAGTCCAAACTAAAATTCAAAGAAAATCATAAATAGCATGAAAATTGCATTATTAATGCTTACCCTCTCTCCTCCATGAACTAGATCCGCTCTATGTGTCAATCCTGCCATCGTGCACTCAGAGCTCTTTTTCTCTCTGGAAAGTGAACAGTAAAAATAAAAATGAAATTTCTTATTTTGTTTCTCTATTTAAGTCAACCTAAAAATTTCCTTTTTTTTCAAATTTTCATTAATTTGTCAAATTAAAATTGAAGGGGGAAGCATAATAAGACGTCAAAATAACAAAGTTAAAACAATGAACTAAAAATGCATACAATTTTTTTCTACTACCTCAAAAAATGTACCATTTCATCTTTAACGACTTTTTCAAAAAGTTGCTAAAGAGGGGGAAAAATGTAGCACCTTAAATTAAAATTAAAATTGATAAAAACATCAAATTTACCTAAGTCTACCCGAAAATCATTCAAAATTAGAAAAAATCCATTTGCCTCAATTTTCGTGCCCTCAAACCAATATTGTTTTGACCATTGGGAAAAATCGCCTGACTTTCAGTAAAATCGCTTGAGCGGCTAGCAAAATCGCTTGATGATTTTGCTCAAAAATAGAATTTTCTCAAGTTTACAAAATGCCAAAAATCCATTTCAAACCGCATTTCTGAGTTTGGAAAGAGGTTGTAACGACAGATTCTAGCGAGATTAGGCAGGGGGAAAACATAGGAGGGATCCCAAATCCCTCCCTGTTTTGGCCTAACCTCCTAATTTCCTATATTTTCCCCTAATCCTATTTAATCCTCCCTCTAATTCATTTTTTTGACCCTAACTCCCTGATTGCAAAGCGTACTAAGTGATCCCCTGAGCAGATAGTAGAATTGAGAAGCCATTAGTATAATATTCTTGTCTTCAATTTGCCCGTATTTGCCTAAAATCCATCATTGTCCCATTACCCTCTTTAGAAAATTTTCACTTGCAGGTTGCAGTAAAAATCGCACAACGAACGGAAAAATCGTAGAACAATTGACAGAATTATGTTGCGAGCAGGCAGAGTAGGTGTGCGATTTCGCAGAAAATAGCAGTGATCCTATTGACTTGGCAGCGATCCTACTGACTTGGCAGTGATTTTTCTCACAGATCATCTAGGGGCAAAAACATTTATTCTATTTGGTCTTCTTCCTTCTCTTCCATTTTATTTAGTTATTTAATTATATTTTCATTAATTCAGCAATGCATCTCGGGTATTCACCATCATGTTAATCAATTTTTAATTTAAATATGCATTTTGCTTACATAAAATTCATGAAAATTTAGAATCTTATACTTACATATATTACAAACCTTTTATATCTTTCATTTAGTTGAAAAGGAATGATTAAATAGGAAACATATCAAAGTTTGAATCATATTTGTGCAAGAAAACCATTTTGTGTCTTGTGTTTTGTTGCTACAAAATTGTAGCGAAATCGCTTGCAATTTCAGCAAATCGTTGAGCGATTTTGCCTGGAACAATAGCGATTATGTCAAAATAGCAACGATCCTGCTCTGCATCAAAAAAATCAAAATCTTCATCAGACATCTTGATTCAGGTATGTTTTGAATTTCTTGTGAGCATAGAATTAGCAACTGCATTTGTCATTTCTATTTCTGTCTATTGTTTTCATCAAAAAAGTAAAAAAAAAAAATTCATCATAGATAGGTTAGTTGCATTTAAAAGGCCAACCTTAGGTGTTTGTATAAGTGATCTGAAAATGAACATATTAAAACTCATTCTCAACCTAGGTGTAGAAAATGCCATCAAAATTTTCCTGGTGAACCCACAATTCGTCAAAAAATCACCACAAGAAGGCACGATCAAGTGCCTCTCTTTCGAGGTGTAGTTATATCATTTTCCATTCCGCTCTGAGGCACGGATCCATCAGCCTAGAGGAAAGGAGTACACAAATTTTAAGCCTACAAGATTATTTAGATGCATCTTTATAAATAATAAATGCTTTTATCATTAGGCATTTAGGAAATAGCATTGAGTGCTTGGTGTTGCATTTTACTTTCATGCAAAATTTAAAATGAAAAAACACACACCATGAACTAGTGAGTTGGAATTCATATCTAGCCACTGGTAGGGTTCAACGATGGTGGTAGTTATTTCCATCCATTGGCCCAACTCCCTTGAACCTTGTTACTTGGCCAATGCCAACTCCAAGATCTGTCCTAACCATACAAAATAGCATGCATTCCTCTTCAGATGGGTGTATCGCTATGCACAGGGTGCTACGTGAGGATTGATAGGACTTGTGTTCCCTGCCCAGGTGTGGATTTCATTTGCATATTTTTGGGGGTTTACATGACCATGACTTTCATTTCCAGTTGTTGAGCTATGAGCATATAGGTGAAAACCCTTAAACTATTGAGTATATCATCAACAATTTCAAACACTATGAGAGTAGTTTAAGTTTTCAAAAAAATTCAAAACACATAAAACTAGTTAGGGATCACAAAATAAAAATAAAAAGAGATAACCATCATTGTTTACTTTGTTTGCCTTAAAATATACATACAAGATACTACCATATCACAGTTGTCACACGGAGTGGTCGATCTCGACATAAAATCAAGGTCAGAGCTGAGGATCCACCCAATTCACAACACAACATGAAGAACCCTCAATCACAATATCCTCCCAAATGATGTTCGGTGAGCATTATAGGGGATAACTATATGCACAGGGGTTCTCAAAAGAATACCCCACTTAGAGGAGGCAATGCACATACCTCATGAGATAGATTTGAGTATGGAAGATCCCAATATGGGCCCTTCGAGCATGGGAGTATATATCACGATTGTACACCTCGTGGATCCACTACATCCGTTTAAGAATACATCATTGAGGAAGGACCTATAACTAAGTTATAGCCCATCCATACTCAAGATAAGGGAGGCTCAAGGCCCCTTCCAATACAAAATAGACAAGTAGAAAATTTTCCCATTCAAGGATAGGAAGAGAGGGTTGCTTCAAAACATAGGACCTCACAAACTCCAAACAACAATCAACCTAGCAAGTTCACATTTTATATGTCTAATATTGGAGTCAATGGTACGCCACCACATGAGCCATGTCACACTAGATAATTGCATGGTCTAGATAAAGTCTTAGGGTAGCTAGGGTATAAACCCTCAATTTCACATTCTCATTCTATGATTTCTCGTAGTGAGAGCGCACGTTAGACCATTAGATAGCTAGGAGAATGATCTAAACATGCTTGCAGTATAATTACTCTGTTGACCCATTTGGGTATAGAGTAAAAAAAACACTAGAACATGAATGTTGTCTACATAGATAAGGGCAATAGCATGGTAAACTAGTCTGTAGGAGGTCATATCGATAAAGCTGCTTAGATTGAATGAGTACACCAAAGACCGTACATAGATGATATTATATATTGATCATAGAAACTGGTGTTAGAACAACGATAGTAGATCCTCCAAGATCAATTGGAGGATTTTCGTTTAGAGCATGAGTGTCTCAAAAATAAGGATACGTAGAGATAGAGGTTTCTAAGGCAAAATTTTTTCAAGTATCACATGTGCAAACAATGCATCCTTGATCAAAAGGAGCATGATGAGCGAGAGGATCGATTGGCTTGAGCCAATTTACCCCCTCATAGTCAGCACAGGGAGCGCACTCATAGAAAATTTTATTTAGAACCTGATCTATGCGTTGAGCATATTTAAAACTATATGCATCACCATGACCCAAAACATGATGTAGCATCAAGCACTAGAACATCTTGGGTGTTGTTGTGGTTGATCCACAACACACCCCAAAATTGGGGACCCACCTTTTTGCAAGCTTGCAGAGAAGAATCTCGGTGACCCAGATGCTAAAATTGAAGAAAAGAGGAAAAAGTGCCTAAGTGTTGAAGAGTGTCACGAAATCGTGACATGTCACGAAATCGCGACTGGTCGCGCCATCGCTGCCGAAACAGGAAAGTTGTCACGAAATCGTGACATGTAGCTCCATCGCTGCCGAAGAGGAGAGAAAAGAAAATTGAAAGTTGTCACGAAATCGCGACATGTCGCTGAGGAGAAAAGAAAAGGTGTCGCGAAATCGCGACATGCTGTTGAGAAGAAGAGAAATGATGTCGCGAAATCGCGACACGCCGTTGGAAAAGAATGAGAATGGTCGCGATTTCGCGACGTGTTTTGCCGAAGCGTACGGGTGATGAAAAGTGTCACGATTTCGCGACGTGTTTTGGAAAGGTGTACGGAAGCGGAAAAACGTCGCGATATCGCGACAGGAAGCAGCTAAAGGACTCGAAGAGGAGAGACGTCGCGATTTCGCGACCGATTGCAGCAAAGGTGTACGAACGAAGAAAATGGTCACGATTTCGTGACGTGTTTTGGCAAAACTATACGGATGAAGAAAATGGTCGTGATTTCACGACGTTTTTTGGCAAACTGTACGGACGGAGAAAATGGTCGCGATATCACGACAGGTTTTGCCAAGGCGTACGGAAGATAAAAGCGGTAGCGATATCACGACAGAAAGCTGCATGAAGGTCCAAGGGGGGAAAACGTAGCGATATCGCGACGGTTTGTCGAAAGAGGGCAAGAGAATGATAATGGTCGCGATGTCACGATGTAAAGTTGCCAAGGAGGCCCGACGGAGAAATGGTAGCGATTTCGCTACGCCTTGCGGAAAGAAGACTCAAAGTTCAAAATGGTAGCGATATCGCTACCATTCGGGGAAAGCAGGCTTAAGGTAAAAGTGGTAGCGATATCGCTACCATTTCATAAAGAGGAAGCTTAAGGTAAAAGTGGTAGCGATATCGCTACGAGGAGCTGCCAAAGACATTCGGCCGGAAGGAGTGTAGCGATATCGCGACATGTCGCGATTTCGCGACATGTCGCGTTATCGCGGCTAAGAAGCTGAACAGGCGGCATGCAGTTTTTGTCGGGTTTTTCGCAGAGTGGCGTTACAGAAGGCGCAGAGAGCATGTGACACGTGGCATGCAGGTGTCAGGTCTGCAGGAGCGTTACATGCAGCGAAGGATTTTAGGCGTTTTGGCGTTAAACATGGGATAAAGACAAGGAAAAGGCGAGAATTCGAAGGGTCACATGCAGGAACATGAAACGAAGCGACCAGGGAGAATCGAAGAGCCACGAGAGACAGGATAAATCCAGAAGCGCAGATTGAAGGAAGGGTTGGAAATTGCCGATTACAGAGTTGCAGAGACAAGAGCTTCGTGCTATTCTGGGCTTGTACTTGGGCAATTTCCTTCATTGTTCTGGAACTTTTATGCCCTGGAACATTTTTTGAGTGTAATTGAGATATCATTTAATATAAAATACAGAAAGTTGGCATCTCATTGATGAGAAAGAAGGAGTCATTTTGTGCATGCATGATTTAATGCTCTATCTTTCCCTTCCAGATTTCTTAGGCTTTTAGGTGAAGTTTAATGCAAGATCTCTTGGTTGCTTCATGCGAATGCCTGAATCTGGAATTACAGTAGAAACCCTCGAGACCCGCACCTAGCCTATTTGGATTGTGTGAATGTGCAGGTTCATTAGGTTAGGTTGTATGTAGAAAGCCTCAGTATCTTCGGTTTCATCAAATCGATGGCAGCATTCTGACTGTAGTTTATTTTCTCTGCATTTACTTTTCTTTATTTTTCAAAACCTTGCTTTATTTTCTGCAATTTAATTACTGTATCCAAATTAATAACTGAAAATCCTTCAAAAATCCAAGATCAATGTATATTCATTCACTTTGAGTCCACTGTAAATTTAAATTAAATAAACCACCAGTGCCCCTTGTTAACATCCACTTGCAAACCCTAAGATATTCCTGGCATTTCATTTGAACAGCATTATTTAAGCATAACAGGAACCTTGGAGAAAGTTATTTTCTTTGCAAGCAGAGGATTCTTGGACTCAGATCCTACCGGAGAGTGTGCTTTCACAACCGGGTGAAAACACCACTCAACAGATTGGCGCTAGAAGGAGGGCCCGAATCGGTTTATCTATTTCAATTTTCATATCTGAATATTTTGTTTTTGATTTAATTCTGAAATTATTTACGGCTAAACTGCAACACTATTTTTGTGTTTGTTGCAGGTTTTCTTCGAACTAGCCGAGGGTTTCCTCAGCAAGGCTGGACCCACCACGCCGTATTGCGACCAGGTCTCAAACAACCGGAGAAACCATTTTTCACGACCTTACTGGTACTCCCAAGGGTAAAGCCAAGCAAGTCGTAAGCACACCAACCAGCAAAAGGCCTCGTTTTCTCCAGGAACGTCGAGTGGACCTACGCCAGTAATATCCTTTGCCCCTAGTGTGCCTATAGTTAGTAATATTTCTTCTGCTATTGTAGGTCCGTCTACATCAATTCTGAGTCAAATGGCTCAAGCTCCAGCAGCTCCTTGGTATGGAGCTAACAATACTCCTTTGAATATTGCTGGGGATATCCATGAAATCCCCAAGAACATTGAAATATTTTTGCCTAAATACAAGCCAGATGGCCTAAGAACAGTAGAAGAACATATCCAAGCCTATAGGGATGTTTTAATTAGGCTGCAAGTTCAACATGAAGATGTAGCCTGTAGACTTTTTCCCATGAGCTTGGATCCAATAGCATATGAATGGTATATATGCTTGCCAATTGGTTCAATCACCTCTTGGACACAAATGGAAAATGCCTTTGTCAATCAATTTAGGTCACCCT
This sequence comes from Wollemia nobilis, assembly GCA_028583015.1. NCBI lineage: Eukaryota > Viridiplantae > Streptophyta > Pinopsida > Araucariales > Araucariaceae > Wollemia > Wollemia nobilis. The sequence continues at coordinate 4,300,233 of JAQPPZ010000288.1, forward strand.
TAGATCCCGCAACTATTTACAATCAGTTTATTACATGCAAACGGGGCCAAGGGGAACCAATCCGAATGTTTAATCAGAGATTCCAAAAGAACTATAACAGAGCAATTAGACATTTTGCCATCGATCCTGCAGTGGCTTTGCAGATATATTTTGGGGCATTGGACCCCATGACAGCCATGTTTGCAAGGCGTAATCCTCAGGTCACCACGTTGGCTTTGGCCTATAATGAAGCCATGACTATTGAGCAACAATTGACACCGCAAGGCTACGGGTTTACCCAGATGCCTATGATGGGACAGTGTGCTCCATATGGTCAAGCTCCCTAGGCAAATCAACTCATGGCACCACAAATGCCAAGTTTGAATGCCTTCCCATACCAGCAGCCGTATCCACCAGCACCCGCATATGCACCCATTCCAATCCAACCAATCACAGCCATTCCACCTGTTCCTGCATTTTTGTAGAACAATCAATCAACTACGCAGGAAACTAGTCAAGTCAATCCTCAAGCCATAGTTCCTGTTTCGAATCCAATCCCGATTCAAGGTATTAATCCATATGGGAATCAAATTCCTCAGAACCCGACCCAAATGTGGAATCAAGATCCCATTAATTATGCGAATCCAATAGGGGTTAACAACAATATGATTCCACCGAAGGATGTTTTTTCGCAAGTCGAAGAGCTCACGAAACTAGTGCATAAACTAAGTAATGACAGGGTTCAACAGCAGAAGCATGAGTCCCATGCCCCTCACCCAGGTCAGAATTTTAACAATAGAGGGAGGCACTGGAACACCAAGCCAAACAATGGGGGAGTTCCTCCTCCCATTGCTAATCAATTAGATGCTTCTGCAGGCCCTAGCCAATCCAATTCTCTTTTGAATCTTTCAGATTTGGCATGGGAAAGGGGGTGCAGGTTACATAACACAAAAGAACACAATGAGAAGAATTGTCCTGAGATTGCTAGATACACTCATTGTCTTCAGGCACAAGTTGATGATTTGGAACTAGTATCAAATGAGGATCCATCGTATCATCAAGATGAAAATATTATGGTGATGGAAACAGTATATCACCAAGAGGGTGAAAGCGAGGAGGAAGAAGACGAAGTTTTGGAACAGGAGGTGCAAGCTTTTTGAGATTTCAGAAAGGGGACTCATGGGTACCATTTGAGGAGTAAATCTAAAGCCCCTAAAACCTCATCAACACCTCCAAACAATTCTATTCTTCCTCCAGATACAAAGGCAAGTAACAACCCTCCCCCTCCACTCGGAAGAGAAATGTCCAATGACGTCCGTAAGACAGTCAAATTCGAAAAACCAAATTATGACGTGGTGGAGGATATGAAGAAGTCCAAATCTAGCCTTTCATTCCTGGACGCAGCTAAATTGCCCGGTCAAAAGGAGGCGTTGATAAGAGCTTTGAACTCACCTGATCCGATGTGGAAGGAAAAAAGAGCTGAATCCCATCTGATTTTGCGAAAGGAGAGAAGGGATGTCCCGCCATTCTTATTGACTGAGAATTGCGGGTAAGAACTTGCATAACTGTTTGGTGGACACAGGAGCCACGAGCAACCTCATGCCTATAGAGATATGTCAAATGTTTGGGTCTACAACCGGTTTCATCCAAATGCACGGTCTTGCAATTGGACCGTTCGGAGGTAAATGTAGTAGGGACCTTATATGATGTCAAGATTCAATTAAATTCTGAACCCGGGGTCTAGCAGGTTGTAGACATTTTGGTGGTTAACATCCCAAGTAGGTATGGAATGTTACTTGCGAGAGATTGGATGAAAACGCTGAATGGCTATTTTGCAACAGACTGCTCGCATATGTGGCTGCCATGGAAGGGCATTGCTAACCAAATCAGAGTGGAAAACGAACCGAGGCTTAAGGAGATTATAACGGATTTTAACAAGCCGAATGAGGTTCAGTTTTTTGAGCCAGACCTAGGGGTCTATGCTCTTGATGTTGAGAAAGCTGCTGATGAGCTTAAAGAAGAAGTGTGTCATGGTGGTTCTTCTGAGGAAAAAGATTACACGTGGTTGCTCAAGTTTGATGGATCAAAGTCTAGACAGGGAGCAGGAGCTGGAGTCGAGCTCACTGGTCCAGGAGGTAAACCATTATTGGCTGCCTACAGATCGCAATTTCCTTGCACAAACAATGTGGCAGTAATACGAAGCATTGATCTATGGTTTACGTCTAGCATTGAGCAAACATGTTAAATGCTTGAAGGTTTTGGGAGATTCTGAGTTGGTTGTCAAGCAAATCAAAGGACAGTATACATGCCGCGACAAAATACTGAGCCTTTATAGGACTAGGGTTATGGACCTCATGGAGGAGTTTGATGCATTCAACATAGCCCTTATTTCTAGGAAAGGAAATCGAATAGCAGACTCTCTTGCAGTCGCCGCGGGCATGTTAAACCCGATGGATATAAAAAGATGTAAAAAGTTTTCCATCGAGCTGGTTCCTTGTCCATCAATACCTGATAATGTGAAGAATTTCTAGGTTTTTGAATGTGACAGGCACATCTTCAAGTTTGTCACAAACTCGGGTATTTTTGAAAATCAGGTGATTGATGAGGAACAAAGGTGGCAGGATGAAACAGAAGAAAGTGAAACTGCGTATCAATCCAACAAAATTCCTAAAGACGTGGTTTCATTAGAAAAGATGTTCGACATGGAATGCAAGAACAAGAAAATAAAAAGAGTCCCACTCCCCAAAGATGCATGCGATTCAATTAATCTGGGGAGTGCAGACAATCCAAAGGAGGTGTACATAGCAAAGGCATGTACAGAGGAAGAAAGGAGCAATATAATACAGGCTTTGAAGCATTACATAGATTGTATTGCTTGGAACTACAATGAGCTGAAGACTTACAACCAGAACATTATCACACATACCATCCCTTTGAAGCCAGACTCCAAGCCTTTTAGGCAAAGACAGCGAGTTGTTAACCCGCTATTGGAGCCTTTGATCGAAAAGGAGGTTAGAAGATTATTGGAAGCGAAAATCATTTTTCCTGTTAGGCACTCAACCTGGGTGGCCAACCTCGTTCCAGTAAGAAAAAAGAGTGGAGAGATTAGGCTGTGCATAGATTTTCGAAATCTTAATAAAGCCTCTCAAAAAGATAATTATCCATTACCATCAATCGATGAAATTCTGCAAATGGTAAATGGATCTGAAATGATGTCCTTTCTCGATGGATATTCGGGGTACAACCAAGTTCTTATACATCCAGATGACAGGATGAAAACAACCTTCACTACCAAGTGGGGGACATTTGCATATAAGAGAATGTCGTTCGGACTGTTAAACGCTGGTGCAACTTTTCAACGCGCCATGGATTACGCATTCAAAGGGCTAATAGGCAAATGCATCATCGTGTATGTGGATGATATCCCAGCTTTTCTTGAAGAAGAGAGAGGATCATGTTAAAGATTTGAAGAAAGTGCTTCAAAGATGCAGAGAACATGGAATTTCCTTAAATCCCAAAAAGTGCATTTTCGGAGTAACAAAAGGGAAATTGTTGGGTCACATCATTTCAAAAGAGGGCATATCCATCGACCCGTAAAGGATACAAGCTATCCAAAACCTACCTCTCCCGAGCAAGAAAAAGAACTGAGATCTTTCTTTGGGCAAGTCAATTTTGTGAGGAAGTTTATCTCTAGCTTTGCCGAGATAGCCAAACCTCCGAACCGGATGCTCAAGAAAGATGTGGATGTAAAATGGAACGAGGAAAGTAGAGTGGCTTTCCGTAATATCAAAGATGCCATTTCCAGAGCCCCTGTCCTTATAAGCCCAGATTACTCCAAGCCTTTTTATATTTACGCTTTTGCATCGTAACACTCCTTTGCGAGTGTCTTAACCCAAAAAGGTGAGGATAGTGCCGAAAAACCCATTGCATTTTTAAGTGCCCCTCTGAAAGACGCTCAATTAAGGTATTCAATCCTTGATAAGCAAATGTACGCACTTTTTAAAACTATGAAAAAATTTAGGCACTACATCGTGCACAGCAGAATTATCGCCATCGTGCCCGATTCTGCTGTCAAGACCATGTTTTTACAGAATGAACTAGGTGAGAAGAGAGGAAAATGGATTTCAACCATCCAAGAATTTGATCTCGAAATCCAACCAATGAAACTAGTTCGAGGACAAGGACTGGCAAAGGCGATCGCAGAAAATAATCCGCAAATAATAGGTCAATGCTCAAATACATAATACATGGCTAAGGACGACTGGTATGTTGATATTGTGCAATTTTTATTGACTGGTAAGTGTCCTTCTAATCTGAATTCAACACAGAGAAGAGCTTTAAGGCTTAAGTCTGTTAACTATCTAATAAAATCTGGTGTGCTTTATAGGAAGAATCATGAAGGCATCTACCTGAGGTGCTTGAACAAAGAAGAAGTTGCCGGGGTGTTGCAGGAATTTCACGGGAAACATGGAACTGGTCATGGTGCGGCCAATGCTACAACACATCAAATCCCGAGAGCAGGATATTACCGGCCACATATTTTCAAGGATGCGCATACCCATGTACGATCTTGTCACATCTGTCAAGTGGCTGCAAATAGAGAAAGAAATGCAGCCATGCCGTTGCAGCCTGTAGTCGAAATGAGACCGTTTGCGCAGTGGGGACTAGATTTTATTGGGGTTATTAACCCAAATTCTTCTGATTCTCACAAATTCATTTTGACAGCTACAGACTATTGTACAAGGTGGACAGAGGCGATTCCTACTAAACATGCCACCACAGATGTTGTGATTAAATTTCTTGAGGATCAAATTATAACAAGATTTGGAATGCCCGACTCTATTGTCAATGACAATGGTAAAGCTTTTATTTCTACACAATTTGCAGATTGGGCATATGATAACAAAGTGAGCTTAAAGTTTGCATCCAATTACTATCCTCAAGGAAATGGGTTGGCCGAGTCTTCAAATAAGAATTTGTTGAATACTATTAAGAAGTTGCTGGAAAAGAACCCTCGGGACTGGCACAGTCAACTAAAGTTTGCCCTTTGGGCAGATAGGACCAGAGTGAAAGAGTCCATAGGGAATACTCCCTATCATTTGGTCTATGGGCAAGACCCGATATTTCCAGCAAATTTGAAGTTGCAGACCTTACATTTCATACAAGAGTACTTGGGGACAGATGATCAAGTTGAAGCCAAGTTGAGCCAGTTGTTGCACCTTGATGAAAAGAGAGAAGAGGCCATGAATCACATGAATAAACACCAGGCAGTTGTCAAAAGGTGGTTTGACAGAAGGGCCAAAGTTAAATCATTCAGAATTTCAGATTTGGTATTACTATGGGACAAAAGACATGAGGAAAAAGGGAATCATCAAAAGTTTGATTGTCTTTGGTTGGGCCCATATCAGATTTCAGAGATTCTTGGGAAGAATACCTTCAGGCTAAAAACATTAGAAGGGGAAGATTTCATGCTACCGGTTAATGGGCAGATTTTAAAGCATTATTTTAGCCCTTAGGTTGTGAGACTTTGATATTATTCTTTTGGTTTTGGTGAAGGATTTTCAGATTTTGTTTTTATTGTTTAGGATTGTTAGTTTAGTTAGGATTTTGATTATGGATTTGATTTCAATTGACATGTGTGTTAATTTTGAAAAAAATAAATAATAAATAAATAAATAATAATAATAATAATAATAATAATAAAAAAATAGAAAATTGAGATGTCAACTTATGCTTAAGGATTAGGAGAATATGAAATATTGGAATTGTCTTGTAAAAGCTCCACAAATAGCATAAAACATTTTTAAGTTATATTGTTTGACTTTGTGATACATGAAAGAGTCAGTTTTGCATGACAAATCATTTCATTTGCAATTCAAAAAAATAATGCATTCATGTTCCATCTCACCCTACATACATCTCACCTTAGTTACATATGCATCTTAGGTACAAGCCATTAAAGTATGTCAAATCCTCTTAGGGTTGTGTTATAACATGTATGTAAGTAGCTCCTAAGGTTGGAAACTGAGTCTTGAGATATCTAGAACCAAGCACGTCTCATGCATTAAAAAGGATCTTGAGCAAAATGATCAAAACCTAACTTGGAAGGAAAGGTTGGGCGAAAGAAGTATTTCATGTCTATCCTATTATGCAACATGATCCTTAAAATAGTGGTTTTGACCACTTCCATTAAGCTTAAAGCCTAAAATCAGAGTAGTAAGGATAGGGTTAAATCCTCATCGAACTTAGGTTGAGGATCCAATTCCCCAAAGCTTTGATTTGACCCACATGGAGTAGTAAGGATAGGGTATAAATTCTCATCTCGGTTGGTTGAGAATCTGATTCCCCAAAGCTCTTATGTCTCATTTCATAATCAGTCTTGGATTGTAAGGATCATACTATTTGTCCTCTACAAGGGATGGGTAGTCATCCCCAAGGTCTAAGTAACAAAATTAATATTTTCCATTTACATCTAAAGTTTGGATTGTAAGGATCGTACTACATGTCCCTAACCAGGATGGGTAGTCATCCCCAAGGTCTAAGAAATAATAAATAAATAAATAAATTTTTCCCATCTCATCTTTATTTTGGATTGTAAGGATCGTACTACTTGTCCTCTGCAAGGGATGGGTAGTCATCCCCAAGGTCCAAAGAAATGGAGATAAGTTTTGGATTGTGGGGTTAGATATGCCCATGCATGGCATCATGTCTTGCCTAAAAAACAAGACCACTGATTGTCTAGAGGGTTAGACTAGCATGACCATTTCTTCCATAACTGGTTTAATTATTTTGCTTAAAGTGAGGTAATGAACTCTAAATCAGAATAGTAAGGATAAGGTTAAACTCTCATCTCGGTTGGTTGGGAGTCTGATTCCCCAAAGTTCTGATTTCACATTCACTTGCACATGGGTTCTAGATAGTAGGGACTTATAACCAACTTTGGGATACAATAAGGTAATGAATTAGTGGATCCTAAGAGGGTTTGGCAATCTTGAATGCTTGTACATAGTAATAGAAGAAGTACCATGCCTTTTATGGAAGCAAATCTCCTTGCACATTCATTAGGACACACAAATCATTCACCATCCCACATATGCATTTATGCAAAACTGATAATGGAATGTTGATCAATTTCAAACAATAGGGAATGAAAACACATTGCACACACTGAGCTAATACTTGATAGTTCTGATGATTCATGTACTTCTGATCTTTGGGCATTTGTTATTTGGCTTATGTGCTAATATATGTTTGCGAGTTTGTGATATGTTTCAGGTTGGGTTCTTACTAAAATGCTCAAGAGCATTTGACAGCAGAGTCGCCATTTGTTGTGGTTGATCCACAACACACCCCAAAATTGGGGACCCACCTTTTTGTAGGCTTGCAGAGAAGAATCTCGGTGACCCAGATGCTAAAATTGAAGAAAAGAGAAAAAGTGCCTAAGTGTTGAAGGGTGTCGCGAAATCGCGACATGTCGCGAAATCGTGACATGTCGCGAAATCGCGACTGGTCGCGCCATCGCTGCCGAAAATAGGAAAGTTGTCACGAAATCGCGACATGTAGCTCCATCGCTGCCGAAGAGGAGAGAAAAGAAAATTGAAAGTTGTCGCGAAATCGCGACATGTCGCTGAGGAGAAAAGAAAAGGTGTCGCGAAATCGCGACATGCTGTTGAGAAGAAGAGAAATGATGTCGCGAAATCGCGACACGCCGTTGGAAAAGAATGAGAATGGTCGCGATTTCACGACGTGTTTTGCCGAAACGTACGGGTGATGAAAAGTGTCACGATTTCGTGACGTGTTTTGGAAAGGTGTACGAAAGCAGAAAAACGTCGCGATATCGCGACAGGAAGCAGCTAAAGGACTCGAAGAGGAAAGACGTCGCGATTTCGTGACCGATTGCAGCAAAGGTGTACGGACGAAGAAAATGGTCATGATTTCGCGACGTGTTTTGGCAAACTATACGGACGGAGAAAATGGTCACGATTTCACGACGTGTTTTGGAAAACTGTACGGACGGAGAAAATGGTCGCGATATCGCGACAGGTTTTGCCAAGGCATACGGAAGATAAAAGCGGTAGCGATATCGCGACAGAAAGCTGCATGAAGGTCCGAGGGGGAAAAACGTCGCGATATCACGACGGTTTGTCGAAAGAGGGCAAGAGAATGATAATGGTCGTGATGTCGCGACGTAAAGTTGCCAAGGAGGCCCGACGGAGAAACGGTAGCGATTTCGCTACGCCTTGCGGAAAGAAGACTCAAAGTTCAAAGTGGTAGCGATATCGCTACCATTCGGGGAAAGCAGGCTTAAGTTAAAAAGTGGTAGCGATATCGCTACCATTTCATGAAGAGGAAGCTTAAGGTAAAAGTGGTAGCGATATCGCTACGAGGAGCTGCCAAAGACATTCGACCGGAAGGAGTGTAGCGATATCGCGACATGTCACGATTTCGCGACATGTCGCGTTATCGCGGCTAAGAAGCTGAACAGGCGGCATGCAGTTTTTGTCGAGTTTTTCGTAGAGTGGCGTTACAGAAGGTGCAGAGAGCATGTGACACGTGGCATGCAAGTGTCAGGTCTGCAGGAGCGTTACATGCAGCGAAGGATTTTAGGCATTTTGGCGTTAAACATGGGATAAAGACAAGGAAAAGGCGGGAATTCGAAGGGTCACATGCAGGAAGATGAAACGAAGCGACCAGGGAGAATCGAAGAGCCATGCGAGATAGGATAAATCCAGAAGCGCAGATTGAAGGAAGGGTTGGAAATTGCCGATTGCAGAGTTGCAGAGACAAGAGCTTCGTGCTATTCTGGGCCTGTACTTGGGCAATTTCCTTCATTGTTCTGGAACTTTTATGCCCTGGAACATTTTTTGAGTGTAATTGAGATATCATTTAATATAAAATATAGAAAGTTGGCATCTCATTGATGAGAAAGAAGGAGTCACTTTGTGCATACATGATTTTAATGCTCTATCTTTCCCTTCCAGATTTCTTAGGCTTTTAGGTGAAGTTTAATGCAAGATCTGCTTGGTTGCTTCATGCGAACGCTTGAATCTAGAATTACAGTAGAAACCCTCGAGACCCGCACCTAGCCTATTTGGATTGTGTGAATGTGCAGGTTCATTAGGTTAGGTTGTATGTAGAAAGCCTCAGTATCTTCGGTTTCATCAAATCGATGGCAGCATCCTGACTGTAGTTTAGTTTCTCTGCATTTACTTTTCTTTATTGTTCAAACCCTTGCTTTATTTTCTGCAGTTTAATTACTGTATCCAAATTAATAACTGAAAATCCTTCAAAAATCCAAGATCAATGTATATTTATTCACTTTGAGTCCACTGTAAATTTAAATTAAATAAACCACCAGTGCCCCTTGTTAACATCCACTTGCAAACCCTAAGATATTCCTAGCATTTCATTTGAACAACATTATTTAAGCATAACAGGAACCTTGGAGAAAGTTATTTTCTTTGCAAGAAGAGGATTCTTGGACTCAGATCCTACCGGAGAGTGTGCTTTCACAACCGGGTGAAAACACCACTCAACAGGTATACACGGTACAAAGAAGAAGAGGGAGATGATCTTGAGATATCCCTAGTAGATGTGGAGGATAATCCCATTCCACAACCTTATCTGAAGAAAAATTTGACTCCCAAGGCTCTGCAATGCCCTCTTAGAGAAGAGAAAATTCTATATTCGAAGGTCTATCAGACCTTAAAAGATAAGGTTCGAGCTATAGAGAAGTAAGGAATGGTTTATCAAAAGCTAACTTTGAAAAATATTCATAATGAGCCTTTATGCCCATACGTGCCCATTCCAGTATATCTCGAGCACTTGGAAATGTTGAATCTAGAGAATTTTTAAGGTGAGGAAGAAGCTCAGGAACATGTTATGAGCTTTATGGACATGTGCTTTCATATTGAAAGCAATGACGCTCTGTTATTGAGAAAATTCATCACAACCCTTTTAGGCCCTGCCCAAGAGTGTTTTAATCAACTTAAGAGGCATAGCATAATCATATTTGAACATCTAGCTAATACATTTCTTGAATGCTTCTCCTTTGACATCAAGAAGAAGGTGAACCTATCCGATCTGGTTACTTTAATGCAACATGATGATGAGTCAATCATGGATTACGATAAAATGTGGAGAAATATAATGGTCAAGTTACCATTTTCTATTCCAACCACAGAGTTAACTTGAGTGTTTTCCAAGAGTTGTACGAAGCACATCTCTTTACTTCTATAGCTACAATAGTATCAAACATTTGAGGAGGCCTTGGTGCAAGTTAAGGTAATAGAGGACATCAAGTTACAAGAGGGTAACTTGAGGCTCCAGAACAAGAAGGAATGGAACAAAAATAACACCCACAATCAAAAGGAACAGGCCAAGCTGGCCCATGTAAACCAAGTGGTGTTAAACCTCTAGAGAGGGGATAAGGGGAAATAATAGAATTATCAAGCCCAACCTCCTCCTGCATGATATGATCAGTGTAATAATAACAAAAAGGGTAAGAATAAAGAACAATGTTCACCTTGCCAGTTCACACCTTTGTCAAAATCGATGACATCAGTATTCCATAAATTGTGTGATGCCAAGGCCCTAAAATTACCATAGATCAAGTTAATAGATCCTAATCATCCCAAACCAAAGGGGTACAAGGATGATTTGTAATGCACTCTCCACAGTATGAAATGACATGACATTGAAGTATGTTGGAGTTTTAAAAACATAGTACAAAACATGATCAAAAGAGGAGAGCTAACCGTGGACAACCTTCAGGCTCTAGATAATCAGAATATAGGGATCTTTAAGAATCCCTTACCAAATCATAAGCCATTTAGGAACAATTTCGGTCATGTGAATCAAGTTCTGGTTGAACTGCCAAGTCAAGGATTCATTGGCATGCTTAATGTTGTCACATAACAAGGGAGGTATGGGCATCCAAATCCACCTCCAGCTCTAGTTAGAGTGAACATTGTGCCTTAGCAAAGGCCAACTCAGAATATGCCAGGCCCACCAACAAGACCGATGGTGACCATTAGGAATAGGCTAGTCCAAAGCCTACAGACAACTCTAGTGAAGTTGTTGATCTATGAACTAATTCAACAGTCTCTTAAGAACAGGGAGATGCTCATGGATATTCTAATATTAATCAAAGTCTAGTCCTAATATCCTAAATCATTTATAAACTTTTAGGGGTATGTGTAGCAGTGTAGTGAACCGATCATTTAGTTTAGTGATCACAATATTAATATGGTCTCCACTGTTATAGCGGACCCACCGCTACATACAATTGTGTGTGTATATCACACACCATTCAAATAGATTTTGATTGATACAAGGTCATAAATCAACATTATTACAACCAAGGCATTAACATATCTAAAGTTGTTGAAGTCACATATCGTACCTTCTACTTTCACCTTGAGAGCATTCAATGATGTGCGACGCTCAACGGTAGGTACTATAGTTCTTTTGATTCAGGTTAGACTTAAGACCATCCTTGTGATGTGTCATGTGATAGAAGGTACCATGCAGTATAACATCCTTTTAGGGAGGCCTTGGATTAGAGAAATGCATTGTGTTCCCTTGATCTTACATCAGTGCATAAAATATGTACATGAGGGACAAGTTCACATGGTTCCTTTTGATGAAGAGTCATTCAAATATGTGAGCCTAGCTAATTTGTTGGGGGATTTAATTCTTCCCTCAACACATCTGGATATACAACTGATGTCACCTATTAAACATATAGAAGGCAAACTCAAAGGAGTGTGCACAAGACCTTCCACATCTGCATCCTAGATATCAAAGCACACTACAATAGCTTCAACTAAACCTATGATATCCAAAATGCCTAGGAATGACAAGAATATTGATGCAATCATGGGCGATAAAGATTCAAAACAAAAGCCCAAGGAAGTAACTATTGAGGGTCCTACTACCATGGACAAAGGAGATGCTCAAATATAGTTGAGGCACCTCAGCCTACCTCACTTGCATGTTCAGTAGGGTCATTTGCATTGCAGGTGACCATACATTTGGTTAACTCTATATTAGCATAATATATCATGTAGAATGTGATGTTCATAATATTTATCAAAACTACACAAGACATGGGCTGAACTCAAGCCCATCGCTTTCCTGTGGGGATGATGGTACCACTAGGGGTGCTGCCCAACCAAAAAAACTTTATTTATAGAGAGCTTGATCAACTGAAAAAACATACATCCATAGATGAGGATGATGATGAAACATTCATGGTGAATGTTCATTATCTATCTAACCCTAAATTTGCTTTGCACTACTTTGAACATTACCATTGGCATGGATATGACTTGGGATTATTTGAGTAGGGGTACCGAGTTCCCATAGAACCATAGTATCAGCTACCAATTGATATGTTTGGGTTAGGTTATCATATTTGAGGATAGGACGAGCTCCTAGTAGCATATTTAGATTTTTTGAACCTTGCTTTGGGAGATGATGTGGACTGGAATCCTTATCATCCTAACCCTTCTTATCTACAAAGGGATAATAGGTTGGTAACCTATGTCTCAGAAGTACCACCAAAAATCTATCATGAGCACACCATGGTAGGGATAAATCAAGGAGACAATCCAAGATTTGACTTGGACAATGAAAGTCATGAAGCTACCAAAAATATAGGCATGTAGATCCAAAATCTAGGTAGAGCAATAGACACTGAACCAAAAGTTTCTTCTAAGGAAGTGCAAGTAGAGTCCATGGTCGAAAGTGACAGACTTGATTGAAATTATGGAATAGATGATGATGAGCTATCCTCACACAATGAAATATATGAGGATGAAACTGAGTCAGCCTATTTAGGCCCTCTAAATCTATGTCATCTATTACCCATGGAATAGGTGGGTGAGACTGAGCAATTCTTCATGGTCGATAGTGACTATGAGGATGAAACAGAGTAGGCCTACCTTGGGTCCCACCTTAGTAATCATCTAATTCTAGTCAATCAGGGTGAAGGACTTATTTACAACAACAATGACAAGGATGAGATAAAGAGAGCCTATATTGGGCCTCACTATTTATGACATCATATGAGCTGGTTGACATTGATGAGATGTATAGGTAAGTCTATCCTGGACCATGAATTAGAGTGAGATCACCCAATTTGGATATGATTTATCATATAGTATTCCTTTATCCGCCAACATACATGGAGGTCCTTTACCCCAACGATCCCACTTTTGAGTCTATTCATATACTGAATCTAAAGATCCCCATAAACCCAGAGCCACATCTCAAGGATGGAAGTTATATCAATGTATTATCACACACATGTTATCCTGGAGATCTAATCCATTCTATCAATATGATCTCCATTGATCTGACCACTCCACCTCACAATCCAGCCGATCCCTCCAAACCATTGTATCTGAGTGTAGATGTTATTGATTGGGATCATAGTGATTCACCATTGGAGCCTAAATATTTCTTCCCTAATGAGGAAATATTGCAACCTTTTTATTTTACGTTAGGTTGTCTACATGATGTTTATAATGCTGAGGGAAATTCTTATGTAGGACCTTTAAACACAGCTGATGACATCCACTTGATTCCTACACCTCACCAGCTTGATGAGGGATCACACATGTCAATAGAGGAGACCTTCTATGTGGATATCAGTAATAATCCCACTAATACTAAGAAGGACAAATCTGGAGAGAGCCTATCTCCTGATGAGCATGCCATACTCATCCCTCTATTGAAAGAGATACTTGGCATTTTTTCTTGGACATACAAGGATATGCCAAGATTAGATCTGAAACTAGTTACTCATAACCTTTCACTAAACCTCGCTCAGAGACCTATCAAGCAGAATATCAGGAAAATGCATCCAACAGTCACTTTAATGGTTAAAGACAACCTGTAGAAGTTGTTGGATGTAGAGTTCATTATCTCTATTGACTATCTAGAATGGGTATCAAACATGGTACCTATAAAAAAACCTGATGGAAGTATTCATATCTGTATAGATTTTAGAGACCTCAACAAGGCAACACCAAAGGATTCATTTCCATTGCCCAACATAGACACTCTTGTAAACACAAGTGTAGCTCATGAGATGCATTCCATTATGGACAATTTTTTTTTGTTACAATTAGATTCAGATTAAATTTGAAGACTAGTATAAAACCGCATTCACAATGCCTTGGGAAATATTTTGCTATAAATTTATGCCATTCGAACTTAAAAATATTGGTGCCACATATCAACGAGCCATGACATATATCTTTCATGACTAAATGCATATGATCTTGGAAGATTATATCGATGACGTATTGGCAAATTCATTGTTGTGTTCTGAGCATGTAGAGAATCTGAGAAAGGTCTTCGATCACCTGATAGAGAATAATATCAAGTTGAATCCTAAGAAGTGTGTATTTGGCATAACTTCTAGAAATATCTTGGGATTCATAATTTTAAAATTAGGGATAAAATTTGATCCATTGAAGGTCAAGACCATATTAAAAATACGTCCTTCCATAAATATCAAAGAGTTAAGAAGCCTATAGGGCAAAGTAGTGTCCATAAAGCAATTTATCACACAATTATCGAATAAATATCAACCCATGAATCAGTTGCTGCACAAAGGGGTCCCATTCAATTGGGATGAGGACTGTCAAGTGGCCTTCACTAAAATTAAGCAATTCCTAGCAATGTCACCAGTGCTAGCTCCACCAAGACCGAATATGCCTTTTTTGCTATATATATTTGTGATTGAATTTGCATTGGGAACTATGTTAGCTGAAAATAACATGCAAGACAAAGAGCAAGTGATATATTACATCAGTCACACCTTGGTGAGTTATGATCTCAGATCTGCATACATGGAGAAGTTGTATTTAGCAGTAGTGTTTGCAACAAAGAAGTTGCACCATTATATGCTAAGTCATACGACGTATGTAATATCCAAACAAAATCCTTTGTAGTATATGATGAACAAGACATATCATAATACATGTACTATGAAGTGGATCATGCTATTGATAAAATTGATTTTGGAATTCATTAGCCAAAAGTCCATCCAGGGACAGGTCATAGCTGATAAACTGGCAGAGGCACCTCTCGATAATAGTGGGCCTCTCACCATAGAGCTTCCTGATGATGTAGTCTTCACATTATCAAAACCACCCAAACCCAAAAAACCAGATAACAAAGATGATATGAATATATTCTTTGATGGTTTGAAGTGTGAGCATGGGGTTGGTGCAAGAATTATATTTTTCATACCACAAGGTGCTCCAATGCCCTTGTCATTTAAGTTGGATTTTCCTTGTACCAACAACAATGTTGAGTATGAAGCCCTAATATTGGGTCTCCAAACAACTATCACCATGAAGATTAAACGATTAAATATCTTTGGTGATTCCCTTATCATAGTCAATCAAGTGAAGGGACTTTTCAATGTAGGTGTCCCATCCTAAAAGCTTACAAGGATCTTTATGAAACTTATCTAGCCTAGCTAGAGTGGTATGACATTGAGGCAATCCCTCACTCATCGAATAGATTCGTAGAAACTATGGCATATTTGGGATCCCAAATCACTTAGAATCTATCTTTTGAATTTACTACCAGTCACGTAAAGATGCTATTGCATGCCGCGATGCATCATGCAACTTTTGATAACAAGGAATCAATCAAAATGATTCATATAGAACCAAATCATGAGTGGTTCTATAAAGCCATAGAATTTCTCAAGAAGGCATCCTAGGGGTATTTGATCTTGCAGGGTCCTATGGAGAATGGTACCACCATTCACCACAAGGTTGTATCCCAGTCTACATTCATGCACAAAAAAATTCTAGGGGAACAAGTCATATTGTCATTCGAGGTAGAAGCTTATCAGAACTGAATGTCACAATTACATGACTTCCTAAAGCTTGGCTTGATCATGCAGGGATTTTCATGTGTCGTAAAATGCACATTCAGATAGAAAGTGACAAAATCTATCTTTCTTGGATATATTTTGTATTGTAGAAGTTACGATGGAATTCTCCTTCGATGTCTTGAGCCCCAAGAATCAGCTTGGGCAATTTTGCAAGCTCACTATAGTATGTGCAATAGATATTTTAGTGACATGGCCATTATCAAGCACATCCTTCAAATGGGTTATTATTGACCCACTATAGAGAAGGATTGCATCGCATATGTCAAGAAATCCATCAAATGTTAGCATCATGCTAATCTTATGCACTTTCCATCATAGGCCTTATAGACCATCTAAGCAGCTTGGTCATTTTATTAGTGTGGTTTGGATCTAATCAATAATATCTCTCCCCCATCATCAAACTAGCATACATTCATCATAACGGCTATTGAGTATTTTACAAAGTGGGTGGAAGCAATTCCTTTAACAATGATAACTAGAATGTGTATTACAGAGTTTATACTTCACAATATCATTAGTTATTTTGGGATACCATCCAAGATAATCTCGAATAATGGAATATCATTCAAGAAAAAAATTGTGAAGGCTTTAACATCTAAGTACAATATACAACACAATTTTGTGACTCCCTATTATATGTAGGTAAACAGGTAAGCTGAGGCTTCAAATAAGATAGTGATATCCATATTGAAAAATATGGTATAAGAAAACCATAAATATTGGCACATTCAGCTACCCCTTGCATTATGGGCTTATAGAACTAGCATATGGATTTCCACTAGGGAAACCCCATTTTTGCTAGTATATGGTGTTGATGCCATTATGCCCCTAGAGTTGGAGATTCCAATGTTGTGTGTCTTATTGAAAGAGTTACATTGATAATGATACGGCATGGCAAGCTCACCTAGATCAATTTATGCTTTCTTATGAACATTGTGTGAATGCCCTTGAGCATCTTTGTGTTTACCAAGAGCACTTAAAATGAGCTTATAATAGTAAGGTCCATTTGAGAGACATTAAGGTTGGTGATCTTGTGATGAAAGAGAACCAATAGAACTCAAACATATTGCCAAACTTGCAAGATAAATTTACGACTAACTGGTTAGGTCCTTACATCATCTAAGAGTAGATTGGACCAGGAACGTATCATCTGGCATCACTTGAAGGTGTCAAAGAACTTGAACCTCTCAAAATCCTTCATCTTAAGGTATTCCACACATAATAATTCAAAAACTTAAAAACATGGAAAATTTCAAAATCCATAAAAATAAAAAAGCAATAAAATCTAAAAACATTGCATTTTATTTGCATCATGCATTTTCATTTTGCACATGCATTTCATTTAATTGCATTGCATTAGGCATTTACATTCATCACACTTGCATTAGGATAGGTTGTGTTTGAAATCCTACAAATGACACCACATTTGTGTTTCAAGCATGCATCTATGCATCATCATCATCCATCACCCTTGTGATTAATTGTGTTTTTCAACACAACCCCTCCTATTGCTATGAAGTATATACTAGGGTTTTCTGGTCATTCAGCCATACCTAGTGGTCTTTTCAAAAGTTTGTAGAAAGTTTGCTTTGCTTTTGTATATGAGTTCTAGTTTTGATAGCACTTACCATATTAGAATCCCATCAATAATCAAACACATTAACAATCCTAATTAGTGCAAGGAAGGACGAACATTACAAAAGTGGTCCAGGTCACCTCAAGCAAAAGGTTTTGTTACTTGCTCATTTTGTGAGGCGCAATGGTCTAGAGTAGAGGTCATTGGAAAAAGTACAAAATCACCCCCTACATGAATAAATACCTTGCTTACATAAGGGAGAAATTTCCAAAAACCAAATCAAATCCCTTTCTCAAAACAAAAGAAAAACAAAAATATAAAATAAACAGTGATTTTTATCACTATATATGAGCAAGTATCCCAATAAAATGAAGAAAATAAGGGGGAAAACTTGAATCCCTGGAATGGTCAATGCTCAAAAATCATAGGGTGATCCCCAATATAGTAATGGGCTGAATGAATCCCACATGCCATTGGGGTAGGTCTAAGCAATTTATAAATAAGCTGGCTTTAGGTGGCTTGTATCACCTAGTGGTCTAGTCTAACTAAGTCCAAAACTAGGATTGGATGGACACTTGAGGATCCCCAATATAACAATGGGCTGAATGAATCCCTCATGGCACTAGGTTATGCTTATGTCTCATTTAATATATTCATTTACACACACAGGGGTAATGAATAGCTTGGTCTTTCATAGCAAAAGCTTTATTTTTTAGAATTCTAGTATAGTCATTATACAAATTTTGATAAGTCAACAAGGGTGTTTGAGTCTCATGGAAAACCTCAAAAACATTCTCAAATAGCAACAATTCATTTCAAATCAATCAATTATAAACATTTTTTATGAGAATTTGCTTGTTACGGAGTGTTCATAATATAGGTTAGATACCATATGGATATCAACAATGATATTTAGATGGCCACTGATTATGTTATGCATATACTTTTAACTTACAAAAGCTTATGAATAAGAAACAATACATAGTTTCATAGCACATATGGATGTTTAATTGATTAATTCTTATGATAAGATGTATCAGTTATATTTCATGATTATTATACATTTTGTGGTGTGATCCATTAGATTTTTAAACTTATACTGCATTCATTCCTTATGTTTTAAGTGATTAAAGCATACAAGATCATTTACATTGGATCATCATCATGTAAATAATGTATTGCATACACTACATTCATCATAGCATAGCATCATAAATTAAATGCATAAAAGTAAAGCAAATTAAACATGCATTTAACATCAAATAGTGCATCCACATATGCATACATCATAGTAGTCCATATACACATCTAGATCACAATATCTAATCATACATACATCATATAGCTAGTACATGTCATCCATACATCACATCATATAGCATAAAATAAATATACAATATAAGAATTGCATCCATATGCATCCCATAAACATAAAACAAATAAACGCACACATATAATGAGTCTCATAAATGTCATATCATATAAATATATGTGTCAAAAAACATAGTACATAAGGCATATGTCCAAAATACCCGTAAGCTACGACTGTGTAGATCCTCAACTTTACACTGAAAAGTGGTACAAATATCTATCAATATATGTGCTAGGTAGCATCTACACCCCAAGTCTATGAGGCTCCTCCACCAGTGCCACCCTCCCTATGAGTCTACCTAGAGATAGCACTAGAGGACCTCTCTATTCAGTGAGTCCTATGGTTGGATCGAGCCGAGGACTACCCTATCTCTCGTATCCTAGTCCACTAAGACTCTATAGTTGTGAGTCACTCTGGACCCTCACCACCTAGCATTCTAATCTATCCAACTAGGAGAGATATGTAAGCCACATATACTAACTATTGTGTATGACCCTCCCAGATGAGGATATGCAATCTATATATCTTTATGCCCAGATCCAAACCTACTAATCATGGTATAACGATAGCGATAGGAGAAACCTGAGAAGTCTAGGGACCTCCCCTCATGGCTAGAAGTAATTCTTTCTCTATGGTGATAGCACCAAGATGATTTTGGAGATAACACTGTCTAGTGACCTTCTCTATCTCTATGGTGGTAGTAGCAATATGTGCTCAGAGAGCTACCCTCTCATCCTCTAATCCCTACCATTACTCTTATCCCTGTGTCAATTGAGACTGCATTGTCTACACCTATACCTACAGAGTCATCATAGAAGTGTCCCTATCTAGAATATGCATATGTAGGATCTCTAACCATATTTGTAAGCTAGAAACTTGGGCCCTGAGCTGGGCCACCTCATCATCAGAATTCTCATCACCCTCCTTTTCTTGGGGCTCCTCCTCAACTATAGTCTCACCCCATCCACCCTTTTCCCACTTCCTCTAGGTGTTCCCCCTCTACCCCTGTTGCTACAACATCATCTATAGGTTTTCCTAGTGGGCCATCACCCCACCACAACCTGGTAGTCCACTAGGCATCATAATTTGTTGTAGTCCTTGCATCCTCCAGTCCAAAATTTTAGAAATCATCATCCTCATCCCCTAGTGGAGTAACCTGAGGCTATGCCAAATCCCTATCCACCTTAATATGGTGGTAGATAGTGGGAGTGGGAGGGATATCCTAGAAAATATTGAACTATCTAGTCACATGGAAGAAGTGGAAGAACTCTCGTATCTCAGGCTTACACCTAAGAAGCCATTTCTCATATTGCATCCTCCTCAGGTATCTGTCTACCTCTGTCCATGCTAGGAAATCCATGTAAGGCCTTCATAGCACTTGCCTAGTCTATAGTCATGCAAGTTGATCAATGTAATACTACACATCTCCTACTCAAGACCTACTCCAAAATCCCTTGAACTCTCAAGTCTGGCATAAAGTATAGTATTGGCTCTCCTCAATGATGTCAATAATATGGAGGGGTAGTGGTATGAAGTGCTCAACTGTGATGTTCTACCATGCCCATATCTATAGTATGAGACTACAACTGACTCCCACATGGGTCCTCCATGTGATCCGATATGGCTCATTATAGAGCTATGCAAGTAGAGCGCTCCCCCAGGATAGGATCAATGGCTCTCTGGTGTTGCTCGTTAACACATCCTATGTCCTAGCCAATAGGTTCTAAGGAAACCTCACTCTTGATGTGTTTGGCAACATAATATAAACTATCAAATGCATGAGTATATCTGCCCACTATGAGAAGACATTCTCATGGTACCAATCCTCAATGTGGACCCAACCGTGGTCTGAATCTGCCTGCACCGCAACACTCTGGATGCCAAAGATCTATCGAAAGATAGTATCCTTCACCTTTGTAGGTAAATATGTGATGGCCTCACCATTTATTGGGATTCGTAATATGCGGTAGACATCCTCAGAAGTGATAGTAATCTCACATGTGGGTAGGTGAAAGGTGTTGGTCCTCACATCCTAGCGATGGGCCAAAGCGGTTATGTAAGCCTGATCGGCTCTAATATATGGAAGTCGTAGCATGTATCCAAATAAAATGGCTCTAAAACAAGACCATGTAGTGCCATTAAGTCCATTTCAAAGGGAACAAAGGATATCTAATTCCCTCACCCTCGCAGTCAGAGTCTAAAGAGAGACATAAATAATATACATAAAATCAATCAAAACATCAAAAAATAATATAAAAAAGTCAAAGAAATTAAAAAATATTCAAAAAGATAAAAACATTCACAAATGCATGTAACGCATTCAAAAAAATCAATATTGCACTTCAAACATTCAAAAAGACTCAATTAAATCAGACAAAAACTCAAAAAAATTAAAAAAATATATAGGATTTAATGGTAGCTTAATTGGAATTGCTATCATCTTGATTTCCTAAGAAGGCCACAGTGGTCAGACTGCTCCATGGAATAGAGATGTACAATTACTATTAATAGTTGCAATCATGGCTAAATTAGGCCTTGTCAAGTAATCAAAATGCAGTAATCTTGAATTGTTCAAATCACTCATGGTGGTCAAGCGACTTGTCGCATCATTCAATTATCCTGCCTTTATCGACTCATCACTTGAGGGTGTAGTCATAATATCAATTATCATAATAAAATTCAATAGGAGATCACTTGATCTTGTCAAATTGTGTTCATCTTATGAATCATTGTCAATGACTATCATAAGTTTACCCTTTGTTGATACAAAAAACAAATATGGTAGTTAAGTTAGTAGCTCTCCACCTATTAATACTATTGTAGCACTAAAACTACCCGATCATTTTTGGAGCTTGCAAAAGCTTTTTTAAATTTAAGCATTCCTTCAATTGGAAGCAATGATTCTAAGATGTATGTCCTTTGGCAGGACTAGGCATCTAATGTTGATCAGATCAATGATCATCATTCAACCTACGACATCATTTTAGGAGGTCTATTTTTGCTCAACATTGTTCATTCTCACAACACATCCCAAAAGAGGCATCTATAGACACCTAAAACATGTCATGTCAAGGAAACTACTCATATGGGACATGCTAATAGACCATATGAATGATCTTGGATAGCTCCAAGGTGAAGTAATGGTTTTAACCACTCAATTTGGGCAGATTTGGCTAACTCAACCTTAGTCATGGCTGACACCCATGGCTAATAAAGTTGGTCATGCCTCAGATCCACAGCTAGTATCAAAACTATTTTGAATCCCAGGCTAAGCCAAAATTGGTTACAATGACCTGGGTAACAAATATTCAAACTATTTTGGGTAGGGAAGCTTCGATATTTTCCTCCCAACTGATCCAACCTCCTAGATATTGATCTTGGCTTCCTAAGAAATCCAAAATTAGATATTAGGATTCCTATAAGACCCCCTCTCTAAATTGGGGAGAATCTTGGGAAAAAGTTTGCATTTGAACATAGCGAAGCTCTCTCAAAATGGATAGCAAATTGATAACCCTTTTAGGAGAGTTGAAATGCTGCCCAATTGTGGAGTGACAAGCATGAATTCATCAATGAAGCTTCCAAATTACTAGGAAGCATGATCACACAATCAAACCAATCGAACATGAATATCATCATATTATACTACCAATCCGTATTGGAACACAAAGGTGACCCTTGATCATCAATTTCATGCAAGGAATCAGATATCTAATCCTTGATTACAAGAGCAAAAGTATTCTCGGCCCAGCCATAGCTAACAGTACCCATCATGCCTTAGACCCAGGGATAGGGTTTGATCCCTGATTTATTTTGGTTTAGCATTAGATTTACATTTTAATTTTTACAATTAGCTTAGTCTAGCATAGATTAACATTTTAGTAGATATTTGACCGGTTAATTCTAGGATTTAATGGTAGATTTACTTCCATTTCTTTGCATTTTTCAATTTAGCATAGTTTCTTGTAATTTCATGCAATTCAAGTTTCTAATGGATAATTAGTTTGCTTATTACCTATATTACATGCTTTCTTTCTATGCTTCATAGTAATTTGATGATTTTATGGTAATATTCATAGATTTACATGTTTCTTGTTTCTTTTATCATCATTTATGTAATTTTCCATTAAAATCCTCATTAATAGAGGCCATATTTGCATTTAATCCTTTTTTTTTTATTCTTGAATGCAAGGTTTACAGGATCCATTCATTTCAATGCATTCAAGGAATAAAATGCTTCTTTTCATGAGAGAAGGTCACCATTGATCTTGAGTAGTTCGTGTCTTTGTGGAGAGTCTACAAATTACACCACCCCCTCATTTAGAGGGTCTCCAATATTGTATCAATTGTATAAATATTGAGTATCCCTAAGAGGGACGTACTTGTAATTGAATTTGATAAAATATTTAATAAAAGAAGCACTCTCTTTCTTGTTAAAGTTATTATTGTCAATATTTTATGTTTTAATGTTTGATATCAATTGATGCCTTAGTTAGGTGTATAATTTCTACAAGGTTACAATATATTATTATAGAAAGGACTTCATTCCCCCTATAATGAAAATGATTAATTTATGATAGAACAAGAATATGTACAACTTCTATAAGAATATAGGGAAAACAATTTACCTTTAAAGAAATGGTCAGGATCACTAGAACTGGAGAACATCATGCAAGCAATTGAACCAATTATTGGTCTCAAATCATAGACATGTCATATTTTCACATTGGAAGCCTCCTAATAAGAAGCTAGGTTGAAGTGGAAACAACATATAACTATTTTAAAATGATTCAGTAGCCATTTGAGGAATAATAGGTAAAAATCAAAGAAGTGGCATTGCAAAGATTCCCAACCTAATGGTTTTATTTTACATTTTCTTTTCTTGTTTTCTCTTTTGTAGGTTTTAAATGTTGACTTTGTGCCCAAATATAAAGGTAATTTTAGGTTCTCCTTCAATCAATCTAGAAGGCCCCTATGAGCTGCCAAAACTATAGTGACTTCTCACTACTAGTTTGCACCAAAGGAAAAATCCCAAGGGAGGCAAAAATTCTAATCTAGGAGGATCACTATTTTGAATATTATAAGAAAATAAGAAATTCTTTGAACCTGAAAGTGCCTAACATATTTTGAAAGTGGGAGGTCAAGATAATTCTCAATAATCAAAAGTAATGAGAAGCTTATAAAATGAAGGAAAGAGAAGTCTCAAAAAGCATGACACTAAGGAAACTAAAGAGGCTTCTTCCTATATAACTCCTATATCAATTTTTTTATAATTAACAACTAAGTCTAGTGATGAAAATATTTGATCAACCTATAGGAATGCATTGGATTTTTAAAAGGAATTACGATGCACCAAAATTTTTAAAGTTATCACCAACATCTTGGACTAGCAAACATATGCAAAACCAAAGGAGGGATAGGTGAATTGAGTTAATGTGCTCTTACCTAGAAAGAACAAGGACCACCTACCAAATGTCATTTCAATTAAGCGATTCAAAGTTTCATTTAAGACAAAGCATGGTGATGGCAATATCGGATCTAACAGTTGATATGGCCAAAGGTACCTCATTAAATTTTTGGGATTCCTAGAAGAGGTAGCTAAAATTGTTAGATCCATATACAAATAATTTTAGAGGGAAACTCTCTCTATTGTATCTATAAATATTAGTATTCTAGGTTATAAAAAGGATCAACAAGTTTGCATTTGTAATCTCTTGTAAGCTTTCCTTTCATTTATTTCTATAGAAAAGTTGGCTCCTAAGCAACTTGTGGGTAAATCAAACCTTCGCTCCTAGAAAAATCCTTGTAAAAATTATTTGCATATATATGGAGGCCTATATAATTTATGACTAGCCATTTGTGGCTCTCATGTTTACCCATTTTTGTATGTGTTTATAGTTTTTACCTAAATCTTGGATTTTATTTGCATGTGTATGTGGGAGGCACGTGTCAATATTTTAGCTAGCCATATGTGGTTCCCATGCTCTAACCTATTTTTTTATGTGCATACATATTTGTACCTCTCATTTGGGCTTACTTGTGTTGAGGAGAGGAAGTGTTCACCATTGGCACATATCGTTCAAGCATGTTGTGTAGAGATATCCTAGTGGATCATTTGGCAGATTTCCACCTTTGTTAGCCTAGGTTTTTATTTTCTATGAGTTTTTTCTTCTTATATCTTGCATCCCATTTTCCTTTAATTTGAGTGCACCTAAAATATCACATCATAACAAGGAACCAAACTTGTAACAACTCTTAGATACCCCCAATTGAATTGAAGCCCATTCTCTCGATTGAGTCCCTACTATGGCACTCTATGCGATGCATGATTATTTCACCCAGACCAATTGGAGAAGACAAAAATAAAATATCATTTAACCCTATCATAGGCTTTATTCATATCAATTTTTTTAAGATCATTGATATCTCTTTTCTAAAATTTGTTGAGTGAATTACTTCATAAGCTATAATGATCCCATCTAGAATCTCTCATGTTCAAAATCATATTTACTCTTTTTAAAATAATTTTATCTAATAGTGGTCTTAACTAATTTTCCATTGCTTTGTAGATTATCTTATATTCCATATTGCATAGGCTTATAAGCCTAAATGAAACATATAATCTTGCACCCTTCTTTTTTGAAATTCGGTAAGATATATTACATTTATTTTATAAGGTATGTATTATTTTGACCTACACTCTTCCACTACCACAAATAAAGAATCCTTAATTATTTCCTATTTATGATGATAAAATGCTACTAAGATACCATCTAGACTTGGGTATTTATCCTTATAAAAAGAGAAAATATATGAATGAACTTCTTCCAAATTAATAGGCTCCATCAATTTGTTATTGTCTTCATTTGCTATATTTGAAGATACTTCTTGCTGTAAATTATCATTAAGAACATTAATATCCTCTTATCCTAGAATGTTTTGGTAAAACATCCTTATATCCTTTTTAATTTTGCTTTGGTCTTCAATACAAACCCCTTCTACTAATTATGGATTTTACTCTTTGTACTATTTCCATCCTATGAAAAACTATGTTTTTATCTCCTTATTTTAACCAAGTTTATCTTGATGTTAATCTCCAAAATTTATCTTCCTTACTCAAAATATTATGATATTCACTAAGAAACTCCCTTTCCTCCAAGCTTGGATAATTGTGCTCGCCTTTTTGTAATATTAAAATTTTCTCTTTTAGTTCTTTCTTCTCAAAAATGTTTCTAAAGTGTTCTTGTTTCATTCTTTTAATCTAAAATGTAATTTATTTAATTTCTTTTGGAAGTGTAAACATCCCACTATTTTCAAAATAATTCCACATATGTGATATCATATCAAAAAATTGAAGATGTTCTTCCCACATATACTCACATTTAATTAATTTATTTTTTAAATTCACTTACCATCATTTTCACTCCTATTGGCTAGTAATTTTAACCAATCCTTTTCAAAGTATTAATTTTAGCACAAGTCTCTTCATATAGCCAATGATCTCAAAGTACTTATATATCTAATTTTTTAACTATAAATTTTTAGCCTGCCCTATTATTGGTCTATGTATAGCTATCCTCTTCAAAATCAACCTCCTATAGATTATTGTTTTGAATCAAATATAAGAAATATCTCATACTATGGGTTATTTTCATAATTCCTCTAAATTTTTCATCCATCTTGGCTATGGATCCTATGATTATGAGTCAGGTTTCTTAGTTTATACTTCTCATTAAGGCTTCAATCTCACTCCATACTTCTAATTTGCTTAACTGAGTTGTAGGTTTGTAAACATTGATAATGATGAAATAAATATTTTTAAATTAGCATATGACTAATGAGGCTATCCAATGCCTAGTAGAAAGTTTGAATTCCCCTTGTCACTCCCTTTAAATCCATAACATCCCATTTACATCTTGCCCATACTACTTTCATAGTTTTTGAAACTTATTCCTTTGTCATTTTAGTTTTTTGGATACAAAGAAAATCAAACATATTACTTAAATAGAGATACTTGATACACATTTGCTTTGAGAGGGAATTAACACCCCTTATATTAATGATATGATAATAATATCTCATTAGTGGCTATCGAACCATCCTAAAAAATACCAATATCAATTTTTTTTTGGTAAAGAGAAGTTTAACCAACCTAGATTATGTTCCTTTCTCTATGTTTGCTTTTTATTCCATGGTTCTCACTTGATAATATGATGTAGAGGGGGAAAATTGTGCACCATGTACTATTATCAATTGGATCCGTTGGGAGTTGAGGTGACCATAATGGTTGTTATAACTCTACACTCAGGGATAAAAAAATAGGTTCACCAAGAAAGGTTTTAGGACTCATTCCAAGTCCAGGGTGGAAATGTTTAATGTGTCAATTAAACAATCACCTATATCTGGCCCCTATAAACTAAACTATGCAAATAAAATGGTGATGAAAGACACACAAGGTGCAAGAAAAAAATATCTAAACCTAGTATGATTCTTTTATTCAATGATTTCTAAGCCTAAGTTGCAAGAAATTAATTTGTTTTTCTTTGAGCAAGGCACAAGTAAAATTCATAGACAAGACTAAACTCTAGATGCACACTATACACTCTTATTCTTTAAAATACCTAAAATGAATGTGTTCAAATATTTTTCCTTTTTATTTATATCCTAGGTTTGAACTGAAAT
Source organism: Wollemia nobilis (assembly GCA_028583015.1). Classification (NCBI taxonomy): domain Eukaryota; kingdom Viridiplantae; phylum Streptophyta; class Pinopsida; order Araucariales; family Araucariaceae; genus Wollemia; species Wollemia nobilis. The sequence goes on from JAQPPZ010000288.1 coordinate 4,327,764, forward strand.
AAACAAAAGTAATCAACAAAAAACCTACTAGGGGACTTACCTAAACTAGTTTTTGATCCAAGATTTATCTTACATCCAAAAATATCCAATAGCTTCAACCTAAAAAATTATCACACAAAAAATCTAGAAAATATGATCAGCATTAGGGGGCCTGCTTAGGCTATTGTATGACTAAGCTTGGAGGCACAACAGTTAAGCCCCCTAGGTCCTTTTAGCTGACCTTTAAAACACAAAAGTGAATGTTGACCTTTTTAAAAAATGGATAAAAAAAATGCAATGAAACAAAACAATGCAAAAAATAGAATGTAAACAACAATATTATGTCCTAAATGCAACATGTAAACATAGACCTAGGGTTTGGGAGCGAATCTTTCCCTTAGAGTTGATGTAGTTGAAATTTCACCATGTATGGGGTGTTCATGGTCTTAAATCTAAAAAATTTATGCCCTATATGGTCCAAGCATGATTTTGCAATAGATAATTAGAAATAATAGATCAATGCAAAATGAGAAAAAACAAGGATGCAATTAACAACCTATGAATGATAAAATGCATGAAACAACCTGGTGGTAGCGAAAGAGGAAAATAAAAGGATGAAGACATCTACAAGATGGTTGACTCCTCCAGGATCCAACACTTGTCCACCAAGGGTAGCGAATCAAAAATGTAGGAAAATAACACTAGAAAAACTTGCCAAAGATCACTTGAACACTTGGAGAGCATGCGAAAAACTTGCTAAAGAATTTGTGATTTACCTCTTAATTTGCTAGTTGATTTTTTTTTAAAATGAGGATCCAAAACCTCTATTTATAAGGGATTTGAAACAAAAATGGGTGTAAAAACCCTAAGGGAGGACCAACCTTAAATAAGTCAACTTGAAAGTTAGGTTTTCTAAGATAAAACCCTAACTTGCCAAAATTGTGCCCCATAAGAGTCGACCATTATTTCAGCAAAACTAGGAGAAAAAGAGGAAAGAGGGGAGAAGAGAGGCCCAAAATTGCATTTGGGCAAGTTGGAGGGTCTCTCTAAGGTTCTAGGGAAAATGACCCACTTAGGTGGGTCAATTTTCCATGTCTACATTTTTCCCCCTCTTTGATGCATTTATGGCCTAATAAATGCGTCAAATAAAGATGTAGACACCTATAGGAGAAGAACAACAAACAGAAAAGGGGTAGTTGGTTTAGAAGAAAGGGAGGTTTAAAATGGTGTTATTTTGAACACTTTCATAATTTTACATGCAAATTGAGGTATTAGGAATATTAATGCCTCTTAGGCTAGGGTGCCCCCTCGAGTTTTTGAAGGAATGTAAAATTCCTAATGAAACTTGAATTGGTAGATGCAGAAGAAGAGAGAAAAAACAAAGAAAAAGAAAGGAGAGAGAAATAGACAAAAAAAAAAGAATTAAAGGCAAAATGGGTAAAAACCCTAATTCATTTTCATCGTGCAAAGAAGAAGAAAAGGGCTATGTAAAAATGGGAAAAGTGCTACCCACACACCATTCAGCTATTGCAATGGGTGAGGTCAGTGTAGCATAGGAGCAAGCATGGGTAAGAACTAAAATCCTCCCTCTAGACTAGGTTAGATTATATTTTAGTTCCTTTTTAGCAATTTTTTTGAATTCATCTAGGAATCATCACGCACGATCCCAATGTGATTTCGGTTTCTAACCATGATTTTGGTTAGTTCACTATGGTGATGAAAATTGCACCCCAAAACTATGGGTGTGATTTCATGAAATCATGTCCTACAAGAAAGGTACATTATTTAAATGAAGGATAAAAAGGATGAAATCACACCCAAATTTGGAGGGGCATGATTTTGATAGAGAGAAATAAAGCAAACAAGCTAGGAAAATAAACTAGAGAAAAAATAAAGATAATAGAGAAGACAAACAAGACTAGGAAAAATGAAGCATTGAATTTAATTGGTAATTTGATTAATTATAAATCATTTCTATGTATATTGAAATGATTATAAATTTATTATATTTTTGGATGCAGCATAATGTACTAGAGAGTCATGAGTGGTGACCAAGATCCTTTGAGGATGAGCTACGAGGGCTTGCACATGTATATAGAACCACTATAGTGGTAGTGGGGATATAGGACCTAACAGAGATACCCCAAGTAGAGGTAGATAGAGTGCTACTTACAGTTCTAGCAGAGAGACGGTATTTAGAATTTTTGACCTATTAGTTATTGATAAGAGAGATGATATTCACACTAGAGGATGTGTGGAACATCCTAAATATCTCTATCAGGGAGATAATATTTTATAGGCCATGGTGGAAGTAGACCACATTGTAAATATTATTTGTAGGTTAGGACCACTAGGTCTGAGAGATTTAGATCCTAGTCGATGAGCTGGTGGGATGCAACAAGGCTGATGCTTTGATAATCATGATCTATGGGATAATGGTGGGGTTTCTGGTATACCTTATAAATCAATGATACCTTACATAGGAATTGGTATGGGTAGTGGTAGACATGCAAGACCAATGAGTGAGGTTCACATGGGGTCCATATGTGTTGGATTGATTGTACATGATATTGTACAATATTGTTTACAAATGATATATAGGGATAGTTTGTATGACCTTGATCCAAGTGTGAACTTCCAAGACCATTTCCCAACCTTGAGTTACCAACAACATATAGATGGGCCAAGAACTACGAGCAAGTCCAAAGGATGTATGTTGGGATATTTCCACTAGGGATGCAAGTGATAGATAAGTTGTAAGAGCATAGGATTATATTGTGACCATGGCATCTAAACCATAGGTGGATAGAGGATGTAGAGGAGCTAGCTATGATTATGAGGATTAGGTGGGTCTCTATGGATAAGGTTTATTTGGATCTCTTTTTATTTGATTGAGTCTAGTGGTAGTTTAGTATCATCCAAGATATCTCAAACTTAGGAGACTACTAGTACAAATGGATATGAATAGACCCATAGAGAGTTAGAGGGGATATTGATGCAGTGAGATGGGTAGAGGAGGACCCAGATGACCCACTCTATGTAGATCCAAATATGGACGACATCAGGGCAGCTCGTAGGTACTAAATATGGTACAAGGATATCATGCCCTTGAGGATCTCTCCACTAGTGTTTATAGATGTAGATGGTACTACAAAAGATCATTCAATGATCCATAAAGTGGTAGGGGTAGGGCCAGGTAGCCCCATAATAGAGATAGACATTATTTTGAGTAGAGATAATGGCAACAACTACCACTACTACTAGGATTGGGGAGGTAGGAGCAACGAGAGTTACCCCCATGATAGTTGGAGCAAGGTAAAGCAAAGTGGTTGAAGAGACCTCTACATTAGCAATAGTTGGTCTTAAGTGGGACCATGGGTTAGGAGGATCCACGAAGAGGAACATAAGAACTACAATTTAGATAGCAATTCTACAAAGGGATACGAACCTACTTTGAGAGGATAGGACCAAGAGGATCAAGGGTCTACAGAGTACCTTGGGCATAATGGAGATAGAGTAGGACATGGCATGGACATAGGTAGATCACCTCACAGGAAATGTGGACCAACTAGACCATGAGTGGTAGTGGGATCGAGTAGAGAGGATAGTTGTTGCTACCAGCATCCAACAAGGTAAGGGGATCTACCTACTATAGGTAGAGCTACAAAGGATAGAAAAGAGGTTGGAGGTGGTCATGTAGAGGATGACATTCTAGCAGATGATGTACTTCTAGGTATTTCTAGTAGAGTAACAAGTGCCACCACTATAATCCCTTCAAAAACTAAGCTTGTCTTAGTCTAGATCATGGATGATCTCATAGTCTATGAATATGCTCCCACCAAGACCACCTCCAATGGGTAGAGTAGAGGATACAGGGTCTTAGATCTAGGGATAGGATCAATGTGACATGCTAATTTTGAGTGTGGCATGCACCCTTAGGGAGGGTTGAGTGTGCTAGGTTTAAACTATGGTACACTGACCAGGTAGACCTATATACCTTACTACTTTGATCTTGAGTAATAACATACTACTTTTATGAAATATGTGTTTATATGTTTATATGTTTTTATATGTTTTTATGTTTAATTGTGTATGAAGGAAAAAAACATAATCTAACTTTAAAATGAACTAACCTTAAATGCAAATGTATGAATGCAATGAAGCAAATTAATGGCATGAAATGCATGTATGAAATAAAAGGTACAAGAAAGAGGAGAAGAAAAGGAAAAAAAGAAAACAAAAGACATAACTCTTACTGAAATTGCGTCCCATGGATATTATGATATCGATGTCGAGTAAAATCATGACCCATACAGATGAGGCACAATTTTGAAAAGGATAAAAGAAAAATGAAGAATAAATGAAGGAATAAGGAGTAAAGGAAAAAATAAGGAAAATATCAACAAAGGGGAATAGGGCTTGAAGTATGGTGTTTAAGTCAGCGTAGATCATACCTTGATTAGTGTGACCAAACAACATACATCAAGAAAAATAAAATATTGGAGTGAAACCCTATAGGGATGTATGCTCAAAAATGACCAATATGGAGGCTACCCCTCATGTGTAGCCATGAAGCTATCCCATAAGGGTGTTCTACTCACAATAGATGGTCAAGCATGAAGTGATACCCACTATGGGTGTAGTGCTTGATAATATGGCTAGAGGAAAGAGATACCTTCTAGGATGTATGCTCACAAATGATCAAGATGGAGGCTACCCCTCAAATGTGGCCATGGAGTTGATCTCATATGGTGTGTTATGTTTGAATGATGTACCAAAGTGAGTACTACTTGATAGGTATGTGGTGTATGTAAAAAGTGAGTGAGTAGAAGAAAACATAATAGAACAATGTGAGTGTGTGCATGTGTTGGAAGACAGAAGGAAGAGATGAGAAAATATTAAATAGTAGTGGGTGTGTGTGCCTTAAGTGAAATTTCAATAGCTAAGTGGTATGCGTAAGATAGTTAGTGGTTGTATGAACATAATAAATGATATTCATGAGATATCTACACTATCCCATGATGACCGTTTAACAATAAAAAACTCAAGAAGGAATACATGTGAAAGAAATAAAATGAAAGAAGAATATATATATTTGTTTTGATGAAAAGGAAAAAAATAAAAACAAGCAAAGGGAAAGGATATACCAAAAAGAGAATTGTACTCCTTGTATTGGAGAGGTATTAATGGTCATTTCTAGATTTTTAAGGTCAAGGAATACAAGAAAAAGAGAAGAGGAGAAGAAGATATGGGCAAATGCAATGATGAAAAATGCATGAATGTGAACCCTAAGTTGGGGAATTCGCTATGCATCAAAACCCTAGTGAGAGTGCAATGCATGTGAGCTACAATCTAACTAGGTATTATCACTTACCATTATCATGAAATCTCCTAAAGTATATATGAGCAAGCAGTCATGCAAATATGAATAAGCAATATTATGACAATCAGAGAATGCAAGGAACATAATATTAGGAAGACCATATAAATTATGACAAGTAGTCATGTAGTATGAGTAGTCAAACCAAATGCAAGATGAAATATAAGCTAAGTGCAACATGAGATGAATGATGATGGTGGATCATGTATAATATCTTTTTAGGTGCATTATATTCATTGGTTCTTTAAGTTCCTTACCATACAAAGAAGCTAAATTATAGGGCCCTGGGCCAAACCTGGCCATTATGACAAACAAACCTAGCCAATTGGGCTAAAACTTACGTTTAATATCAAATCGAGCATTTATATTCTTTTTATTTTCTTTGAGAAAAAGGTACCCAACCTCAAAATAATAGTTGTGAACCTTATTAGAGTAACATCACTTGAGCCTGCTCTAATAGGCTTGAATATGCTCCAAGGCATGCATGCACTTTTCATCCAACAACTCCAATTGGTGCAACCGATCTAAGTGGTAGTCAACACAAATTTTTGTTGTGCCCCTTGGCTTATTAATAAGGATGATAGTACAAGGGACTAGACCATTAAATATAAGGCCATTGTGTAAGGCTTCCGCATGACCTATATCACAAGAATAATCATCCATAGCATATCCTCCAAGAGTTGTACAAAATTCAATGCAAAATTTGATTGTTTCATCTTTCTTAATGAAATGGGATAGACTGCAAACTTTACCAGGTCTCTGAGATAGGGGAGGAAGATCCTATTGAGAATGAGAAAGCTTGACATCTAGGACATGAGGGATAGACTAGTCAAAGAAGAATTTATTTTAGAGGACATCCTTACGATATCTTTCACAAGGAGTATCCCCTTTAGTGTACTCCTCTGGGATCACAACAAACCTAAGATGCACCAAAGCTATCATATTACAAAACAAAAAATTTAATGTATAAGATGGACCCTCATCCTCATCACTCCACTCCAAACCTTTATTATATAAATATTCAACATAAGTAATAAGGTTATCATCATCATAAAATGGTAAAGTTTGGTTCTTATTGGGTATGTAACCTATCCCACATCTCCCAGGAAAAGTCTCAACATTGAAAGGCTCTTGAATACCTCTATATTAGGGCCCCAAAACTTTACCTATATATCCCATGCTAGATAGGATTTGTTTGGGGAGTGGGTAATCATTGGATAAGTAACAATGGGCAAAAGAACGCTCTACAAGATAGAGGTTTCTACCATGGATCTTTTCTTCAAAGGTTATACCTATGAAGATAAAGGTATATGTGCCAATGTGTACAACTTCACCCTTCTAGGTAAACCCATGGTCCTTGTTGAAGGTGGTAGCTTGGTAAGATATAGAAGATGCTCTTGAATAAATGAATTAACTTGATCCTATGATGGAACATTGATTATTGGTTCCTCACTCACTTTAATATTTTCAAGTTGTTTGGTTATGTGAGATGAGGAAACTGATGGGCATAAATTGAGATTATATTGAGCTTGCTCAACCATTGAACAATATTCAAATGGATGAGGATCACCTAGAATAGTGATAAGTTGATTCTTAAATTTGAACTTCAAATATTTATGTAAGGTATAAGGGACAACCCTCATCACATGAATCCAAGGGCATCCAAGAAGAAGATTAAAAGATGCAGGGCAAGGTACCACATAGAACAAGGTGTCTAAAATCTTAGGTCCAACCCTAAGTGAGAGATACATAATGTCACAAGCCTCTTGGGACTCTTTTTTGAAAGCTTTAATGATAATGTTAGATTTAGTTAAGTCTTCCTCTTTCAATCCAAAATTTTGGAAAAATTGATAAGTGCATAAATTAAGGGAAGAACCATTGTCAATCAATATTCACTTGACAAATTTTTTCCCAATGAATTTGTGATGTAGAGGAAGGAATCCCCTTATAAGTCTGATGAAGGCATATTTTCATCCAAAAATGTGATGTGATGTATCCCAAGAGAACCTACAACATTAACCACAACACTAGGAGAAATGTTTGAAGGAACAAATTGTTGTCTTAGGAGCTCCAACAGGGCTTCCCTATGAATAGGAGAAGTTTGTAAGAGATCTAAGAGGGATATCTTAGCTGGGTATTAGCTAATTTTTTTTGAATGTCAAAGGAGACTTTAGGTTTTGGCTTCAACACTAAAGGTGGGTTTTCTAATCTTGTGCTCATTTTCTAGGTATTCTTCAAAACTAAGGGAGGTTTTGAATGTGGGTTGGATGAAGAACTCATCTCCTATTGATATCATTGAGTTGGTTGAATCCATTCTTCTTTCCTTATGGTTGTTGTTATCATACCAACCATATTATCATAGGGAGGGGGCACATTTCAATATGACACTTGATTAGCAACTTGTTACCCATGCTTAGGTAGGGGATCTTGGAAGATCCCCATGTCTTGATTTGTTGTGGGTGCTTGTTGTGTAGGAGGTTGATTGTTTATTGGAGGATTGGGTTGAGAACCTTCTATAACAAGATGACTGGCATCAATGAGGTCCTAAACCACATGTTTCAACCTCTTACAAGATTTTTTCAAGTGCCCCTCTACTCTATGGTACTCATAGTGTTGACCAAATTTATACCAATTAGTTATGGTATCAGGTTGCCTTATGGGAGGCAACTCAATCATGTTAGCTTCTAGAAGCTGCTTTAGGACCACCGTCATAGGTATGTTGAGTCTTGTAAAAATCCTTTGTGAGGATTTTTGAGGTTGGCTAAGCATCATTTTTTGTAAGGTGTTAACAACATTTTTAATAATCGTACTATCTGTTACCCCATCACCAATAGCATGCTTGTTCTTATACTATGTTTTAGTGGTCCTATCCTCCTTTAATTTAATCTAACCTCTTCTAATAAGGGCTTGCTCTACCCTTCTTTCTAGATCTATTGCTTGATAAAAATAGGTGATAGTTGTATTTTCAAATTCATAAGATATTTGATCTTGTAAATTTCTAATAAATATCTCAAGCATGTCTCAAGGAGGTAAGGTATATCTCAAGTATCCAACTAGACTCCTCCAACGAGATATAAACTCTTAAATTTTTCATATTTGCCTTGTTTTAACATATAGACATCTTTCATAGTCACATTCTTTTCAACATAAGCCCCAAATTATTGAACAAACAATTCAATTGTTTCTTCAAAATTCCTCAAAGAATGATTGGGCAATTGATAATACCACTCTAATGCCATGCCACCAAGGATTTTAGGGAATATTTTTAGTAACAACATGTCATCATATATGATATCATGGCATGTTTTTCTAAACATTCTTAGATGTTCAATTGTATCTTTCATTCCTTTATAAATAAGTAAAACTAGCATGGTAAAATGCTTAGGATAAGGCCTAGAGGTAACAATAGGGTCTAAGGGATGATTGCACATTTCTTTATAGTTGTAGGTGAAACTAGGAGGTTGAATCATATCCACTCTGGAAACCAATTGTTTCACCACATTAGTTAAACTTTGCATTTTAGGATTGTTGTTGTGCAATACCCCTAGGTTCCATAGGGGAGGGGTATAGGTAGGATATTGAAAGGGAATTTGGCCTATGTTGGAGGCATTGACACCATTATGGTATGGGTTGTGATATGTGGTATCTTGCTATGGAGGATAACTGATATTTGGTGGAACATAAGTATGAATGTTAACATGAGTAGAATGAGGAGGAAATTGAACATAATTTTGTGTGTTACTACTAGTTGGGAGGACTTGCAAAACTCTTCCAACATTAGTGGTCATAGTAGTAGCATATGTTGGTTGATGAGAAGGATTAATATGATGTGAATATTCAAACAAAGGGTTGTTATGAACATTCCTAGGAGAGATGGTAGGAGGAGGAGGCATCCCACTATTTTTAGGTTGGGATTCCTTTGTTATAGCCTTAACCAAAGTCTCCCTATGGAGCTTTATAAAATCCCATATATGATAAAATTATGTAAAGGTGAAGCCACCATCAGGCCCCTCATAGAGATCATAGTTTGTATCAGTTTTCACATGTTCTTGCTCTTTTATATCAAGGTTAGGGTTCTCTCTATCAACATGATCATCTTCTTGGGGAATTTGATCAGATTATAGATGCCTTTGTTGACTCCTAAGGAATGGATCCATTAGGAGAAGAGAAGGGATAGAAGAGAAAACTAAACAAAGCACACACACATAAAAAAAATTAATTTTTTTATATATATTTTTTTTTATTATTCTGAGCAAACAAATTAGTGGTCTTGTTTAAAATTTTCAAAATAAAAGCATCAAGGAATAGGCTTCCTAATTTGGCCACTAAGAGGTTTCACATCGGGTTCACCAAATATGTAGAGGGGAAAATTGTGCACCATGTATGATTCTCAACTAGATCCACCAGGAGCCGAGGTGACCATGGTGGTTGTTATAAATCTACACTTAGGGATACAAAAACAAGTTCACTAGGAATGGTTTTAGGACTCATTCCAAGTTTGAGGTGGAAATGTTTAATGTGTCAATTAAGCAATCACCTATGTCTAGCCTCTATAAACTAAACTATGCAAATAAAAGAGTGATGCAAGACACACAAGATGCAAGAAAATAATGTCTAACCCTAGTATGATTATTTGATTCAATGATATCTAACCCTAAGTTGTAATAAATGAAATTATTTTTCTTTGAGCAAGGGCACAAGTGAAATGCACAAACAAGACTAAACCCTAGATGCACACTATATGCTCTTATTCTTTCAAATGCCTAAAATATGATCAAATGTTTTTCCTTTTATTTATATTCTAGGTTTGAACAAAAATAAACAAAATCAATCATCAAATAGCCAAGGGGTCTGCTAGGCCACTTACCTGAATTGGTGTTTGATCCAATATTTATCTTGCATCCAAAAATATTCAATAGCTTCAACCTGAAAAACACTCACAAAATATCTAGAAAATATGATCAATGTTAGGGGGTCTTCTTAGGACATTGTGTGACTAATAGTAGAGGCACAACAATCAAACACACTAGGTCCTTTTAGCTAACCTTTTATAACACAAAATTCAATTTTGACCTTTTTTGAAAATGGATAAACATAATGCAATAAAACATAATAGTGAAAAAATAGAATGTAAAGTAATATGTCCTAAATGCAACATGTAAACACAAACCTATGGTTTGGGATTAAATATTACCCCATACTTGATGCAACCAAAATTAAGACTTGTATGGATCGAGCATGATTTTGCAATAGATAAACAAAACCAATAGATCAATGCAAAATGAGAAAAAATAAGGATGCAATTAATAGTCTACGAATGATAAAATGTACGAAACAACTTGATGGTAGCGAAAGAGGTAAACAAAAGGATGAAGACCTCCATAATATGGTTGAATCCTCATCAAGGCTCCAATACTTGTCCACCAAGGAAAACAAATCAACAATGCAGTAGAATAACACCAAAATAAACTTGCCAAAGATCACTTGAACACTTGGAGAGCATGCAAAAAACTTGCCAAAGAATTCATGATTTACCTCTTAACTTGCTAGTTGTTTTTTTATATATAAAATAGGATCCAAACCCTCTATTTATAAGGTATTTGAAATTAAAATGAGTGGAAAAACCCTAATTGAGGACCAACCTTAAAGAATTCAACTTGAAAGTTAAGTTTTCTAAGAGAAAACCCTAACTTGTCAAAATCGCACCCCATAAGGGCCAATCGTGATTTTGGTAAAACTAGGAGAAAGTGAGGAAAGAGGGAAGAAAAGAGGCCTAAAATTGCATTTGGGAAAGTTGTAGGGTGTATCTAAGGTTCTATGTAAAATGACCTACTTAGGTGGGCCAATTTTCCATGTCTACAATGTTCCTTTCTTTATGTTTGCTCTTTCTTCCATGGCTCTCACTTGATAATTTGAAGGTTTTCCTCTTTTTACCTTGCTTATATTAGGAGTAGGTTTTATTATTTTATTCCTAAATATTCTTTCACAACTTTATTTTTCATTAGATTTATCCTTTCCAAGATCTACTAAGAAATTTTTTGACTTATCCTACTCATTTTTTGGTTTCTCCTTATTAATGGTAGAGGTACTAACATCTAGTACTACATTTTCTCTATCAATTTCCTTCTCCTAAATGGTCAATTATACTTTAATAAAGTCTTTAATATATGATGAGGCACATTCCTTGGGTTCAATAGGATTGTTCATCCCTAAATTGGGATTATATTTACGACATGATTCCTTGTAACTATATTGATCGTGTTGTACCATCTCCTCTTATCTTTGATCTACATATTCTTCATAGGATAAAGCCTTCAAATATTTCATATTTTTTCCAATATCCTTACTTATTGGTCTCTATTTTTTATTTACTTTCATCTATATGGACCTATTTTTTGGAATTTTAAAACCACCCTCATCCATATCCATTTGTAAGTTTCTCTTGTAGTTTTGTACATATGTTTCTATTAGACTGATTTAAGCACATGATCTATCAATATACCCCACCTCTGAGATCATCCATGTATAAAATATATGTTTTCATAATCCATTATTTAGGTCCATAGCTTAACCCCATACTTAAGAATGATTTATTTTGGAAAAGGCTTACTAATATCAATCATGACCAATGTCCAAGCAAAAATAGTGGAGACTTGATCTTTTGTAGTTTTTGAAATCTCAAGGATTTTTGCTAGAGTATTGCTTATTGCCTTGAAGGTATGCATTTTGCATAATTAAATGTGAAACCCATACATCCTATCCCAAATTAGTACTAGGGATAGATTTATACTTTTAGGTGCAAATCCTTCATGCTAACGAGTAAGGAAGAGTGTTGCTCTTCCCATAAACTAAGCACCCACTTTCAAGATTCTATCTATTTACTCCTTGGAACAAAAAATTTCTAGGAATAACCTTAGGGAAGAAATAACGGACTCACTCCTAGAGACTTCTATCTCCTATAAATCTATTTTGTAAGATTCAAATACCCTAGCCAATATCCATTAAATTTACCAATGACTATCTTATCTTTGAGCAATGAGGATCATTGATCTATGAGGTACTCACTAACCTAAACTATTAGGGATGATTCTAAGAAATTTTCTATAAATAAATCCATGGGAATAAAACTGTAGCTTGATGTCTATTGAAATTTACCAGTTTATATAATAGTTACTATATTATTTAAAACTAAATGTACAATAATCTGCATGTAAAACTTCTAAGATAATGAAGGGATAAATGAAATATAGCTAAAAAATTCTACACCTAGATAGAATACCCCACATCACTAATGCCCTAGCCCTCTATTCCTCCTCCCATCATCTAAATCCTGGTTGAAAAATAACTACAATTTTATTTCCCTATGACTTGAAAAATTGTCATTTTCCTATTTTGTATGGTTAAATTCATAGGGTTGTACCTCCCTCAATGCTTGGATTCTTTCATATGACCACTCAATTTAAAGCTATTAAAATTCTACAAAAAATGGTCCAAGAATCATTTTAATTGGACAACCCATTGTAAAGATGTGTCTCCTTAAGGATAAGATATTTTTATTTAAAAAATTGCCTTAACACTACCCTCACTACTTCTTGTATAATTTTGCATGATCACTCATTTTAAATCTCTTCAAATTTTTCACAAAAAGGTGCAAGAATCATCTAAATCAAACAACTCTATGCAAAGATATAGCTCTTAAGAGATTAGTCAATTTTAAAAAAAGTTTGCCCTAGCTCCATGGCATGAGAATTATTCTATGAAGAAAAAAAATATTAAAAATATTCTAGTGTGGGTTAGGTTTTCTTGACTTCTATATTAACTTATTAATAAATATGTTTTAAAAAATATTGGTAATAATATAATTTCATCTTGGATGGACCAATTATTAAGAAATAAAAACACATTGTACAGACTTAGATATTACATCGATGTTTCAAAACCTTTGTCAAAATCAATTGAGATTAAATTATTGGCATAAATAAGTGGACTATAAAAACATTACAATAATATTGTATAAATATTATGAATCTAGATACATGGCTATTGGTTATGAACCCTATTCTAATATGACATAAAACATCAAATTGGAGACATGGAGGCAAGAACAAGAAATAGCATGAATGGATAAACTATAAACCTTAAGCAAAAATAATGGATTACAATGCCTTTATAGATAAAGGTTGGTGACACATGTCACCATACAAATGACATGTGTCATGTGGAAATAACACACATGTCAAGTGCAAAAAAGAGGAAAACGTACACATTATAATATTTTAACATTCCCCCTTAATGTGTACTTTCCTAAGAAAATAAGTTAACATTAGATACATTCCCCCTTAATTTTGACTTCCATTACAACATACATAGAGCATTTTTATAAACTTGAAGAAATTTTCAAGTTTAAATGACTTGGTGAAGATGTCTTCCACTTGATCTTGAGTAGGTGCATACTCCAACTATATGGTATTCTCCTAAACCATTTCTTTGATGAAGTGATGATGGATCTCAATGTGCTTTGATCAAGAATGGAATATTGGATTCTTTGTCATCTTAATGGTACTTTTATTATCACAATATATGTGTTTTGGACCATCTATGAATAGCCCAATATCATTAAGTAGTTTCCTCAACCAAATCATTGCCTTAGTTGCCTTAACTATTACCTTATACTCTACTTCTACTGAAGATAAGGAAACTATAAGTTGTTTCTTGGTGCTCCATGATATGGTACCCTGACCCAACTAAAATCCATAACAAGTATCTGATCTTCTAGTTTCAGGACAACTAGCCTAATATGAATCTATGTGCCCAATAAATGAGAAGTCATTACATGTTGTGTATATTAGACCATGATGAGAGGTCCCCTTAAGGAATCTCAAAATCCTCTTGGATGCTATCCAATGACTCTTCTTGGTATCATGCATGAAAATTAGAAACAAGTCCCACTGAATAGGTGATATATGGTCTAGTTGAAGTTAAATATATCACACTTCCAACAAGTTATCTATAAAGAGTGGCATCAACCCTTTCTTCATCATCACTATTAATTAATTTCAATTAGGTTTCCATGGGAGTGGGGGATGGTTTACACTCTTGCATTTGAAACATTTACAATATATATTGAATATACTTATCCTGGGAGATGAAGATCTTGTTAGTATGTTGCCACACTTCTATGCCTAAGCGGTAGTGAAGGAGGTCTAAATTAGTCATTTCTAAAAAAATTCATGAGTCCTCATTGAGAAACTTTATTCCATCTATGTCATCACCTGTAATGAGAAAATAATACACATACAATATCACCAGAATGATGTGGTTCTTCCAATGTTTCACATAGATATTATATTCTACTATAGATCTAGTGAAACCAAGGTTGATGAAATAAGAATCAATTTTGGCATACCAAGCTCTTGGTGCCTTCTTCAACCCATATAGATATTTCTTCAATCTAGGGACTTTTTTTTCTTGGCCTTTTTTTTGTGTACCCTAGTGGTTGATCAACATATACTTATTTCAATGTACCATTGAGGATGGCACTTTTTACATCCATTTGATACATAGGCCAATGTTTCTTAGTGGCTAAAGCAATAACTATGCATATTATGGTCATTTTTTCCACAGGAGAAAAGGTATCCTCATAATAAATCCTTTCTTGTTGCTTATAGCCCTTAGCTACTAGGAAATCCTTATAGTGATCTAATGATCCATCTGATTTGTACTTTAAATTGTACATCTATTTTATTCCAATGGTGGATTTGCTTGAGGGTAAATCAACTAACTCCCATGTGTGATTTTTTTAATGGAATCCAATTCTTGCTCCATAGAAATAATCCATTTAGAATCACCAAGTACTTAATTGATATTAGAAGGTTCTGGTTGTCTTAGGACTTTGTCCATGATGGTATAGTTCACTTGGTGTCTTAGGGTAGAAGGCATTTTACTTGTATAAATAGGCAAGTGGATTTGGGATGCATATATGGTAGATTTAATCCACTTAAGTAAAGGATTTGATGATGTGGCAATATCATTAGATAAAGGAAAATTAGGAAGGAGAGGAATACATGGATCATGAGTGGGGAGATCCTCATGTTGAGGAAGGATTTGACTTGTGATGAAAGAGGAAGGATCAAGTGAGGGAGTGGATGCCAAAGGAGAAACTATTTTTTGATTTGATTGAAATGAAGGGGAAATAGGAGAAGGATTTGATGGATAATACTCATTGAAGGTAACATACCTAGAGAGATAAATCCTCTTGAAAATAGGCTCATATAACTTATAAGCTTTTGCACTTTCACTATAGCCTACAAAGATGCATTTTTGGCTCTTTCATCAAATTTATTTTATTTTTGATGATGTATGTGGGCATAAGAATCACATCCAAAGACTCTAAAATGGTCCACATAGGGTATCTTTCCACTCCATGCTTCCTCTAGTGTTATATCATATAAAGCCTTAGTATAGGACCTATTGGTCAAGTATGCAGCAGTAAGGACAACTTCCCCCCAAAATTTATTTGTTAATGCAACATCAACTAGCATAGGTTTGGTTCTGTTTGTGATGGTATAAGGATTTTTGAACAATATCCTTATCCCATGAATCTTACAAAGACAAAAATATTTGGAGATATATTCTCCACCATTATCTATCCTCAAGGTGGATATTTGATAGCCACTTTCTCTTTCAACAAGTTCCATAATTCCTTGAATGTATTAAGGGCTTTCCATTTATACCATATGAGATATATATATATTCTCCTATTGTAATCACCAATGAAATTTATGTAATGTTTGCCTCTAGTATAAGAGGGAATAAAAATTGACCCACAAATGTCTGAATGCACTAGTTGTAGTGGCATGTTGGCTCTCCAAACATTTCCTTATTTGAAAGGTTATCTATGGTGTTTGGAAATAGTACATGGTTCATAAATGAATTTGGAATCTTTTAAGTGAGGAAGCCCTTTGACCAAACCCATCCTTTCCATCATTTGAATATTATGAAAGTTTAAGTGACCCATTATTTCATGCAACATATAATCCAAAGATAAATTAGTATTTGTATGCAAATATTATTTAGTTATAGATTGGGTTAGGAGGTAATAGACATATTTATTTTTGTCTCCCATGGATTTAATAGAGCCATCTGGTTCATGAATGTAGCACTTTTTATTTTCAAAAAATATAGTATAACCTTTATCTGTAAGTTACCCAATACAAAGGAGACTGCTTTTGAGGCCAGGTACGTACAACACATCTTTGGCAAGGATATTTTCCCATTGTGTAAAAAAAGTAGTGCATCTTCTACAACTTCAATGGGAAGAGCACATTCATCTACAAAAGTAATGAACTGGTTATGGGCAGGTTAAATATTGGTCAACTAATCTTACCTTCCTATCATGTGTTTAGTTGCCCCTGAGTCAATATACCAACAATATTTATCTTAAATATTGACTTGATTTATTGCATACAAAGTATTAATATTTTGGTGTTGTTGATCCCTTTGATTTGTATTTCTAATTATTTGATAGCAATAATTTGTAGAATGATTCCATTTTCCACAATAAATACACCCTTATTGACTGTTGGGTTGATTTTATTGTTGTTGAGTCCTATAATTTTTAGGTCTTCTATTTGGATGACCCCCTTGGGAATTTATTGGTTTCCATATTTTTGGTTGTTGTTGTGGTTGTTGATTTTATTTTTGTAGTTGATGTTGTTGGTGTGGTTTTTGATTTTGTTGATGTGGTTTTTGATGTTGTTGATGTGGCTACTAATGCTACTAATGTGGTTGTTGATGTTACTAACATGATTGAGACCTCTTTCTTCCTCTCTGGTTCTACTAATTTGGACCCTTGTTGGGTCTATGCTACAAAGTTTCTTTGGTGGAAAACACTATCGTTGTAGAATTAATCTCTTCATATTTTATGAGTTCTTGCTCATGTTGCTTAAGGAGAACTTCAATCTCCTCAAATGGAGCACTCAATATTTTACCAGTTAAGTTTAACATGGTAGCATATGCATAAAATTTGTAAGGGAGGCCACATAGCATGATAGGAACCAACTCACTATTAGGAAGAGTTGAACCAAAAACAAAGAAATAATTTCTAATAAACTTCACTTCCTTGAGGTAATTGGTAAGTGAGCCTTTCATAGATTGATTATGCAACTTATGTTTTAAGTACAAGATTTTAACTTGACTAGTCCTATTAAATAGTCTCATTAATGCATCCCAAGCTTCTTTTGGTGTAGCAGTGGCCCTTACTATTTATCTACATGGAATTCCAATTGATAACTTGATTAAGCCTAATGCAATATTAGATTTTTTCAAATAGATCTCTAGTTGTAGCATCTATTGGTGGAGTCAATGGTGGTTCATTTTTTTGTCTATCTCTCACATAATCCCATATATTATTCATCATTAATATTGCTTCCATTTTAGACTTCCAATTTGTAAATGAATCAGATCCCTCAAGTTTTTGTGTGAGACCACTAAGGAGATTTTTTGTTGCTATAATGAGAAAGTGGTGGGAGCTCAACTAAGAAGGTAATTAGGAACACAAGTGTCAAGAAAGAGTCCCTCAAAAAATTCTAAGGTTCACCGCTTAAGATCCATGATTTGTGTAGGGTTCACTTAGCTCTTCCACTCTGAATCAACAAGTGTTTCCAACAATGGGAGGTATTCTTGAATACAAGTGATCTATTCCAACCAAGGAAAAGTAAGAAGTGGGAATAAAGTGGGGGAAATATTTTTTCTTATTACGAGGGTGCTTGCTTGCTTTAAGAAATAAATTTCATAATTTTATGTGCCAAATAGAAATTCAAGTGTATATATGAAAAAAAATTACACTTGAGTACAATGTGAAATAAACACCAAAGACATGTGAGGTTATAGCAAGCATAGAAGTTGAAATTAAAGCCAAGCACAAGTAATAAAATGCAGGCATAATGTGGCAAAGAGAATTCCACAAGAAATAACTCCACAAGAAAGAGTCAAGGGGCCCTTATGATAATGATTTCTATTAAGAAGATAGTTGAAAAATAACCTCAAGTAAACCCTCCAAATGTGGTACAATATCAATGCCTTAGGGAAAAAAATGATGCCTCCAAGCCAAAATACAATGATCAAATCTTCTTGAATTTTCCACTTAACTCATTAAAATATCCTTCAATATGCATCTAAAATTTGCCTTACAGCTGCTCATTGGAAAGATCTCTAAACCAACTTTTGAATGCAACTTGTAGAATGACAATCAAAGTTGTATGATAAGTTATGTTGAAAAAAGTTGCAAGGGGTCTTGTAAGCAGCATAAAATATTCCTTTAAGAAGAATATTCTAAATTTGAAAAAAAATATGCCCTCTCCTTTTTTTATTTTAATTTTACTCCCCTCTTAGAAAAACATTCTCGCTCTCTCAAAGTCTTGTAAAAAAATTACTTTTAGAACATGCACATAAAATATATATTAAAATACAAAACTTTTCACATGTCTCCATTCTACACAAGGTAGACCCTTCCACCTACAGCCACATGTAGTTCTTAGCCATGTTCCGCATTGACTGAAAACAAATGATTTATGTGGAAAGCTTCATTGTTGTAGATAATATTAAGACGCTAATGAAATATTCACATGGTTGTTTTTCACTATCGACGTGAATGTCGCCCTTGTCAAAACCGCTTGATGACCAAATTTGAGGGTGCTCAAGTTGCAAAAATCCTAGTTGATGAAGTAGTTGGAGAAGATATTTTCATTCACTTATAAGAGCTATGATGGTAAGGAGAGCATCCCACCACCAAGGTTGAGGAGCCCCAAAAATGACCTATGGTGCTCACAGCACCAAAATGGTGCAATATTGTTTTGCTCATCAAGTTGTTCTTTGTTGGTGTAGCTTGAGTGATTTATAGAAAATTGTGTCCCTAATCTTACAAGAAGTGGTGCTTGGGTGAGGCATAGAGAAAATTGTTCAAACCCTAGATGAGATCACAAAACTCATCATGGCAGTTAGTGAGTGGTGGGCTTCTATGCAGAAAAACATGCATGAGTATGTTTTGGAAGATGACGAAGAGCACACCAATGATAAATAATATAGAAGGTATAGTAAAATCTAACTAAGTAACAAAATTTTGTTGTTGGGGATCATTTGAAATTCAAGTGAACATGATAGATATATTGAATGCTTAAACTCCTAAAACAATGAAACCACCATCATTTTATATCATCTTGGTGTTGCCTTTGGTTTATAGGCCATCATATTATATTTTTTTAGCAACGTCTTGGCATACTTTAGCTGTGAGACCACAATGTAATTATTTCTTTTCCATACCTCAAATACAAGATAATAGTGCAAAAGTTCCTAATATTTTATGTCAAATATTTTTTTCAAGGCATCCTTCACATGATTCACCAACATACAAAACAAGTATCACAATTTTGGATCCAACTTTTGTATGACATATATTTTTTAAATGGAACTTCTAGAGAAACCATTCTATAATAGGTGCTCATAAATTTTATGTGCTAGGCTTTGGGAGCTTGCTTTAACCCATACAATGACTTGATCAACCTATAGACCTTTTGATGTTGCTCATTTAAAACAAAGCCTTTAGGTTATGTCATATACACTTTTTATTTTATATGACCATTAAGAAACACACTCTTGACATCCATTTGGTGAAGTTTCCAATGAAACTTTGTTGTCATTGCACATATTACATGAATGGTTTTAATTTTTGTTATGGGGTGAATGTCTCTCCATAATCAATTATTTTTGTGCAAAGACATTTGGAATGAGCTATGTATTATACTTGTCAATGGATCCAATTACCTTGTATTTGATTTTGAAGATGCATTTGTAGCCTATGGCATTATTTTATTTTGGTAGATCAATAAGATCCTATGTTTTGTTCTTCATTATAGATTCATATTCTACATCCATAACTACCTTCAATTGTCGAAAACTAAGTGTTTTATTTATCAATTTTGGTTTTAAATTATCCATCACTAAATTCATCAATCCTATATTTACATCCTAGCATGTACTACTATGAATACATGGTAATGTGGAAGTGATGTCAAGAGTTGCATCAAGTTTATCATCTTTGATGGTACTAGCGAGTCATTTTAGAGTATTTATTTATTTACTGTGATGGATTTGTAGGTAAAATAACATCTTGTTAATTAACTGTTATAGGTTCATAAACAACTTTTAGAGCTTATTTATGATCTTAAACATATAAATACATATTATCATTTGTGTTCACAACTAGATATGTAGAATATTAAAAATCCTTAGAATTCTTAGTGTTTGACTTAATTTTAGATTTTATAGAAAACACTACATATCTAATTATATGAATTTTTTTGATGGCTAGATCTATTATTTCATAAAATTTTACTGATCATCATACATAATAAATATGCATGGTAGGGTCTTTGCATCCAACTTGGTCCTATATCACTTTGTCACATATTTGTATGTCTTGCTTTCAAAGACTCTAATATGTGCAATGGAAGGCCTTCTCCCAAACAAAGCTTCTTTAGGTGTAACTCCTTATATATAATTTGTGAGTAATATATTTAGAATATACACATACTATTACTCTAATTTGGCTCCTATGAACATGCAGTAAACCATTTCCATGATGGAATAGTTCCTCCTTTTGGCAATATCAATCTATTGTGGATTGTATGCTATAGTGAGTTGTTTGATCCCATTATCTGTTGAAAACCATGAAAAATTATTGGATGTATATTCCTCATTTATTTGAGTACATAATATAAATAGAACACCTTCTTTCTATTTATACATGTTTCTTGAAGCACAAGAAATACTTGAGTGCATCTAACTTTAGTTGTAAAAAATACACCAAGCTAAAAGTATTTACATCCACCAAAACTTGTTCCTATGGATCTATAGATATTAGTTTCTGTAACATCCAAATTTTACTTTTCTCTATGTATACTCAACTCAAAAGGTACTTAGTATTGTTCCCTTACCAAATAACCCAAGAATACTAGTAGTGTTGGTGGAAGGCTAGGTGGACCTAACGCCATTTAATGATTACTCAATTGGAGTAAGTATTCCAATATCATATGATAATATCTTCTATGCCAAAGTGAGGTAACATATATTGTTGTAGATAATAGTACAACATTAGGGTATAATATGACATCTAGTGTAAAGAAGAATTTCTTGTAGGAACATGTTGCAAAAATCTTGCCATTTTTTGTAATAAAACATTTCTTGTTGATATCAACAACTAGTACTTATAACACCATGTTTTGATTTTGAATTATGGTATAGATAGAAAAAAATTTCCAATCCAAGTACATATAGTACTTCTCAAATTGTGCATCTACATCCAAGAATATTGAGAGGAACATCTCCCACTTCTTTGACATGGTAGATTTTATCATCAACAATGGTCACTAGTTTCTTATATTTGGCTTGTAATGAGTTAAACCATACTTTATTTCTAGTCATGTGCTTAATAACATCCAAATAAATATACCAAACATCATACTTTTATATTTCCATTTGGACATTATTACCTTATGTGCCTATTTATATTCTAATTTTAATTCTTCATGCACAATATGCACTTTTTCTCACTTTTATGTAGGACATGATTTGTACCATATTGTCTTTAGATGAGGATTTTCCTTCTTGATCATAGATATGTATGTATCTCATTTGTTTTTGAGTTTTTTTTTGTGATGATGATGATGGGGAATGAATCTTATATGAATTTTTTCTCTTATATTTATTTGAAATGAGTGCATTATTTTTCAACTAATCCCTCAACTTTTTGGTTGCTTATTCTTGTTGAAGCATATTCACCAACTCATCAAAGAACATATTCCTATTTGAAACATACACTCAAAAAAAATCTGGTAGACCTCTAAGTATGATCGGTACCAATATCTTATCATCCATAATTTCTCCCCATGATATTAAATTTGAATTTTATTTCAACTTTGTGAAGAAAAGTCTTAATTATTTCTCCATCTTGGACACTTAATGTGTGGAATTGAGACTAAATATAAAGTATTGTTGATTCATTATTCTCTTCATATATGGTAAAAAGTATGTACAATACCTCATTTTATATTAATTATTCACAAATGTGTGGCTAAATAATATCCACTATGGTAAGGATGATTATCATTAGTGCCATTGCATCTAATTCATCAATTTTTTACCATGCATCTACATCCTCTGTAGGTTGATTGACTTTGCTAGTGATAATATACCATAGTTTCTCAACTACCATGATGATTCTCTTCATAGTTTTTGAAGGTCCAATGTTTGAACGTTTGAGTATTTTTGAATCTATAAGAATAACTATTGGTATTACCATGGTGAGTATTCCTTATAACTCCCAAATTTTCCCCCTTTAATATACTATGCATATGACATACATACCATTTTATATACTCCCTCTTCCTATATACCCATCAGTATGTAGAAGAAGATAGTACTCTTGATATGTGTATCTATACATGAGAAATAATGATACAAGACACCAATATAGTATAGAAAAGGATTCATCCTATCAATGATATCTACTTAAGAGAAATCCTTTTACATGGATGTAACTTCTCTGTATACTTAGAATTTCTCAATATCAAGGTTTGTGCCTAGAAATAGTGAATAATAGTGCATTATTATGAAGAGAAAGTTTTAAAAATCATGGCATTATATCTCCTAGAAAATTTAATTGTCGAATCCTATAAGTCATTATGGAAACTTTGTTAGGCTATAGACACGGTAACTCAACATGAAATATTTATCTATAAATGTGATTCATAGATGTCATTGATACCAAAAACTACTAGTGTGCTTAAGAATGTTGTTTGAAGATATTCAAAGCATGAAATTTTAATGGAACATGTCAATCATAGTAAAAAATACACCTTTAGAAAAAAAAAAAAAAAACATTTTAACTATCTTAATGCTTCATGTATTAAAAAATATAGGTTATTTTTTCACATTTTTAAAAATATACAATCTGAAATGAAAACATAGGTAATATAATTGAACCTAATACCTTTAATCATGTAATTATTTGTAGTTTCCTTGATGCCAATTAAACTATTCACTCCATTTGGTATAGCTCTCCTTGTTGGTTAAAAAGTATGCAAAGGAAGTATATATATATCAAAAAACTCCACTAGTTCTAGATCTTCATTTTTGCTACCTCATGGAAGAGGTGGGTAAATTTAAATTCTTAGGTGTCGAAGGTGCACTTCATGTTGGATTACCTTATACCCCTTTATAATTATATTCACATTCTTATATGTGTTGTAAAGTGAAAAGGATATTAGGTCATGATATTTCAAAATGTATCCACTTACAAAAGCCTTCCTTTTGCTAACAATTATTATCTAAAGTATTTGTCAAAAATTATTGATATCGAATATTACCGTGTGGTATAGTGCTCTAGGAAAATTAAAATGCAACTATAAAATTTTGTTTAACAAGCCAAAAAATGGATATATAACTTTACTTTCTATATTTCTTCCTCAAGTCTAAGAAAGAGACTACAAGCCACCAAAAATGAGTAGCATTTCTATGATAGGAAAGGGATGGAAATTTTTTTAAGAGTCAGTTTATTTTTGGCATCAATGAGAAATTCTCTAGTTCTATTCACCAAATTTCAATAGAGTGCTCGGTTCTCCAAAAAACCTTCAAAGGGATGCCAAAAAAGAGATCTTAAAGTGGTTTCCAAAAAAAAAAAAATCATCTATTTTGTTTATGGGTGATTAGACATCATCAAAGCATAAAGGGTGGAATCATGATCATACAATAGGTTCCTAAATTGCACATTATAAACCACACTTCCATAGGTTATTGGATTTGTACCTCAACTTCTCTTCATCTAAATTTCTCCACTAGATCCATGGACCTATACTTATTTTAATCATAAACTATTAAGTATGATTCTCCTCGCTAATATTGACATTGTCGACACTAGCAACTTCATGTTGGGGCTATAGGATCCATGAATTATTTTTATGGTGAAGCTTGACTTCTCCCCTGATGTGCAATGATAGTGTGACTATTTAGCCTCATACTGTCACTACCATATCCTTTAGATAGAGTGTTCATAATAGAATTTTATTTAGATGATAAAAATGTATTTAGTTCCATTTATTCTATTCTATTGGCATGTTTCTCTATCACAACTTCAATATACAGGATTGAAGACCCTTATAAATTATCAGTTCAATACCAATTTTGGATCAAATAATAAAAACAAATTCATTGATATTATAGATTGTTTAAATATATTTTCTTAAAGGTTATAACCATCCAATAACCATAACCATATTTTAGCAAAATAAATTTTAACTATTTTAAAATATAACTTATTGGTTATAACCACTTCTAATATACATGCTAATAATGCAATACATGTCTAATAGGTACTATAGCATTATTTAGTTTTGTCATCTCCTATTTTTTCTATTTGGGTTTAATCTAATGTTTTCATTTGCAATTCATCTTTTAATGATTTTGCAATAAACCACTACATTCCATTTGAATAATATTTTTTTATTGTAGCTAGAATCTTGCATTATTATTTCACCCTATAGGCACTTAGATCAAGGAATTATATTGTAATTTCTATAGGAAATAATAGTACTATTTAGCAATGTTATCAATAGTAAAACCAATGTTAGAGATAATGGTGTTCTTGTGTAGTATATTTATAGTTCTAATTAGAAACAAGAGCTTTCATTTCATTTTAGCATTTCATTATTCTATTTTTACTTTTTAAGAAGAGGGAAATAATTGAGGCAAACCCCTAAAACCCTAACATTTTATCATATTTTCATGTTCAAGTTCTATATTATGTGGAGCAAAGATATTAGAATTTAATAAAGCAAGGATAGAGCATTCAATAATGTTTGGAGCAAAAATGATCTTTATTCATCAATAACCTTCCTCTTTCACTTCAAATCTATCATTATACCTAGATATTTCATGTGGTGAAATATCACTACATTAGGCTGAAGAACACAAGATTATACCGAGAGGGGGTGAACAGTATAATACCAATTTTTATTTTTCTTTCCCAAATAATATTATCAAATATAATCAGTGGCAATATCAATAGCAGTAACCAAAGAAATGCAAAAATCATCACACACAATAGAGACACCAATTTAACATGGTTACCCAATGTGGGATACTCCACGGAGAAAATATTTCACTAAAATTTTCTCAATCAATATCTTGGGAATACTTTCCCTATTATAATGTTTATGGATCTCTATCCAAAAGAGACATCAATCCCCTAATCAAATTCATAGATATCTATCCATAGGAGAACTCCTTTCTCCTCTGCTCTGGCTGGTGATCTTCTAGAAGAACTACTACCTCTACTCCACTAGCTAATGGATCTCTATCCACTGAAGACACATGTCCTCACTACCTTGGCTGATGGATATCTATCCACTAGAGACTATCGTCCTCTATACTCTATCACCTCAAAGCTTTCTCTTAGCTCTATCTCAAATATGCACTAAACACAGTCCTTAGGTTTAGCACAAATTTGTTCAATCTCTATTTTTGGTCTGGCACAAACCTGTCCTTAAATCTACACCAAAATATATCCTCAACATTTGTCCTATGATATGTACTAAACATATTCCTTTGGTCTAGCACAATTCTATCCTCAATATTCATCCTCTGATATGTACTAAATACAGTCCTTTGGTCTAGAATAAGTTTTTCCTCAATCTCTCTTCTCAAGCCTTAACACACAGCTTGATCCAATAAGAAATCATCACTACTAGATCTACCCCAAACCTTAACCTAAGGTTTGAAAAAATTAATCAATCAACTCTACTCTCAAGTCTTCTCAAATACTTATCTCAAATATTCCTTGTAAGCTTCCACAAAAACTCACACTAATTTATCCACAAGTCCTCTCTAGAACTTGTCCAAATCTGCACAAGTCCTCACTAGAACTTATCCAAATATGCTCAATAAGTCCTCACTAGAACTTATCCAAAATAATATAAAAATAAAGAGAATGATTAGATACTCAATATGCTTCATACTCATCACAATGCTCAATTACTTTCAATCACTCTTTTATCACAGAAACATATAGATAATTGTTAGAGACTCAATATGTTTCACACTCATAAAATCTCAATCACCTTCAATATTTCTTTTATCACAAAAACATAGAGAGAATTGTTAGAGACTCAATATGTTTCACATTCATCCACACTCATCCACACTCAATATTTTTCTCAAATCATTTTAAAATATAGAACAATTTGTTTTACAAAACTTGAACCATCACATCAACATATCAACTTGACTAGGCTCAACCAACTCTTCTCATCCAATTAAAATTTTCTTACAAACCCTAGTCCAAGTATATGAACACTTACTCAAATGTTTCCAAAAATTCTTATAAAAAAATATTCACATAACAATGATACTCATGATCTTTACAAACCATAGTTTAATTTCTTCACTCAACCAATCACTTCAACAACAATTCTTATAAAACAAGGTTTTATCAACAACTCTCATTTCTAGAAAACCTTGAAGCATTAATTCAAAACACACTCAACAATTCTACTCTGGTTGGTGATATTCTAGAAGAACTGCAATCTCCACTCCACTGGCTAATGGATATCTATCCACTAAATATTCTTGTCATCACTACCCTGGATGATGGATATCTATCCACTGGAGACTGTTTTCCTCTATACTCTATCACCTCAAAGCTTGCTCTTAGATTTATCTCAAATCTACACTAAACACGATCCTTCAGTCTAGCACAAATCTACTCAATATCTATTTTTGGTTTGGCACAAACTTGTCCTCAAATCTGCACCAAAATCTATCCTCAATGTCTATCCTCTAATCTATACTAAACATAGTCCTTCAATCTAGCACAAGTCTATCCTCAATATCTATCCTATGATCTATACTAAACACAGTCCTTTGGTCTAGCACAAGTTTATCATCAATATTTGTCCTCAATACTTAACACAAAGCTTGATCCAATCACAAATCATCACTACTAGATCTACCCCAAACATTAACCCAACATTTGAACAAATCAATCAATCAAATCTACTATCAAGTCTTCTTAAATACTTGTCTCAAATCTATCTTGATATATTCCATAAAAGCACACACTAATATATCCACAGGTCCTCTCTAGAACTTGTCCAAATATGCTCAACAAGTACTCACTAGAACTTGTCCAAATATGCTCAATAAGTCCTCACTAGAACTTATCCAAACTCATAGAAACATAAAGAGAATTGTTAGAGACTCAATATGCTTAACAATCATCACAATGTCAATTACTTTAAATCACTCTTTTATCATAGAAACACATAGAGAATTATTAGAGACTCAATATGTTTCACACTCATAAACTCTCAATCACTTTCAATATTTCTTTTATCACATAAATATATAGAGAATTTTTATAGACTCAATATGTTTCACATTCATCCACACTCAATATTTTTCTCAAATCAATTCAGAATATAGAACAATTTATTTTACAGAACTTGAACTATCACATCAACACATCAACTTGACTAGCCTCAACCAATTAAACTTTACTTACAAACCCTAGTCCAAGTATATGAACACTCATTAAAATGTTTCCAACAATTCTTATAAAACAATCTTCACATAACAATGATACTCATGATCTTTGCAAACCCTAGTTTAAGTTCTTCACTCAATCAATCACTTCAACAACAATGCTTATAAAATAAGGTTTTATGAAAAACTCTCAATTCCAGAAAACCTTAAAGCGTTAATTCAAAACACACTCAACAATGCTTACCAAACAATAATTTTCACTCCAAATTTGCATTCACAAAATTCAACAATCACTCACTAGGAAGAATATGCCCATACCTTTTATTTTATGTAGAAGTGACCTTAGAAAACCTGTCTCAATCACAATTTTATCTTTTACCAATCTCAATAGTTAGATGATAAAATAATTCTCACTTACAAAAATAATTAAACTTAATTACACCTTATTACTCCTTAAAATGATATCCAACACCACAAATATTTAATCAAAATACTTCTTCCAAAATTCCAACTCATCAAAATAATATTTTAACAATTTCGTTTCATCACAACCCTTTTCAGAAATATCTCGAAAATAATCCAAACTCTACTTATGACTCCCTTCTTAATATTGCATTAATTAGATAAAATCACTTTATAAAATAATGCAATAATTTAATTTACCATTTTACTGAGGTAAAAAAATATTACCCTAGCTTTTAGTTTAACAAAAATTAATCCTTCATACATAAAATTCTTTTCTCAATACTTAGGTTAATTTCATAACCTAACTTCCACCTTATTCCTCCTAAACCTTAGCAAATACAAATAAAAATACTTTCAAAATTTTATTACCCTTTTCACAATCCGTGAGGCTCGAACTTGCACCAAACTCTCCATAGTACCTTGGCCATGAATTCCACATCGTGTGAACCACATGCTCCACTTGAAGCCTCAAAGCGCATTGCACGCTTTGACTTCCTCTCAAACCTTAAGAGCCCGTGGCTCTTCCTTCGATGCAGCAGTAACCAAACTTTGTTGAAGGCACTTAATTTGAATTTTGCACGAGTTCTTTGTATAATATAGATACTATTATTTTTGAATGCCAATATTTGGAATGGCTAAGGTATTAATACCTAATGCCTTCTTTGTCATGCACATCAACAGAGGAAAATGTGTTGGGGAGTCGACGCTAACATTTGCATTTGAATTATTTTAAATTATAATTATTTAAATTCCAAAGAATTTAAATATTATAATTTAAATATTTTAAATCTTCTTTGGGATTTATTAAAAATTAAAGCCTCCTTAGGTTTTAGAAAACCTTTTTAATTTTCCCACCTAAGGTTTTAATAAAAACCTTTTATTTTTCCCAACCATGGTTTTAATAAACATATTTTTGTAGAAATCTAAAACATGTCATGTCGAGGTGACTACTCATATGAAACATGCTAGAAGACCATATGCAAGACCTTGGATAGATACCAGGGTATAGAAGTGGTTTTTACCACTCATTTAGGCACATTTGCCTAGTTAGTGCTAGTTGTTACTGATACCTGAGGTTGCAGAGCTGACCGCGCTTGTCAGTTATGGTCAGGCCTCAAAGTTAGCTGGCTTTTGTCTAATTAAAATTTGGTTAAAATGACCAATTTGTTATGGATTGGAGCGATTTAAATGAGGAAGGTTCTAGATTCTTCCATCCAACAAGCTCAACTACCCAATATTTTTCTTGGCTTCCTCATGAAGCCACCCCTAGCCCTTGGAAAATGCTATAAAATCCCCCTCCAAATGAGATAAACATATAGATTAATATTGAGTTGAAATGCAACAAATTCCTATCGATTTGCATACTCACTTATGTGTATTGAGAGGAACACTTTTGCTGCCCAATTGAATATCACATGCCATGAAGGTTCTAGGAGGCTAGGATATTCAAGAAACATGAATTCATGCAATCCATGCACCAATTGAGCAATTCAATTGCAAAATCTATCAGAGGATACAGTGGCAACCCTTGATCATCAATTCCTCAAGGAGAATTGAAGATTGGACACTAAATTAGGAGGTCAAGAACATTTTAAGCTTATCCATGACTATTAGCCATGGTGGACAGTGCTCACCTCACGTCAAACCCGCGGCCAGGTTGTCATATTCAATTTCCTTGTTTTCTAGTTGTAGGATTTGTTCAGTTGCATTAGATTAGGTATATATCATGTGAATTTGCTTTAGTAGAGACTTTGACTAGTGCAAGTAGAGTTTTTAGTTATTTTCCTCCACTTTTGCAATTATGACACTAATAGTTCTTTTCATGCTTCCATGCTTTCAATTTTGTAATTAATTCAATAAATAGATAGATTTGCTTTTGATTATATGTTTGTAGGAATATTTTTAGGTTTAATATAAGTTTAGTATGTTTATTGCACTTTCTTGATTTCATGCTAGTTATACTATCTTTTATGAAAATACCTCCTAAAAGCCTCATCAAGAGAGGCCTCCTTTGTTGCTAATTGCTTCTTGTTATTTATTGCATGTAGGACTAACAAGGTTTTGAGATGCAAGGCAAAAAATACCTCTAATCATGGAGAAGAAGTTCATCGACACCTTGGAGTAGTTTGTGTCCATTTAGAAAGTCTACGTATTGCGCCTACCTCGTTGGGGCTTTCAAATTGTGTTAATTGTATCAATATTTGAGTGATCCTAAGAGCGACATGATTGTAACCAAGATTTGATTCAATATTAATAAAATAAGTATTCATTTTCTTGTCATATGCAATCTTGTATCTCATTTCTTGCTTTAATGATTGATTCAATTAATTTATTACTAGGTGTATGCTTTTTAGATCGGTATAGAATGTGATCATGGTGGAACCTCCACATTTTATGCAACTAAAAACTAATTTTATTGTTTTTCTAATGATAGGTGCTCACTGTGGTTGATAGTTGTGGTCAAAATTTGTCACTGTAGTTGACACCCATGGGTAATAGTGGTCATCGCATTATAAAGACATGATTAGAGTCTAAAAAAATAGACAACATAGGAGTAAATCTTAATCAGATGTGGACCTGAGGTAGGTGTCATTGTCACCTTCTATTTTTGTTTTTGCTCTATGTAAATTTCCATAATGCAAAAATGTTATTCTAATTAAGGAAGACAACAAAATTAACAATATACATATGATTCCTTAGGTCTTTCTCTTTTTAGGTCTTTACTAGGCACTGCTAGGAACATCGGACCTATGAGTGCAGTTCACCCTAGTTTACATCATTCTAGAACATCTTTTATGCTATGTTTGCTTGCTTTATGCCTAATCAGTGGCCGTACCATTGTTAGTATGCATTGTCAAAATATCTTGTAGAACTAATCATGCATGCTTTATTAATTTGAAATGTTCCTTTTTTTGCATTGCGTATATAAAAGAATCATTTGAATGTTGTATTATGCATATTTATTTTGTATAAATTAAAATAAACCAAACACACCATGACACATTTTAAATGCTAGTGAGTTGGAAGTCACATCGAACCACTAGTAGGGTTTTAATGATGGTGGCAGTGATTTCCATCTGTTGGCCCACCTCCCATGTATGTTATGTTCTAGACCAATATCGAACCCAAGAACCATCCGTAGCCCAGAAAATTTGCATGTACTTCTCTTTGGAGCTTATAATGCTAATTGGGTGATATTGGATGAGGTTATGGAAGGACCTATGCTCCCTGCCTAGGTGTGGACATCATCACCACACTTTATGGGGATTACGTGACCTAGATTTCATAGCCAAGTTGTTGAGCTATGGGCATACAAGTGAAATCCCTTTAACAATTGAGAAAATCATCAACATATTGCAAACACGACAAGAGTTACTTTACTAATACAATACAATTGCAAAACACATAAAACAATTTAGGGCTCATTTTAAAATTTTAAAAAGAGATAATCAACATTTTATTCTTTGCATGTTAATAAAATTTAAATCTATACATAGGATACACAATGGTTCAAACATGGAGGGGTAAATTAGGGCATAGACCTGAGATTGAATCCCAAGCTCCACCTAATGCGCAACATGATGTAGAACACCCTAAATCATAGAATCCTCCTAGACATCATTTAGTGAGTATTAGAGGTGATAATTCCACATGAGGGGATTCCATTGAGAATACCCCAATTAGAGGAAGTACTAGAAACTCCTCTAGACATAGACCAGAGCATGGGACTCCTCTAGACATAGACCAGAGCATGGGAATTCCTAGCATGGGGGTTATGCACATGGTAACATTTACCGTGATCACATTCCTTGTGCATCGACGGGTTCTGCTAAAGAATATGTCATTGAGGGATCCATATTGGTACCTCTTCAATCTGTAGCTAAAGAAGGCTCACAACCTCCACCATTCGAGTATAGACAGGCTTGAGATCTGCCCATTTAGGGGAAAGTATATGGGACCACTTCCAAGCATAGGCCCAGGCACACTCCTTATAGGGGTGAACCTTATAAGTTCACCATAGATATATTTAAAGTGGGGGCTAATGGTATGCCACTTCATGAGCCTTGGCATAGTAGACAATTAGATGGTTTATATAGAGTCTTATGGTAGTTAGGATATAAGCCTATGCCTGCACCATCTCGACCTGTGAGTGAGTGTAGTGGAAGCACAATTAGGACCACTCAAGAACTTGGAGAGTGCTTAAAGAATTATTGTGACATACATGCTCCTGCATCTCATGTAGATACAAAGTATAGGAGACAACCTGACGTGAATACCATATTTACATACCAAGTCAAGAGTGTGGCAAATCAGTCCCTTGGGGGACATACCCATAAATCCACTCAAATAGAGTGCACATACCAAAGGCCTCATATGGTCGATCATGTTGACATATCTCATAGACTGGTGTCAGGAAAAATATGGTAGATTCTCCAAGACCAATTGAAGGATGTTCGCATAGAGAAAGAGCACCTCAAAAATGAGAACTCTTAGAGGCAGAGGCTCATAAGATAAAAATTATATGAATAGTCCATGCATGAACAACATATCCTTGATCACAAGGATAATTTTGAGAGAGGATCGATTGGCTAGCACTGGTTTACCTCCTCATAGTGATACCAGGGAGTGTATCGATATACGAGTGGCTTCATAGCCTGAGTTATACCCTGAGTACATAGACACACATACTCACCATATGACTCATCACACAGATCGATGTCCAATGTTTGAAAAATGTGAGCATAGGTAGTATGAGGAATAAGTGGGAGAGGAATTAGAATAAGAATATCCAAAAATATCTCAATTTGAGGAGGAGGATGAGCCTAGTCCACCACCTCGATAGAGGAAGGATCTACCTCTGAAGGTGCCTCCAAGGCAATCTCGGGAAGAGGAGTTCCTTTCCTCACAGGCCTATAAGGCCTTAGTAGAGAAGGTCCAATCCATAGAGAAGCAAGTAATGGATTATCAAAAGCCTACCTTGAACAAAATCTATAATGAACCTCTATGCACATCAGTGCTTATTCCAACCTATCCTAAGCATTTCAATATGCCTATACTAGAAAAGTTTCAAGGAGAGGAAGATGCATAGGAGCATGTGATGAGTTTTTTAGATATGTACTTTCATATTGAGAGCAATGATGCTTTGCTCCTGCGCACCTTCATTATGACCCTCTCATGCCCAACTCAGGAGTGGTTCAAGAAATTAAAGAGGTACAACATCACTAGTTTCAAATAACTGGCTGATGCATTTCTTGAATGCTTCTCCTTCGACATCAAGAAAAAGGTAAAATTATCCAACCTAGTTACTTTAACATAGCACAATGATGAGCTAGTAATGGATTATGGAAAATTATGGAGGAAAATGATGGCAAATCTGCAATTCTCCATCCCATACTAAAAATTAACTTGAATTTTCATGAATATTTGTGCCAAGCACATTTTGTTGTTGCTACAGTTGCAAAAATACCAAAAATTTGAATAGGCTTTAGCACAATCCAAGGTGATAGAGGACATCAAGTTATAGGAGGATAACTTGAATCTCAGGTATAAGGAGTGGGACAAGAAAAGCACTAAGATACAATAGGTCAAGCTGGCCCACGTTAATCAGGTGGTTTTGAACCTTCATAAAGGGGATAATGGGAAACAACAATGAAACTATCAAGCCCAATATCCTCGTGTGTAATATGAGTAGTGTAAAAATAATCAAAGGGGTAAAAATAAGGAATAGTGCCCACATAATGTATTCACTCTGTTATCAAATTCGCTAGCTTCAATTTTTCATCAGCTATACGAGATGAAGGCTATACACTTACCCAAGGTTAAGTTAACAGAACCTAATAAGCCTAATCTGAAGAGCTACAAGGATTATCAATATTGCATATTTCATCGATTGAAAGACCACAAAATTGAGGTATGTTGGTATTTCAAAAATCTTGTGCAAAATATGATCAAAAGAGGTATGCTTCTTGTTGACAACCCACAAGCACCTAACAATCAAAATATGGGAACTTACAAAAATCCTCTACCAAATCATGAGGTGCCAAAGAATAATGTTGGCCAAGTCAACCAAGTATGCATTGAACCACCAACCTAAGGGTTCATCAGAATGGTCAACATTTTCGTAAGGCACACAAGGTATGAATGACCAAATAAAACTCTAGTGCCCATTAGAGTCCAAGATGCACCTCCTCCAAGACCAGCCCAACATGTGCCAGGTCCACCAACTAGATTGGTGGTGACAATCAGGAGTAGATTAGTCCAAAACCTATAGACAACTCCAACGAATTTGTTAATTTATGATTATATTCAGGAGTCTTCCAAGCATAGGGAGACACTTATGGACATCCTCAGGTCCATAGAAGTGCAACCTTAGGATCCTGAAGTGTTTACATACTTTTTTGGGTACATGCAATAGTTTCAGGAACCGATCATACAATTTCATTATCATGAATTCAAGATGGTTTCCACTGTTATAGCAGACACACCACTGCATATTATTGCATGTGTGAATCACAAACTGTTCAAGTGGGATTTTATTGACACGGGGTCATCAATAAATATCATAACTACCAAGGCATTAACTCACTTAAATTTTCCCAAGACACATATCAACCCTTCTACCTTCACGTTGAGAGCTTTCAATGATACATTATGCTCAATGATCGGTACTATAGTTTTACCTATCCAGGTAGGATTGAAGACCATCCCGGTGATGTGTCACGTAATTGAATGTGCTATGCAATATAACATAATTATACGAAGGCCTTGTATCAAAGAAATGCATTGCTTCCCTTCTATTCTACATTAATGTATCAAATATGTTCATGAGGGGCAGGTTCACATGGTGCCTTCAGATGAAGAACCCTTTAAATATGTAAATCTAGAATATTTTTTGAGGGAATTCATGCTGCCCTCAACACACCTATATGTGCAGCCAACATTGTCGATCAAGTATCCAAGAGGTAAAATAAAATAAGTGTGTGCTAAACTTACAACGTTCGCATATCAACGATCAAAGCACAAAATAATTACTTCTACCATACCATCTGCATCTATGATGCATCGAGATGATTATAAGTTCAAAGTAAATATGGGAAAAAAAGAGATAAATTAAATTCCCAAGCCAGTTATCACTGAAGCCCCTACTCCCATGGAAGTAGAGGAAATTCAAAGGGAATTCAAAGAGGTCCCTCAACATACTTTTCCTGCATCTTCAGCAGGGTCATTTGCACTATAGATGACCGTTAATTTGGTAAATATCGAATTAGGGGAATATGTCATGAACAATGTGATGTTCACACTGATTATCGAGACTGCACAGGACATGGGCCAACCATGATCCCATTGCCTTCCTGTAGGGATGGTGGAATCATTAGGGGTACCACCTAACCAAACCAACTTCATCTATGGAGGGCTAGACCAGCTTGCATATCCCACACCTATGGATGAGGATGGTAATGAACCATTCACTATGAGTTTTCATTATATCTATAACTCAGAATACACCATGCGATACTTTGAGTATTACCATTGGCATGGTTACAGTCTCAGACTATTCAAGCAAGGGCGTAGGAGACCATATGAACCGTAGTATCAGTTGCCAATTTATAGGTTTAGGTTAGGATACTATATTCGAGGATAGGATGAACTTCAGATGGTATATTTAGACCACTTGTACCTTAGTATAGGGGGTAAAGTTGACTTCAATTCTTATCACCCTAATCCTTCCACATTTTATAGGGATAACCGGCTAGTGACCTATGTCACTATAGAGCCACCTGAGAGATATTATGGAAAAATCTTGGTGGAGATCGACCTAGAACACATTCCAAGAGACAACTTGGACAATAAAATTCATGGAGCTACTAAAGATATTGGTATGCACATCCAGAGTCTAGACACATCTATAGACATTGAATCAAAAGTTGCTTCTGAGAATGTGCATGTACTATTCATAATTTAAAGTGATGGATCGAAATATGATTTTGGAATAGATGGCACTGAGTTATCCTCAAACAAAAAGCAATCCTAGGATGAAACTAAGTTGGACTACTTAGACCCTACACTCTTGCATCATATTTTACCTTTGGAATCAATAACTATGAGTGAAGAGCCCTTTGATGATAATGATGGCTATTAAGATATAGCCTACATGGGGCCTCATTTGGAGCATCACCTAATTCCATTAGGTAGAGGTGAGGATCCTTATTACTATAGTGATGATGAAGATGAAACATAAAGAGCCTATTTAGGACCTCCCTACTTGCATCCTCGTAATGCGTAATATACTACCGAAGAGATGTATAGAGAGATCAATCTCCATCCTCGCCTTAGGGGAAGACCACAAAATCTCATTGTTATTTATCACATGACTTTTCTTGATTTGCCAATGTACATAGATCTCCTTGATCCCAATGATCCCATTTGACAGTCTATTCATGGACCGGATATAGATATCCCCATACCCCCAGAACCACATCTTGGGGATGAAAGTTTTGCTAATGTTGAATCACTTGCATGTGGTCTTGGATACATGATCTATTCCATAAATATTATTTCGATTGATTTGACCACTCCACTTCATAATCCAGCTGATCCTTCCAATCCATTGTGTCTTAATTTAGATGTTATTGATTGGGATCGCATTGATTCACCTCCAGAGCCTGAGGATTTATTCCCTAATGAATAAATGTAGCAACCTTTCCATTTTACACTAGACTATACACATGATGTCTATCATGCTGAGGATGCTTCCAATGAGGAACATATAAACCTATTAGATGATATCCACTTGATCCCTACACCTCATTATCTTGATGAGGAATCCCATATGTCTATAGAGGAAACATTTGAAGTGGATATAATCAATGATCCCACTAATCCTAGGAAGGTTAAATTTGGAGAAATTTTGACTCCTGATGAGCATGCCAACCTCATACCTCCACTAAATAGATACTTGATCTCTTTGCTTGGACTTTTAAGGACATGCTGGGTCTAGATCCAAAATTGTTTACTCATAACCTTTTGCTACATCTATCAAAGAATCCAATAAAGCAAAAACTCAAGAAGATGCATCCAAAAATAGCCTTAATGGTTAAGGACAAGTTGAAAAAGCTATTGGATGTAGATTTTATCATTTCTATCGACTATCCATAATGGGTATCAAACATGGTGCCCGTAGGAAAACCTAATGGAAGGATCTATATCTATACAGATTTCAGAGATCTAAATAGGGAGACACCAAAGGATTCATTTCTATTGCCAAACATAGATGCTCTCATAGACAAAATTACAGGTCATAATATGCTCTCCATAATGGATGGTTTTTTTGTTACAACCAAATTTATATTAAGCCCGAAGACCAGCATAAAACCACATTCATAACACCATGGGGGACATTGTGTTACAAGGTTATGCCATTTAGTCTGAAGAATACTGGTGCTACATATCATCAAGCTATGACATATATATTTCATGACTACATGCATAAAATCTTAGAATATTATATCAATGAATTGTTGGTAAATTAATTACTATGTGAAGAGCATGTTGAGGTCTTGAGGAAGGTCTTCGATCACATGATAGAGCATAATGATAGGTTGAATCCTAAGAAGTGTGTTTTTGGCATAACATCAGGGAAGCTCTTAGGATTAATCATTTCAAAATGAGGCATCGAAGTTGACATAGCAAAGGTCAAGGCTATTTTATAAATGCATCCCCCCATAAATATCAAGGAATTAAGAAGCATATAGGTCAAAGTAGCATCCATAAAGTGATTTATCGCACAGTTATTAGATAAATGCTAACCCATGAATCGACTGCTACATAAGGGGGTTCCATTCAACTAGGATGAGGACTGTCAAGCAACCTTTGCTGAGATTAAGAAATAACTGGTCACACCACTAGTGCTAGCTCCACCAATGATAGATATACCATTCTTGTTGTATATATCAGTGACTGACTTTGCATTGGGAACCATGTTAGCCCAAAAGAATGTGCAAAACAAAGAACAAGACATATATTACATTAGTCGAACCTTGGTGAGTTATGAGCTAGGATATGTATACATGGGAATTCTATTTTTAGTGGTAGTTTCCACTACAAAGAAATTGTGGCACTATATATTAAGTCACACGATGTATGTCATATAAAAAAAAATCCTTTGCAGTATATTATGAGCAAGACATATCATAATACACATACTGCGAAGTGGATTGACAAAATTTAATTTGGAATTCATAAAATAAAATTTCATTAATGAATAAGTCATAGTTGATAAATTGGTTGAGATTCCTCTCAAGAATAGTAGGCCCCTCACCATAGAGCTTCCTGATGATGCACTATTTGGCTTATCAGAAGAACCCAAACCCGAGGAGCTGGATAACAAATATGATATGACCTTGTTCTTCGATGGTTCGAAGAGTGAGAAAGGGGGTGGTGCATGAATAGTGTTGTTCACACCACAAGGAGCTCCAATGCCCTTGTCATTCAAGTTAGAATTTCCTTGCACTAACAATAATGTTGAATATGAAGCCCTAATTTTGGGTCTCCAAACAACTATCACCATGAAGATCAAAAGGTTAAATATCTTTGGTGATTCCCTTCTCATTGTTAATCAAGTTAAGGGATTATTTCAATGCCAATGTTTGGTGTTGAAATATTATAAGGATCTTGTTGACATTTATCTAGCTCAACTGGAATGGTATGACATCGAGGTAATCCCTTATTCATCCAATAGATTTGCAAACACAATGGCATATTTGGGATATTTAATCCCTCAAAATCTATCTATCGATTTCATTACCATCCATGTAAAAATGTTGTCACATTATGTTATGTAGCATGAAGCATTGGATACCAAAGAGTTAATCAACATGATTCATGTAGAACCAAACCATGAATGGTTTTATAGAGCTAGATACATTCTTAAGAGAGCATCTTGGGGGTCTTTGATCTCGCAAGATCTGACAGGGAGTGGTACTACCATTCACCACAAGGTTATTTTCCAGTATACATTTATAAATGTGGAACCGTAGGGTGAACATGATTTCTTGTCAGTCAAAGCCAAAGCTTATCATAACTAGTTGTCACAGATACATGACTTACTTAGACTTGGTGTAATCCTTTAGGAATTTTCATGTGTTGCAAAGTATACATTTAAACATAAAGTGATAATGTATGTCTTGTTAGCAGACATCCCATACCGTAGAAGCTACGATGGAGTTCTCCTTCATTGTCTTGAGCCCCAAGAGTCATCTTGGGAAATTTTACAAGCTCACAACTGTATGTGTAGTGGCCATTTTAGTGACATGGCTATTGTCAAGCGCATATTTCATATAGGTTATTATTGGCCCACCATGGAGAAGGATTATAATGTGTATGTCAGTAAATACATTAAATTATAGCATCATGCTAATCTTGTGCACCTACCATAAAAGGCATTACAACCCATTCAAGTGGCTTGGAAATTTGCTTAGTGAGGATTTTATCTCATTGGTAAGAACTCTCCATCATAAAACTAACATACATTCATTATTACGACTACCAAGTATTTTACTAAATGGATGGAAGCCATTCCCTTAACAATGAAAACTAGAGCACGTATTATTGAGTTCATACTCACTAATATCATAAGTCATTTTGGGATACCATCCAAGATAATTTTGGATAATGGAACATTATTCAAAACAAAACTATGAGATATTTTACATCTAAGTATAGAATCAAACACAATTTTGTGACTCCATATTATCCATAAGCAAACAAGCAAGTTGAATCTTCAAATAAGATAGTGGTTTCCATATTGAAAAAGATGGTACAAGAGCACCACAAATATTGGCACACCCAACTTCCCCTTGCATTATGGGATTA
This sequence comes from Wollemia nobilis, assembly GCA_028583015.1. Taxonomy (NCBI): domain Eukaryota; kingdom Viridiplantae; phylum Streptophyta; class Pinopsida; order Araucariales; family Araucariaceae; genus Wollemia; species Wollemia nobilis. The sequence goes on from JAQPPZ010000288.1 coordinate 4,368,052, forward strand.
TAGGACTAGCATTAAGATACCCATTGGGGCAAATCCATTTTTAATAGTATATGAAGTTGAGGCCATTATGCCCTTAGAGTTAGAGATTCCAATGTTGCACATTGCATTGAAAGATTTTATCGATGACTACACCGCATGAAAATATCGCCTAGATCAACTAATGCTACTTGATGAATGTCACATGAATACCCACCTCTATGTTTATCAAAAGTACTTAAAACAAGCTTAAAATATCAGTCTATCTGAGAGACTTTGTGGTTGGTGATCTTGTGCTAAAAGAGAACCAATAGAATTAAAATTTACCACCAAAAATGCGAGATAAATTTGGATCTAATTGGTTAGGTCCTTATATGATATCTGAGAATATTGGACCTAGGACATATCGCTTCACATCGTTCTAAGGAGTTTAAGAGCCTGAACCTCTCAACATATTTCATATTAAAGAATTTTATGCCTAAAACCAGAAAAAGGCTCCAAAGGCATCTGTAAGCCCTTTGGTAAATTTCAAAAAGGCTCCAAAGGCATCTGTAATCCCTTTCGTCAATTTCAAAAAGGCTCCAAAGGCATCTATAAGCCCTTTGATCAATTCCAAAAAGGCCCCTGAGACATCTATAATCCCTTTGGTCAAAGTACAAAAGGTTCCAATGGTTTCTAAAATCCCTTGGTCAAAATGTAAAATCCAAAAAAAATAATAAAAAGTAATAAAATCCAAAAAAAACATTGCATTTCATTTTGCATCATTGCATTTTGTTTTCCACATGCATTCCATATTTGTGTTGCATTAGGCATTTCCATCCGTCTCACATTGCATTAGGATGAATTGTGTTTACAATCTGAAAAACAATAACACGTTTTTGTTCCAATCATGCATCATTGCATTTTTATCATTCACCACCCTTGTGAGTAAATGTGTTTTTCAACACAACCCATTTTGTTGCTATGAAGAATATAATAGGGTTTTTTGGTCATTCAACCATACCTAGAGGTCTTTTTAAGAGTTGATAGAAAGATTGTTTTGATTTTGTAGAGGAGCTCTAGTTTGTATAGCCATTAGCATATCAAAATTCTATCACTAATCCAAAAATTAAACAATCCTAATAAGGACTCAGGCAAGATGAAAGCTACAAAATAGGACCAGGTATCTGGAGGTAAAAATTTTATTCTTGTTTATCCCCTGTGCGTACAGTTCAGGCAATATTGGCAATTGGAAAAAGGATAAATTTATTCCCTACCCATATGAATCCCTTGATTACGTAAAAATAAGAAATATACCAGTGTGATATCCCAGATCAATCCTACAGATTGATACCCTAGATCGATATCCTAGAAAGAAATCCCTAAAAAAAAATCCCCAAAGGAAGTTTTTGAATTAGGTTACAAAATGTAAATCTTAGAAAGTCAAGTCAAATAAAGATAATGTTTTCAAAGTAAAATCAAATCATTATCAAATCCCCTGCTCAAAAAAAAAAGTATATACAAAATAAGCAGTGATTTTTGTCACTATATATGAGCAAGTATCCCAATAAATTGAAGAAAATAAGGGAGTGAACTTGAATACCTAGAATTGTCAGCACTACTGTACCTTACACATGACTATATGTATGATACATTAGCATTTTGCTTGTGTGCAGACCAATGTTTGAATGTGGAAGAGCTAGCTTCGGGTGTCATGTATTACCTAGTGGTCTAGTCCAACTAAAATTTAAACCTAGGATTGGATAGACATTTGAGGATCTCCAATATTAGCAATGGGCTGAAAGATACCCGCTTGACATCGAGGTATGTGTATGCCTTATCTAATATACTCGTTTGCACACACAAGAATAATGAATAGTTAGGGCCTATCCTAGAAAAAGCCTTATGTTTCAGAAGTCTATTATGGTTAGTATACAACTTTTTATTAGACAAATAGGGTGTTTGAGTTTCATGGAAAACCTCAAAAATTCCCAAATAGTAACAACCAACTTCCAATGCAATCATAAAATATCAAATTTCTCTTTATAAGATTTTGTTTATTAAATATTGTTCATAATATAGGTTAGATACCGGATGGATGTCAGAAATTATATTTAAATTTCCACTGACTATGTTATGCATATTCTTTTAACTTGAAAGAGCTTATGGATAGAAACAATACATAATTGCATCTCATATATGGGTGATTAATATATTAATTCTTATAATAAGATATAGCAATTACAATCCATGATTGTTATACATTATGTGGTGTCATCCATTAGATTGTTAAATCCATATTACATTCATACATTATGTTTTAATTATTAAAGCATACATGTTCATTTCCATATATCATCATAGAAAAATTATGCAATACATACAAGTCATAAAATATGTCATAATAGCATAAATTAAATGCATGCAAGTCAAGCAAAGTATACATGCATTTAAAATCAAAATATGGCATTAATATGCATCCATCATAAGTAGTCCATCTACATATGTAACTCATAGCATCTAGTCATCTATCACATAGCTATCTAGTGCATGTCATCCATACATCACATCATATAGCATTAAATAAATATCAGCATTGCATCCATGTGCATACCATAAACATAAAATGCCAAAAATAAAGTACACATGTAATGATATGAACTATCATATCATATATATATGTATCAAATATACATCATAGAAGGGTACATCAAAATACCCATAAGCTACAGCTGTGTAGGTCCTCAAACCTTACACCAAAATGGTACAAAAAGTGGTAAAATATGTGCCATGCTAATGTATTGGCCTTGTACTGCACCCCTGGATCCCCCTAAACCAGATCTCTCTCTACCTCCCTCAACCAAATCCCTAAGGTATTTCTTTGGAGCCTATTATGGATCTTACTATGGATCTTGCGCTCGAATTGGGCCAATTGTATTTAGTGCATATGAGGTACTCCTATGGATAGATCATGTACTAGAATACCCTATCTCCCTAGTCTTGATCCTGCTCTGATGTGACCCTATAGTAGTGGTCTTCCTCAAAACATACCCACATAGAAGCCTAATAACACCCTCAGGTTAGGTGTTGCGAGCTACATATGATGTATGCTAGTCATTACCCTCCTCCATGGGGTATGTAGTCTTCTAATATCTACCATCAGGTCAAAACCTACAAGCCCTAGAGTAGATGGTATTGCAAGAGGTGCCATGATAGCATGTGTAGGTGAGGGAGCTACCCTTGCCACCTTGAGTTGATCCTGCTCAGTAGTCACTATGTCTAGTATCACTTGTATAATATTACACTAGCTAGTGATCTTCTCAATATCAATGTCTACTATAGCTACCTGTACCTAGAGAGATGCCATCTCCTCCTCATAACTATGCCACTAACTCTGGACAAGAGATAGATTTACCTCTAGAGTTGTGATAGTGGTGTCCCTGTGTAGGAGCTGAGTACAAAGTGTCTCAATATGAGTCTGTAGGTTGGCAACCTGTGCCATCAACTATCAAACCTCACTATTAGGATGTGCCTCATCCTCCTTCGATGCCTCATCATCTACCTCTACTTGTGGACTATCCTCTATAGTGGTCCTTGTGCCTTATGCACCCTCGGTCCTCTAACAGACCATGCATCCATGAGGGTCCACATCTGAGCCCTCTATACCCTCTACTATAAATCCATACATTGGTCAGCCTAGAGGTCCCTCTTCATGCCACTATAGGATAGTCCACCATGTATGATAATCAATAGTAGTACCTACATCTGCCATACCTAAATCATCATCATCATCCCCCAGTGGATTCACCTAGGGCTAGGTCAGGTCCCTCTCTAGGACCAGGCATCTATAAATAATGGGCACCTCTGGGACATCCTACTAAATCCCAAACTACCTTAAGACATGGGAGAAGTGCTGATACTCATATATATCATCCTTATGACCGATAAACCACCTATATTTGCACACCTGGTGTAGTTATCTATCCACCTCTGGCCAGATAGGGTAGCCCATGTACGATCACCATTATATCTGCTCAGAGCAAAGCTATGAAAGTATAGTAATGTAATGGTCCAAGTATTCTACATGATACCTACTACTGAAGCCCTCCTACTCCCAAGGCTAGTAGACTGCATAATACTGATGATACTTAGTGATATCAGTGTTCCCCAGAGTTAAATCTACATGGTGCTCTATCAAAATATGCTACCAAACCTAGATTTGAAGAAGTATGCACCGATGCCCACTCTACTATGATATGCAATTTGGTATAGCTCATGATAAAGCTACACTAGAAGGGTGCTCCCCCATGTCAAAATAAGATATCGCTCAATTGAGCTGATCATAACCTCCCTCTTCTTATCCAGGAGGTTATAGGGGAACCTCACACCTAATGAATTTGGGATGACTATATCGATAATTAAGTATATAAACATGGCCTCCCACTATAAAAATAATCTAGCTTGGTACCACTCCTTGATGTGGACACCCCCATGGTCAATGCGTACCTGATCCATGATGCTTCGTCTACCAAATATCACATCAAACATGACCTTCTTAGTCATTGTAGGAGAGGAAGTGATGGCCTTACCATTAATAGTTAGGTAGAAGATATGGTAGGCATCCTCTAGAGTCACAGTTATTTCACCTGTTAGTAGGTGAAATGTATTGGTCCATGCATCCCAGCAATAGGCCAATGTAGTCACGTAAGACTGATCTGATTGAATGGTGGGGAGGTCGAGGACATACCAAAATCCCACAGTAGAAAACCAATCTTGCTCCATGTTAGTGAGAGTGCCATGTAAGTTTCAAAGGAGATCAATCTCCCTCACTCTGTTCATTAAGGTCTGAGTGAAAGCAATCAAATAAATAAGCAAAAAAATTAAAAATGACTAAAAAAAGACAAAAAAATGATAAAATCTCACAAAAATGCAAAAGCATGATGAAAATTTAAAAAAATAAAATAAAAGCACTTCAAAATTGCAATAAAATGCATTAATTCTCAAAAAATTCAAATAAGAATGGAATTTTTTTTCCTAAAGTCATCGCATCGTGGGTCGAAATGACGGTCGACGAGGCGGTCAAAATTATGATCGTTGGGATTTAAATCCCACCACAACTAATAGCTACGGTCCCCAATTTACCAATTGGGAATCGTGTCTTCCAACTGTAGCTAAGGAACATTGCATTTTTAGGGCAATTTCCTTCCCAAAATAACCCCAAAACTTAAAAACCCTCTCCTCTAGCCTAACCTATGCTAAACCTAACTAGGGTGAGGTTCATTACCGATAGTTTAATATGGTTCATTTAACCCATTGCTTAGTATGGTTAATTTTAAACTAGTAATTTGCAAGTTTGGTCTCAGTTTGTGTTTTACATTGGAAGCACCAGTTCTTTTGTTGGTTGAAGCTTCTGGTTGGTCAGCCATCGATCTGGATAGAAGGGAATCAGTGAGGTTTACGACAGCATTTCATGTCAGAATTCACTTTTTCCTTATTAGAGATCCTAGTTTTACTATTAATTTTAGGTAAATAATGAATTTTTTCAAATGGGAAAAGCCTTATATATTTTTTGAATTTGGTTCGGACCGTGTCTAACAACCACGATCCCTGAATTAGGGTTTTCCACACATAGATATGATCTACAATTAGAAAAATTGAACTTTTTAATCGCTTCTAACAAACGTGATCAATAAACTACAATAAATGCTCTCAATTCCCATCGTGGAGAGTTGTAAAATAACAAATTAAAAATACCCACGAGACCAGATAATTCAAAATATTCAAAAAAATACAAAAAGAATTATATAACATTAAAATCCAAATGTGCCTCGTATTTAGTTATTTACCCTATATACTTGGCGGTTGAAGTGACTAGCGCTCCATGAAATATGGCAAGATGATTAAATTACCATAAGGAAATTTTGGATAAATTAGTCATCGCTAAATTGTATGCTTCATTTCAATCCCTAAGAAGGCCCAAACGACTGGACTGCTCCAAGGGAATGAGATATTTATCGTAATTATCCTATGATATTTTTAGCAGATCATCGAAAACATGATTCAACACAAGAATAATGGACATTGTTACCATTTTAATTCCATAAGAAGGCCTTCATGGCTGGAACGCTCCGTGGGATAGAAATGGACAATTACTATTAATAGTTCCAATCATAGATAATTAGGCCTTACCAATAATTCAAATTGATGAGCACCAAAAATGCTCATATTTTGTACACATTTTCTTGATCATTATGTGGCTGTATAATAAGGATTGCATACTTTTATAAATTATTATATAGATATTTGATGAAATTATGCATGTTATCTAATTTATGTTTTTTCAGTGTGTTGTTGTGGAATTACAGTTGATTTAGTTATATTTGGATCAGTCAAGGTCTCTTTATGGACCTGGCACTTTGTTTCTTTTGGGTTCAATGTAGAAAATATAGGCGCATTCCTCTTACAGGAAGGCACCAAATGTAAGTAGGTGCCTTCCTCTTCCAGGAAAGCACCAAGAGGAAGTAGGATCTTTCCTCTTCTAGGAAGGCACCAAGCGAAAGTAGGCACCTTCCTATTCCAGGTTGGTGCCAAGGAAAGAAAAGTGCCTTCCTCTCCTAAGAAGGTGCCAATAGAATGTCAGTGCCTTCCTCTTCCAGGAAGGTGCAAAAGGAGAAGCAATGCCTTCCTCCCATAAGGAAGGTGCCACTAGAAGGCAAGAACCTTCCTCCCACAAGAAAGGCACCGACATGAAGGCACCAATAGAAGATAAGTGCCTTCCTCTTCTAGGAAGGCACCCATGACAATAAGGTACCTTTCGCATGGATAAGGCACCCTATATACTCAGGCACCTTCCACATAGGTAAGGCACCCCTGTTCTTCACCCATTGACCAGACAAGCATGATGTGGACAAAAGTGATTGGTGCAGTTCCAACTCTACGTCAAGTAGAGCTAAATTGGGGATTGTACCAATGTATGAGAATGTCCTACCAGTTCCAGGTGAAGCACAACCCAATCAGTGAACACACCATTGATAGAACCGAATGCCAACTTTAGTAGACGTTGATTAAATTTACTAGACTATCTTAGTTTAGTTTGGGATGAATTGACTGTTACAACTTCTTTTGTAATAAAAGTTCTACGAGTGTGCTATATAAACACACACAGACCTCTCTAAAGATATAGAAAATATATAGAAATAGAGAGATAGAAATAAGATATCTAGAGAGAGGAGATAGAATATTTTTGTAATACTTTGGAAATTATAATACAGTTCTAAAGAGTTCTAAGTGCATGTTTAGTTGGGAGGAAGCTGCTGGAGCCTGGGCCCACTCCAAGCCAGTATTTCTTCCCTTACTTTTCCTATGTTTTTTTATAGATTAGTTTACTATTTTATAAGATTGTTTATCGCATCAATATTTCTAGTATTTGCAGTAGGTTCATTTCCAAGAATGTGTGGATGTTTTCTTTCTATATATCTAATTGTTTGTTCACATAAATTATTGAGGAGTGCATGAATTATTGACAACCGTTTGAAACACCCCCCAATAGTAGAACTAGCAGACTCATCTCAAGTGGTATTGTAAGCAATCTTATTTAGAACCTTCGCAAGTTTACGAAGCTCCTTGGGTTGATAAATTAAATGCATGGGCATGTGACAAAAGTAGGAAAAGGTTAACCTTGTTTGGCCCACAAAATTTTGGCATCGTTTTTAGGGAAGCGTTTCAACTAGATTATTTACACTACCTAGAAACCTTTCATCTGATCTTGTATGAGTTCTTCGAGAAAAAGAGGACCGAACGGTCAGTTTATAAGAACCAATCCATCAGAACCTGAGTCAGCTGAGCATTATGAATTTGAATTAGAATCGTCTGACCTACCAACAATCCATTGGAGTGAGAAGCCACAATTTGTGCAAAGTGCCTCCTCATCCCATCAACATGGGGAAGAACGAATCATCATAAATCCCATGTTTAATAGGACACCCTTAGAGGAAGCCCTATTGTGGAAAGCTATAGAATATCGAATTATAGCACCAAAAAACCTTAGAGCCTTGACTCAGAAAGTCTTAAACAACCATAAGGCCATAAACATTGCATTTGAGACCACATTTCCTAAAAAAATGGTTGACAATGAAGAAGTCTCATCTGTCTTTAGTTTCTCGATTGAGGAAGGAGTAGGAGATACCAAAATGAAAAATATATCCCCTGCTCACCTTCCGATCTTCAAAGGATACCCAGTTGAGGACCCTGACATATTTTTATTTAAGTTTGATGTCTTATGCAGGTCTATGGACTATAAATATGATACACAGAAGCTGAAACTCTTTCCTTCCATGTTGGACGATGCAACTCTGCGATGGTTCATCGATCTAGGAGACAAACACATTACCACTTGGGATAAAATGAAGAGGCTTTTTTTAGAGAAATACCATGATTTCAGGAGAGCAAGATACCCTAGAGAGGAGGTCATAATCATGATGCAAAAAGAAGATGAGTCTCTCAAGGAATATTGGGAGAGATTCAAATTCAATCTTCAATGATATCCTCACACAAGACTATCTGATAAGTCCCTCAAAAGTATATTTTTTAGAGGACTTACCAATGAATCATTGGAGGCTCTTAACATGATTTCTGGAGGTGATTTCTACCAGCACACGATGGAAGACATCCGACAACTATGCCAAAACTACTCAAGGAGGAGAGGTAAGACCACTTCTAGAACCATGAAAGTGACTGCTTCAGTCACAAAGATAGAAATAGGTAACATGATGGAAGATTTAAAGAGCAAAATGCTCTCATCTCTAGCATTGCAGATGGATACACTACTGTTAGAGAAGAAAAAGAAAGAAAGTGAAGCAACATTGGCTTATTTCTATCCAAAATGTAGATGGAAGCATGCAAAGAATGCATGCCCGAAGAACAAATTTAGAGTATGCGTTGTGTGCAGGCTAAACCATAAAACCCTATTGTGCCCACAATTGCCCAATAAGAAGAATCTAAAAGCATGGATGCCTATTTTATAGGAAATCAAAAGAGTTGGCCATAACCCCCTATGGGGAATATGCCAATCAGAATGTCATCATATGGAGGAGGACCATACATGCACCAAGATCTGCCTCAACCACCTAACATGGGATGGTGGGGGCCATCACTCTAGTCTAATGCACCCCCAACAACATTCCCAAACCAGTAGCCATTGATGCCATATACATATCTTGGGCAACAGTGGAGAGGCCACACTTCATGGAATTTGGCTCCATAGAACATAGCACCATCTCACCCCCAATAGAATGTATTGGTATTTCCAGTAGTAAGACCTACGCAACTACCTACACAACCGATGGAAAATCCAAATAATAGGGTGAATCATCTAGTATACAACGTAGAGGGTGAGATGTATCTCATGTACCATATTCATCTTAGGTCTGGTAGACAGCTAGGAGTAGGAACACCTCCATTGGTAGAAGAGGAGGAAGAAGTAGAAACACCTCTTATAGAAGAGGTGATAGAAGAAACACCTGAGATATTAAAGGCTCCATTTCCCAACCGGTTGCAAGAATAGAGGAAAGTAACGCAGCTGGAGTTCGATATCCTATCTAGCTTGAAGAACCTCACCATGATAATTCCATTATTTCAAGCCATCCGAGATGTACCGATATATACCAAGGTGATAAAAGAGATGTGTCTAAGGAATCCTGGATGAAGAGAAACCTTGACTATCAATGTCATGGGTAAACTAGTAGATTTTATGATGGGAAAAATGTGCCATCCAAAGTATGCAGACCAGGGCAGCCCGATGCTGACTATAAAACTCGAGGGACATTCCATGTCCAATGGTCGATCTCATAGCAACCATAAACATAATGCCTCAAGAGACCATGCAGAGGCTACAGCTCATGAACCTGAAACCCACTACGACAGTATTTTAGCTAGCCTACAAATCAATCGTGGCACCGAAATGAATGTTGAAAGATGTAATAGTAACATTCAGTGCATGGAAATACCTATTTGACTTTTTAGTCCTGCAATATAAGACTAGTCTGTGCGGTTACCCGCTCATCCTGGGAAGGCCATGGATGGCAACAATTTATGCCTACATTAGTTGTCGGGATGGGTTAATGACAATATTCAATGGGAATAATGTTAGAATATTGACCATTTTACCCCCAGCTCAGTTCTTTGACTCAGTAGGAGAACCCATGTTGACTGATCATGAAAATCCTGAGTTGTCCATGCTCCAGCCGGTGATGACGTTGGATGAGTTGGTAGAATAAGATGAGGATGGCACTATTATGGAGTTCCTCCATGGGGAGTCATCCATATCCATACCTGGATCACCATTGGCAGGCACCCAGGATCACCACATTTAGCAGATACACATCAGGCCAAGAAAAATGTTGAATGTCAATAGTGGGTTGACTCCCACACAATTGACAAAAGTAGAAGAGCTCCTAGTTAGACACCAGTAGGCATTTGCATGGGATTGCACATATATGTAAGGCATCAACCCAAAAATTTGTACCCATTGGATATACCTCGATGATCAAACAACTCCAAGCAGACAACCATAGAGAAGAATGAATCTGACAATGAAGGACATTATCAAGGAAGAACTACAAAAAATCTTGACTTCCGAATTAATCTATCCAATTTCTAACAGTGAGTGGGTGTCACCGTTGGTGGTAGTCCCTAAAAAGAATGGGAAATGGTGAATCTATGTGGATTACAGAGCATTGAACAAGGCAACCAAGAAGGACCACTTCTCGCTCCCGTTCATTGATCAAGTCTTGGATACACTCTCGGGGAAGAAGTATTTCTCCTTTCTAGATGGATTCAATGGATACAACCAGATCCAGATAGGAGAAGAGGATCAAGATAAGACAATGTTCACCTGCCCATGGGGAATGTTTGCCTATCGGGTATTACCTTTTGGATTGTGCAACGCACCTACCACCTTTTAAAGGGTGATGCTTAGCATATTATCAGACATGATGGGAGACACGGTCAAAGTATACATGGATGACTTCACCGTCTATGGAGAAACCTTTGACAAAGAAATGACAAATTTGGAAAGAGTGTTCAAAAGAAGCAAGGAAAATAATTTGTCCGTAAGCAACGAGAAATGCTTCATGATGATACAAGAAGGCATCGTACTGGGACACCACCTCTCTGTAGAAGGAATAAAGGTTGATAAAAGAAAATTTGAGGTCATCAGGGACCTACCCAGCCCCAGAATGCAGATAGAGGTAAGGAGTTTTATTGGATCAGTCAGGTACTATCAATGATTTATCATCGAGTTTAGAAAAATTATGAAACCACTACAAACTCTATTATCTAAGGATATGGAGTTCAATTGGATGAAAGACTACAAGGAAGAATTTTAGTTGCTCAAAGAAAAATTGATATCCGCACCAGTTCTAAGAGGATAAAATTTGGCCATACCATTCCATATCTACTATGATGCATCCAATAATGCGATTGGAGCAGTCCTCAGACAGAAGGATGGTGAATAATTTTATGCCATCTATTATGTCAAAAAAAACTTGGTAGGAGCTGAGCTCAACTACATGATGAGGGAGAAGGATTTCCTCATAGTTGTGCATGCCATAAACAAATTCTGCCATTATATCATTGGGTATAAGGTAATTTTCCACACAGACCATGCGGCTATCAGATACTTGATGAGCAAGCTAGCCATTGGTGGAAGAATTATCAGGTGGCTCCTATTACTGTAGGAATTCGACATCACCATAGTTGATAAACTAGGCAAGGACAACATCGTAGCATATTTTCTATCCAGATTGATACCAACAGACCATGCAGTAGTGGAAGACCAATTTATGGATAATAATTTGTTCACCATTAGTGAGAAAGTCCCATGGTATGTAGATATAGCCAATTACTTTGCCACCAGAAGAACCTCACCTGCTCTCTATTTCCTAGAAAATAATGCGGTCATAGAGAAAAGTGCATCGTTCCTATGGGTTGATGGCCTCCTGTTCAAAATAGGACATGACCAGATTATAAGGAGATGCATAGCAGAGTAGGAGTTCTCAGAAGTACTCAAAGCATGTCATGACAAACCATGCAAAGGACACTTTGTAGGGAAATGAACTGCCTACAAAATCCTACAGGCTAGGTAATTTTGGCCCACTATGTTCAAGGATGCGGCTACGTACACCAGCAAGTGTGATGAATGCCAAATAATGGGCAGACCAACCCATCAAGATGAAATGCTCCTCCAACTTCAGGTACACCTCGAACCTTTTGATAAGTGGGGCATGGACTTTGTGGGACCAATTAATCCACCTTCAATAAGGAGGAGGTTTATTTTGGTTTGTACAGATTATGTCACCAAATGGGTTGAATTTCAAGCATTGAGGGACTCAAAAGAAAGAACGATCGTTGATTTCCTATTTGCTCATATTTTTACATAATTTGGGGTCCCTAGAGAGATAACAATAGACCAGGGGCCTCAATTTAACTCCAGATTGATCAAGGATCTCATGGAGCAATACAAAGTTCGACACAATAAAACTACACCCTACCATCCATAGGCAAATGGGCAAGTGGAAGTGATGAATAGGGAGATAGAGAACATCCTAATTAAGACCGTGAACCAACATCAAAAATATTGGGCTACACGGTTATCGGAGGTAGTCTGGGCATATAATACCACGTGGAAATCCACCACAGGCTTCACATCCTTCCAAATGGTCTATGGGAAGAGTGCAATGATGCCCATTGAATTTGAAATCAAGATGCTAAGAATGACTTCAGATTTGAACTTGAGCTTGGATGACGCTCAATAAGAAAGGATTTGACAGCTCGATTAGCTAGATGAAATATGAATGGATGCTCTATAGAGAACAAAAATTGTACAAAAGCAGAGAAAGCGGTGGCATGATCACCACATTAAACTGAAGCAGTTCCAAGAAGGAGAATGGGTGTTGTTGTATGATTCTCAATTCTAGGAAAGAAAAGGTAAATTAATGCAAATATGGATGGGACCGTATGAGGTGGTAGAGCTCATCAGGAATGGGGCAGTGCATGTTAGAATAATAAAAAAAAACAACACCGTGTTAATGGTTAATGACCACCGACTGTGCTCCTATAACACATCCAAAACCTTGCAGGTGGAATTCAGGATAGATGTGGGGGAGACCCCATCTTGTTAGACTGAAAACTCAATAGGTGAAACGGTGGGCATGGATATGCTCACCAAAAATAGTTAATTTAGTTTTTTTTCTTACAAGTGTGTTTTACAGGGACGACGCCTGCATGCAAGCTACAAGCATCCTAGCCCAAGGCCTAACAAGCATAGAATGTGTCTAACTGCCTTTATTTTTTATTTTTATTTTATTTAATTTTTGTAGGTGGAGGACCTAACAACACGAGGAATAGGTATTTGGGAAACCAAGCTTGATTCAGCTTACCATTCTGACACCAAAACTCGTAGGTAGAAGCTGAGGTCGCATGAAGCAAGATTGAGAAGGCTTGATCACCTTTTCCAAGTCAATCACAACATGATTGTTGAGAAGAAGGTGTCTTCCTTATAAATAAGATGCCCCACCAGAATAAGGCAACTTCATTATAAATAAGGCACCCAGTCAGAAGAAGGCACCTTCCACATCAAGAAGGAACCCTACCATAATAAGGCATCTTCCACATCAAGAAGGCACCCCACAAGAATAAGGTGCCTTCCTTATAAAGAAGGCACCTAATCAGAAGAAGGCGCATTCCACATCAAGAAGGCGCATTGCCAGAATAAGGCACCTTCCTTATAAAGAAGGCACCCTACTAGAATAAGGTGCCTTCCTTATAAAGAAGGCACCTAGCCAGAAGAAGGAGCCTTCCTTATAAATAAGGTGCACACAAAAAAAAAGGGGAAAAAAGAGAGAAGAAAAAAATATAGATATATATAGGCGCCTTCTGTGGCTAGAAGGTGCCACAAAAAAAAAAAAGCTAGAGGCACCTTCCACATCGGGAAGGCACATGTAGACATAGGTGCCTTCCACATTGTGAAGGTGCATACTAGACCGAGGCACCTTCCACATTGGGAAGGCGCATGCAGACTGAGGTGCATTCCTCATCGTGAATGCGCATCCAGCCAGAGGCACCTTCCACATCAGGAAGGCACATATAGACCAAGGCACCTTCCACATCACGAAGGTGCATGTAGAGCAAGGTGCATTCCACCACCAGAAGGTGCACCCATTCAAAAGAACCTTCTGTAGCAGGAAGGCACCATCATCAAGAAGGTACCTTCCACCACAGAAAGGCACATCCAATCAGAGGCACCTTCCACCACTAAAATGTGCACCCATTTAGAGAGCATCGACAACATTGGGAAGGCACCACATTAGTGCCTTCCACATGGGAAAGGTACTAAAGAATGCCTTCCACGTACAACCAACACTTACACCTCTTGGATGCCTCGAGTGGAATGAAGCATCACACGAATGAGTGGCACCAGATTACCATACCCATCCCTCATGTAACAAATTAGTAAATCAGTGGCCTTCACGATGACTGAAACACCGAATCAAGTATGCGCATGTTAATTCAAATTTTTATATAATTATTTATAAAATATGTAGTACCAAAAAATATACCATCGTCATAAAGATCATATCCCACCATAGCCAGAACCATGTGCCAATGATATGATGCCTTCCATAACTGCTAGGGTTAGGCACCTTCCCTATAAGAAGGTGCATTCCTAAGGAAGGAAGGACAGAAAAAAAAAAGTAGTAGTAATGGAAGGTGCCATGGGAGGAAGGTTTAAGAATCACGTAGTGAAGAAGAATGAACCAGGTGATACGGATGGAATCAGAGGGGCAATGAAGACACAGTTCGAGGCCGAGGGATGGATCGAATACTATACCCTGGTCATTCAGGGCTAGGATATGGAGGTAGCTAAGGAGTTCATCATCTCCTTGAGGGGTGGTGTGGCTTAGGTGCAAGGGGTATAAATTCCAGTCACCCCCAAATTCATCTCACAGGTGACTGGATTGCCCCTCACAAGGGAATGTGTATACAAGGGTGGAATGTTGAAGCCATACATAGAGGTGTTGCTGCCAAGGGAGAATGGGCATATAGACAATGAGGGGCTACCCAAAAATAGTCTCCCCATGAATTTGTGGAAGATATTCAAGTAGGTTACTCGATTCTTCACATATGCACGCTAATCATGGTGAAATAAGTCCCGATGAATTCTCCCACATCTGTCAAACGAGTATTTTCTTTGAGAGAAATTTGATCGAATGCCTGACAAAGTAGCCCAGAGGTAGGGGATAATTCCTCTATTTTCAAGAGTGAAGGGGAGAGAAGTCCCACAATACCCCCTATCATCATCCTGAGTGATACAGATTAGGATGAGGGCCTCTAGTAGCAGATAGGACCAGAGGATAAGGAGGAACTCCCTAGACCTGAAGAAGGAGGAGAAGAGCCTGAGGGGTCAACACCGAATAGACAAGAGAATGAAGGAGCACCCAAAAAGACAAAAAAATAGAATGAAGAGAATGCTCTAGAGCAAGCCCCTCAGAGTGAGGAGATGTCCACCAGGGAGAAATGGAAAACCCATGTTTGAGCTACCATATTATCTATAGAGGCCAGAGGAAAAAGACCCAGGTCGGCTCGAAAGAAGGTGAAGGTGACCTTTTTCGAGCTAGAAGAGGATGAATGAGATATGCAACCATTCACGAAGAGGAGGAAAAAATTTGAACGGCTGCTCAAAGAGATGATGGAAGCCAAGGAGACCTGGAAGGCAACCTCGAGGATGCAGGGTGACACTGATATCTACATCAACCCGATAGAGGATAGCCAATTCTGGGATATTTATGGGTCATCCCAGGGACGAACCTCCATGATGATGAGGTATTTGGAATGATGGTGGGTATATGGCCCCAAATTGGATGTTTCTGCCATTGCAAAGGAGAATGTAGGGCTTACTCCTAAAGTAGCCAGATTATACAAAGCCCAAGTAGTACATTCCAGGAGGGATAATTCAGATATCCCTCTGGTAGCGGTCAGACCTCTAGATGCTGACCTATGGCAAGATGTCAAAGCTGAATTCCAGTCAGTAGATATGACTATGGCTAGATCACCGCTAGTAGTGTCCAGAATGAGGATAAGACAATCGACAACTGCACCCTCAGTTCCACGTAGGAAAAGGAGAGCCACACCTTCATATGCCAGCATGCAGAAGATATAGACTCGGGCCGCATGTACAATTGAATCCTCCAAGAAATGGTAATGATGAGGGGTCAACAGGGCCACCTAAAGTTTTGATGCCATGAGGGCGTGGCATATGTTAGGCATGGGGGGATGATGAGCACTAGAAATGCTCATATTTTGTACACATTTTCTTGATCATTATGCGGTTGTATAATAAGGATTGCGTACTTTTATAAATGATTATATAGATATTTGATGAAATTATGCGTGTTATCTAATTTATGTGTTTTCAGTGTGTTTTTGTGGAATTGCAGTTGATTTAGTTAGATTTGGATCAGTCAAGGTCTCTTTATGGACCTAGAACTTTGTTTCTTTTGGGTTCAATGCAAAAAATATAGGCACCTTCATCTTCCAAGAAGGAACCAAATGTAAGTAGATGCCTTCCTCTTCTAGGAAGATGCTAAATGTAAGTAGGTGCCTTCCTCTTCCAGGAAAGCGCCAAGAAAAAGTAGGCACCTTCCTCTTCTAGGAAGGTTCCAAGAAGAGGTAGGCACCTTCCTCTTCCAAGAAGGTGCCAAGGAAAGAAAATCACCTTCCTCTCCTAGGAAGGCACCAATAGAAGGTCAGTGCTTTCCTCTTCCAGGAAGGAACCTAAGGAGAAGCAGCGCCTTCCGCCCATAAGAAAGGTGCCGACGAAAAGGTGCCACTAGAAGGTAAATGCCTTCCTCCCATAAGGAAGGCACCACTAGAATGCAAGTGCCTTCCTCCCATAAGAAAGGTGCGGACAGGAAGGTGCCAATAGAAGATAATAACCTTCCTCTTCCAGGAAGGTTCCCATGGCAATAAGGTACCTTCCACATGGAGAAGGCACCTGATATACTTGGGCACCTTCTGCATAGGGAAGATGCCCCTATTCTTCACCCGTTGACCAGACAAGCATGACGTAGACAAAAGCGACTGGTGCAGTTCCAACTATACGTCAAGTAGAGCTAAATTGGGGATTGCACCAATGTATGAGAACATCCTACCAATTCCAGGTGAAGCACAACCCAATCAGTGAACACGCCACCATTAGAACTGAATGCCAACTTTATTAGACGTCGATTACATTTACTAGACTATCTTAGTTTAGTATGGGATGAATCGACTATTACAACTTCTTTGTTCTACGGGTGTGCTATATAAAAACACGTAGACCTCTCTGAAGATATAGAAAATATATAGAAATGGAGATATAGAAATAAGATATCTAGAGAGATGAGATAGAATATTTTTGTAATACTTTGGCAATTATAATATAGTTCTAAAGAGTTCTAAGTGTGTGTTCAGCTGGGAGGAAGCTACTGGAGCCTGGGACCAATCCAAGCCAGTATTTCTTCCCTTAATTTTCCTATGTTTTTTTCTAGATTAGTTTACTATTTTATAAGATTGTTTATCGCATCAATATTTCTAGTATTTATAGTAGGTTCATTTCCAGGAATGTGTGGATGTTTTCTTTCTGTAGATCTAATCATTTATTTACATAAATTATTGAGGAGTGCGTGAATGATTGACAACTGTTTGCAATACCCCCTAATAGTAGAACTAGTAGACTCATCTCAAGTGGTATTGTAAGCAATCTTATTTAGACCCTTCGTAAGTTTACGAATCTCCATAGGTTGATAAATTAAATGTATGGGCATGTGACAAAAGTAGGAAAAAGTTAACCTTGTTTGGACCACAACACAAATGTTAAATCTTAATTTATTAAAGACCATTCATAGTGGTCAAGTGACTCGTCGCTTCATTTAATTTTCATTACCCTCATCAACTCATCGCTTTATGGGTTAGTCATAATACCATAATCATAATCAAAGTCAACAAAAGATCCCTTGATTGTAGATCCCTAGATCTTTTCAAAATTGCGTTCGTCTTACAAATCATTGCTAACGATTATCATAAGCTTACCCTATGATGGGGAAAAAATCAAATATGATAGTTAAGTTAGTAGCTCTCCTAATTTCGAAATCTATATGGTGCAAAAGTCTATAGTAGCCCTGAGTTGACCGATCAACGCTAGAGCTTGCCAAAGATTTTTCAAATTTAAGCCTCCCATCTAGTTGGAAGCAATGATTATAGGATGCACGTCTTCTTTGCAATACTCGAGCATCTAATACTGATCATACCAATGATCATCATCCAACCTATGATATTTTTATAGGATTTTTATTTTTCTTAGTGTTGTTCGATCTCACAATGCATCTCAAAAGGGCATCTATAGACACCTAAAACATGTCATGTCGAGGTGACTACTCATATGGGACATGCTAGAATACCATATGGAATACCTTGGATAGATACCAAGGTATAGAAATGGTTTTTACCATTAATTTGGGCACCTTTGCCTCATTAGTTCTAGTTGCTACTGATACCCATGATTATCAGAGATAACCACGCTTGTCAGCCACGGTCAGGCCTCAAAGTTAGTTGGATTTTGACTGATTCAAAGTTGGTTCAAATGGCCAATTGGTTGTGGATTGGAGTGGTTTGAGTGAGGAAGGCTCCGGATCCTTCCATACAACAAGCTTAACTACCCAATATTGTTCATGGCTTCCTCATGAAACCACCCTTAGACCTTGGTAAATTCTATAAAATCCCTCTCCAAATGGTAGAAACATATAGACAAATATTGAGTTGAAACGCAATAAAATCTTGTCGAATTACATACTCACTTACATGCATTGAGAGGAACATTTTTGCTACCCAATTTGAGATCACATGCCATGAATGTCCTAAGAGGCTAGGAGATTCAATAAATATGAATTCATGCAATCTGTGCAACAACTAATAAATTCAACAACCAAATTTGTCAGAGGACACAGTGATGACCCTTGATCATTTCTTCAAGGATAATTGAATATTGGACACCAAATTAGGAGGGCAAGAATATTTCAAGCTTAGCCATGGCTATTAGCCATCCTGGACAGTGCTCATTGTGGGTCAGACCCATGGTCAGGTTGTCATCTTCAATTTCCTTGTTTTCTAGTTGTAGGATTTGTTTAATTGCATTATATTAGGCATATATCATGTTAATTTGATTTCGTGGAGACTTTGACTAGTGCAAGTAGTTTTTTTAGTTATTTTACTTAACTTTTGCAATTATGACACTAATAATTATTTTCATGCTTCCATGCTTTCAATTTTGTAATTAATTCAATAGATAGCTAGATCTACTTTTGCTTATATGTTTGTAGCAATCCTTTTAGGTTTAATATAAGTTTAGTATGTTTCTTGCACTTTCTTGATTTCATGATAGTTATACTATATTTTATACAAATACCTCCTAAAAGCCTCATCAAGAGAGTCCTACTTTGTTGCTAATTACTTATTGTTGTTTATTGCATGCAGGACTAACAGGATTTTGAGATGCAAGGCAGAAAATACCTCTAATCATGGAGAAGAAAGTCAACGATACCTTCGAGCAGTTCATGTCCATTTAGAAAGTCTGCGTATTGCACCTACCCCATTGGGGCTTTCAAATTATGTTAATTGTATCAACATTTGGGTGATCCTAAGAGGGGCATGATTGTAACTAAGATTTGATTCAAGATTAATAAAAGAAGCATTCATTTTCTTATCATATGCAATCTTGTCATTCATTTATTGCTTTAATGATTGATTTCAATTAATGTATTACTAGGTGTATGCTTTTTAGATCGGTACACTTTTATTTTTCCCAACCATGGTTTTAATAAAAACCTTTTACATATATTTAAAAATAAATATTATGAAGCTCTTTTGCTATCAACCTTTTGCATTGCTCCTTTTGACCTTTTGACATCACTGACTATTCATTCCTTAACATCAATGACAACTTTATTAACTCAAAATGTCCAACATAGCAAATCCATGGTAGGAGGGAATTTTGTGTTTAATTACTACCTAGAGTTATACAATATGAGAGGTCCCAAGATCCATCAATATTTTAGGTATATGATTCTCCAAAGATATTAGATGATTCTAAAAGAGTCCTTATTATAAGTTTGCTAGATATTTTTAAACTTCATCCACCATGATTCTGCTTTGACCCACTATATGAAAAGCATAATGATTTACAATTGTATCATTTATAGTGGTATTTAAAAAAGGCCATCCACTGGAAAGGTTTGCATGTGCTCAATATTTTTGGGAACAACCCTCTATATAATAGGTGAGCCAATAGAAATAGCCACCCTCTATTGGTAATTGGGCTTGCAGCACACCATATACCTCAATGCAATTACAAAGGAGCACCATCAGCATCCCAATGAAGTTAAGCTCAAGAAAAAAAGAGAAAAAAAAAGAGGGACAATATGAGAGGTTGGTAAGCTTTATTGAGCTTTGTAGACTGAATTGGGGGCCTTGTTAAGTTTATGGTAATTTCAAATGCACCAAGGATAAAGTGAGTATTAGATCAATAAAAAAGAAAATTTATCATAACAAGAGAAAAAAATTAATATTTAGGCTCAAAATACTTTCTCATAGAAGTAGTTCTTTCAAGTATCTCTAGTGGTAAACGATTCTCGAGCATTAAAAGGACTTAAAAAGTACCTTAAATCTTTGGAAAACAATAATAAAGGAACTCTAGATGTTTCACCTAGCTTGGGCCAAAATTTTGTGAAGGCAAATAAGTTTGGATGTTTATTTTTTGTCATTCAAGGGTTTGGAGCTCTTAGTCGATATAGAAGATAGTAGTAAGATATTATAATGGTTTTAGAGCAACAATGGATAGGCAAGTGTGGCTAGGCATTTTCCATGATGATATTAGCATAAATCCTCCAAATCCTTGGCTAGTCAAGAGTTCAAAAGCAAAAGTGGTCAAGTATTCTTAAAGATGACATTAACTAAAGTACCTTAAAGTTTTGGCTATATCTAAAGCAACAATTTCTAGAGAGAAATAGTGGCCAGGGTTTTTATAGTAATGATATAAGCAAAATAGCTTGAAATACTTGACTAGTCGAGTGATTGAAGCAATAATGACTAGGATCCTTTCAAAATTTTGACTAAGGAAAATATTTTGGACATTATTTTTTGAAAGTATCCATCCAAATAAATAAAAAAGTAATGGTTGAATGGTGATAGTGGTCAAGGTTTTTAAAGAATGACATCAATATGAGTTATCAAATATTTTGGCTAGGGAAGACTTAGGATCAAGAGTATTCAAGGTTTTATAGCATACAATAGGCTTTCATCACATGACAAAATAAGATAAAGGACACTTCAAAGTGGCCGCTTTTAGAAAAAAAATATTAGGCCCACCTAGACACTCTTGGTAGGTTGTCTACAGTAATGGTGCAAGAAAGTGATAGATAGACTATTGGAACCTATGAAAGGTAATAATAGCTCGTATTAATCATTAATGGAGGTTCTTTTAAATTTAAATAACTAGCATAATAGTAATGTATAATGGTGAGAATTTGGACATGCTAAAGATGCCTAAGATTTCTATAAAATTGTGGCTACTAGGATTGTGATTGGCTGATCAAAATAGTAAGGATAAAAGCTAGTTTAATTGTGCTAGGATAGGAAATCAACCACCACTCTTCTCAAGAATGTTGATTATATATAAAATTTATATTAGGATAGGTCGTTTCCACTTATGCTAGGCCCATGATAGGATATCCACATAATCATTAATCTAAGATCACATTGTAAATACTATAAGTACCTTAAGATTCCTCATTATGAGGGCCAATAATTTGTGTTGGATTTTTAAGCCTTACTACCACAAAATATCATAGGTCCCAATATAAAATAGCCATAATATTAAAGGTAAAAATAATAATAAAATGAGTAGAATAATATGAGCAATTTAATATGTATATCAAGGCCTATATAATACTAAAAGAAAAATTTACATATATAATAAAATATTAATGTAAAAGGCCAAAGTCATTCACGAACTATGCATAAATAAAACTTAAATTATTAATTGCTCAAAAATCTGTATATAAGCTTAATTTCTTTTCTTCTTGTTACAAATTTGTAATTTGATATTTAGATTACATTATTATAAAGTATTATATCCATAATATATCCATGGTAATGTGACTCATAAAGTACTTGACTATTTATTTTCATATGACAAGTCCCATGACCTATGGCTTATCATCTTGCCACTTGCATACTAGAATATTCAAGTTCTTCTTACATGGACACTTGAATCTAAGACACTTGCACACATATACATGAATCTTACACTTCTACATGCAATCCTAATCTAAGACACTTGTGCACATACTCACATTACATATTTGAACTCTTACATACAATACACTTGTGTGTTTCTTGCACATTGACACTTATATGAAGGAGAAAGATAAATCACACACCTAAATTGTAGACTCAACCCTAATATATTATAAATTTTCAATTGTACCATGAATGTATGATGGTGGTACATTAGCATGTATCAAATAATGTAATATACCTCAACACCCCTTGTATTACATTATTTGGTTATTGAAGACTTTACTCTTCAATATTGGTCTTGATCTTTATCTTCAATAATCAATATTTAGGTGACCTTGCATTGCTCATGAACCTCTAATTATCTAGAGTCTTCTTCATAATATTGAATGAAATTTTCTCTAAGTTCATCTTCATATTTATTCTTTGTATCTTCAATATTTGTATCTTCTATGTGTTGTCCATGAACTACTTGAGTTTATTTTTTCTCTGACTTTACATTCATATGTATGAACAAATTTTTATATAACCTCTAGACCATGTGCTTAACTCAATTTAGTTTTCTTACATATTGATACTATCTTGTATATTTTATACATTCACTTATAACATCTTAATAATTTCCTAGATTAGATGAACTTGAAATATCAATATTACATGAAGAAAGAAAATTTGTTTTTAGAGATGATTCACTTGATTCAATTGTATAAATTTCTACTCTACTTTATAGAGTTTCAATTAATTAATTAATTTTTTTTTTTTTCAGATTTTCATCTTTTTGAAGCTCAAGTGAAAGCAATGACATATACATTATGCTACCTATATCAAGAGGTATCATAATATCATCCTTTAAATTATCAATTACTTCAATAAGTTTTGAGTGTAAATAGTATTCAAATATCTCAAAATTTTCATCCATAGCTTCTCTATAGGTGAATTGTATTACAATATCTAGCTTACCCTTAAATTTTTCAATCAATTTCCCAATGTAAGATTTAATAATTTCTAATATTTATTTTCTAATTATGGACTCTAGATTTCCTTCCATACTAATTGTTGAGTGGAAATTTTGCCCAATTGCAAAATCACCATCACAGTTAGGATTTTAAAATGAAAACCCTCTCTTGCAAAGAAATAGAAATTTCTCCAAGGTTCCTTTCACTTAATATGCTTGTATGTTACAAACATATGTTAAATAAGTGTTTAGAATACCTTAGTGATTTACAAACAACTGTTAACAAGGGGTCTAGTTTTTTAGCTATTTTGATTTAAAATCATTAGATGCAATCCTTAATGAAATTCACTTTCCTAATATTGATATTAATAATTAAATTTTCTTTAATTCAATTTAATGCAATGCAAATTTAATTAAAACCTAAAAACAACATTTTAGTTAAATAAGGCTAAAAACTTTAGATTAAAACTTGCATAAATCAGTTTGAGCATTTTAATTAAAATTAATGTTTATTTCCACAAATGAAAAACTTACATAAAATTAAAAATGGTAAATAAACATGAACCCTAATTATAAAGTTTAAAACTTTATAATATTGAATTAGGGTTTATGAAATATTTAAATTAAGAACTTAATGTTTATTTCCCAAAATAAATTTATGTAAATTTCAAATAAAAAATAAACCTGAACCCTAATTATAAAGTATAAAACTTTATAACATTGAATTAGGGTTGATGAAACATTTCAATTAAATGTAATTTTTATTCCTCCAAACATAAATTTACGTAATATTTGAATGGTGAATAAACATGAAACCTAATTATAATTTTTTACAACTTTATAATATTGAATTAAAGTTTATGATCCAAAATTTAAAATTTTAAAATAAAATAAATAGATTAAGGTAGGAAATTAAAATGAAATTGAAAATTCAGACTGCAGATTATAAAAAATAAAAAGAAGATTTCTAGATTTTAAACTCAATCTAAACTGATCAACATTAACACAATATAGCTATAAACTGAGTGCTATATTTTGAGGACTCTTAACTGCATAAAACATATCAAATAATTTAATATTTTAAAATGCCATCAACATGCACATTTTAATAAAATGAAATTTGATACACTATTCAAAATCTTACAAATATTTCCTTCCAAAAATATTTGTACTTCATTGTTTGATCTCCTGTGTAATCCGCCTTCACTCTTGCTTTGTTATTTCCTTACTCCTCTTTAATATGTATCCTCTGCAAAGTGTTTTATCCTCTATCTGAGTCCTCATATCTTATTTATAACTTGAGAGAATTAGTTGCTTCTATTACATAATTCATTCTGTTCAATGATAGTTTTGATACAGGTTTAATAATTGTTATTTCTTCTACGCTGTGGTTATTACTTTGATAATACATTTAATTATTCATTAAAATGTTTATCACTCATTTGCATTTCTTATCATATATAGATTTATTTATTTTAAGGCCTTTTCATTATACACATCTAATCCATTTTTTGAGACAAAATCAAAGAGATAGCTATTTTCCCATTTATGATGATTCAATCAAAATAACCTCCACTTGCTACTTATGATGGGATTATGTATGAATTTCACATCCTCTTTTTTTGCCATGTAATATTCTACATAGATTGGAGAAATGAAAGTGAGATAACAAATTTATATAACAAAACATGTCTTGCATTTCCAAAATAATATGCTAATGGCCATCATGTATGTTCCTTGATCAACAATAATAAAACAAAACCTTGCTTTCTTCTTTGTACAACCCCATGAATTTGCAGGATAGATATTAGCCAAAAATATTTCCTTTATCACCACACTTATTGAAATAATTAATCACTTTTGCCTACCATAACATCATCTCCAACACCAAATCGTACATCTTCATTCTAAAAATTATGTTAATTAAAAAATGGCAGACAACTTCTAAAACTATGAAAACCCAAACAAAATTATGGACATCATATCATAACACATCAACGCTGCTAGATCCCTTAAATCATGTCATTCATGACCACCACTGAAGCTAAATCCTCCATGTTCATTCTAGGAATGTTCACTGAACTAAGTAATACCCCCAACACTGCCACATACCTCCTTTTTTGTAATATTTAAATAACACATGATATTTCTATTGTCAAAAATAACTATGACATCTCCTGTCTATCCTATCACTTTTTATGAAATTACCACCATAATTCATCAGAGTAAACCATTTTTTATCAATGTCTAGTTGTCTTCAAACCTGCTTGTGTGTTGTTCCCTATATTCACAATCCATTTAATTCCCATTATTGTCTAGCATGATAAACCTGACTTACAATAACTTTTCATGAGATTACTGCCTCAATATTTATAATATGGATAACGTAGTTGTCTTAATGAACCGGGAAGATCATTTGTGGTATTAAAACTATCGAGGATTTCTGAACATACATCATATGATTCCACTTCTATGATTGCATCCAACTTTAGACTATCCATTGTGATTCACATGGAGTCCCAATTAATATAATCAAATCCATGCTATACTATGTAATCTAGGTGAATCTCGATGCTATTGATTTTTCCTCTGGAATTATCATTGATCTGTTACAAACACTTCAAGACTATAGCAGCAGTGATGATCCATATCGTGTAGCAATACCACCACTATACATTCCAAATTGAGCCATGTCACCCATATCCACAATCCCACATGGCGGAGAAGTGTGATATTTATCAAAACCAATGAGCATAAACTCATATGACTTAGCCATGGGCCCTTGGGGTGCCTCTTCACCATATCAAAAAATTTCTCTAGAAACCTAACCGTCAAGGTACTTAACCATCGTGAAAACCATGTTGCTCATAACCAAACCTGCAATTTTTTTTTTATTAATATTCACTTTATTAAATTTGAAAAGTTTCAAAAGTATTTTGAAATAAAAATATTTAAAATATCATGATAAAATACATTTTATAATTACCTTTATTTTAAGGTATTACAAAACTTATAATTTCATAGTATTTTAATTTATTTGAACTCATAACATTACAACTTTGAGAAAAATAAACAAAACTATTTTAAACTAAACACTTTAACACAAAAACAAAATAAACAAACATAACAACATAAACATAAAAAAATAATAAAATGAACAAAGAAAACAAAATCAACATTAAACTTAAGCACCATGATGTCAAAAAGCTATTCCATAGACAAACTAACAAATAACAAAGGGACAAAGTTTCAATTTTTCAAGTGGGTCCCCAAATTTGGGTGTTGTGAAGTGATCACAACAAATTATGACTCTATTGGGAAATGTTACTGAAAATTTTGGATTTAAGAACCCAATTATAAAAGCAAAAAAACCCAAATATCATAAAGTAAGCATCAATAATATCCAAAGAACATGAATAAACAATTTTAATCTGGAACACCTAAAACACTTGCTTTTAACTGATGTGTGAGATGTGATTTATTTTATACTCCTGAAACTATTCATATTTCCATCATCAGTTTTGTAGTTAGGCTATAAAATTTTCTCTTTAAGTGCACCTCTACATTACTTCATTGTCAGTTGAGGATCTATAGCTCCAATGTATGTAACCTTGCTCTCTTCTAGACATTGCTCTATTGTCAATCAAATGTTTATAAAATCAGTAGAGGTTATCTAAATCACCCAAATATTAGATGAATTTTGCTTTTGCTTCCTTTCCTTATTTCAGTCTAGATATGGCTCCACTGTTAGTTAGGTGTTTATAGGCTCGGTGAAGGTTATCTAGACTATAGTGACTTATTTGATATTACTTTCCATTGTATTGGCTTTGCTTGCATTTTATTCAAGATTTATATTGCTTTTGCAAAATTCATCTGCCACTTGGGTTAGAGATATAGTAAGGCTAGATGAATTAAGTATATTGGATTTTCACCTTAATTTGTAAAAATTTAAAAACTTCATCCTTCAATATTTAAAGGAATATTCCTTTAATGTGTTGTAGGATTTTTGGAGCTTTTGCAAGATGCTTTCAGTGTTCCAAATTTTACTATCATGATCCAAATTCATAGGGATATATACTAACCATCTTAGTTTCATTTTCTTCAATTTTTAGATGCTTTCAAAATAGGAAATTTTAACCTGAGTGACGGAAGAAAAAATACCTAACAAATTCATCAATTATTTATTACAACTACCACAACGATATCAATCAAAGAAAAAACACCAAAACCTTAACAAAGATTTAAACAACAAAAAGATGAATTGAACACCAAAATTATGTCATAAGCCAATTTTATTGCAAACCAAAAATATACCCAAAATTCCATAATATCAACAAAATAAACAAGTGATAACAAAAATATCACACACAACAAATCATATACAAGCAAACCAAAAATCTATGTACATGATATGGATATATACAAATGACATGAATTTCCTATTTTTAGGGCTAAAAATAATGTTTGATAAATTGCCCATTAACTGGAAGTTATAGATCTTCACCACTCAAAGTTTTTAATCGAAATGTGCTTTCACCTAATAACTCAAAAATATAATAAGGCCCTAACCAAATATTATCAAATTTGTTATGGTCACCTTTCTTTTCATGAGCCTTATCCCATAATAGAACCAGGTCAAAAATTCTAAATGCCTTAATTTTGGCCCTTTTATCAAACCACATTTTAACTATATCTTTATGCTTACTAAAATGTAGTAAGGCATCTTATCTCTTTTCATATAGTACCATAAGGTGAACAAGACATGATTCAACTTTATTATCATTTTCCAAATGCTCTTTCATGAATTGCAAAGTTTACAGTTTTAAATTAAAAGAAAATATAGGGTCCTGGACATATACTAGGTGATATAGAGAAGTCCCAATAGATTCTTTAGCTCTAATCCTATCTACCCATAATGCAAATTTTAATTGATTATGCCAATTACGAGGATTTAATTCTAACAATTTTTTTATTGTTGATAATAAATTCTTTTTTGTGAATTCAGCTAACCCATTACCTTGCAGATAGTAGTTAGAAGAAAATTTTAGGTTCACTTTGTCGTAGGCCCAATCTACAAAATGAAGTGAAGAAAAATCCGAACCATTATCACTAACAATAGCATTAGGTATACCAAATCTAGTAATAAATTATTCTTCTAAAAAATTGATAACCACTACAGTTGTGCAATTATTTTTAGGTACTAGTTCTGTCCATCTAGTATAGTAATATGTAGCAATTAAATTGTACTTGTGACCTGCAAAAAAGAATTTGGATTAATTATTTGTACAAAATCCAACCCACATTGTGAAAAAGGTCTTGATTCAATAACTGGATACAATGGCATGGAAGCATGTTTCTCTTTGTTAGCCACAATCTAGAAAATATGACAATTACAAACATGAGCATGTGCATTCTTAAAAATATAAGGCCAATAATAACCAGATACTAAAATTTGGTGAGAAGTAGCATTAGCAAAACCATGCCCTGTTCCATATTTTCCATGAAATTCATTTAAAACTTGAAAAACTTCATCTTTATCGAGGCATATAAGATAGATTCCTTCAAGACTCCTATATAAAACACCTGCTTTTATCATAAAGTTAGCATATTTTAATCACAATTTTCTTCGTTGTATTGCATTAAAATCAGCATGAAATTTACCATTAAGCAAAAAATATGTGATATCTTTATACCATTCATCATCTGTGATATCTTTAACTGAATATTACTAACAATGAATATATGGATCTATTTCAGCAATATTTTTCATCAAACCTTGATCTCGAACTAACTTCATAGGTTCAACTTCAAGATCAAATTATTTTAAAGTGGAAATTCACTTTGCTCTTTTTTATCCTAGTTCACTCTGTAATAACATAGTTTTTACTGTAGGATTAGGTACAATAGCAAATATTCTGCTATGTAAAATATAATACCTAAACTTCTTAACCATTTTGAACAAGGTATACATTTATTTATATAAAATTGAAAATATCACTTGTGCATATTTAAATGATGAACTCATGAAAGCAATAGGATTTTTGAAATTACCTTCATTATTTTGAGTCAAAACACTAGCAAATGAGTGCTCAGAAGAAAAGAAATAGATATAGAAAGGCTTTTTATAATCTGGACTTACCAACACAGGATCCTTTGAAATAGCATATTTGATATTTTTAAAAGCATTTTTAGCCTCCAAAGTCCATTTAATATCAACATCCTTTTTTAACATATCATTTAAAGGCTTAACTACAACAAATCCATAAATAAACTTCCTAACAAAATTTATTTTTCTAAAGAAAGACCTAAGTTCTTTCTTACTCCCTGGTGTAGGAATTTTTTCAATTGAACTTATCCTTTCAAGGTCAATAGAAATACCATATTTTAAAATCACATGACCTAACAACTTTACTTCAGTTAGAGCAAAAATATATTTTTTAGGATTTAAAAAAAATCATGTTCTCTACATTTTTGAAGTACTTTTCTTAAATATTTAACATGATCAAATCTATATTTTTAAAATGAAGGTATATCATCTACATAAACCACAATAAACTTACCAATAAAATATTGGAAAGCATAATTCATAGCTCATTGGAATGTAGCTCCTGCATTAAGTAGACCAAATGACATTCTTCTATAGGCAAATGTGCCCCACTTAGTCAAGAAAGTTGTCTTCATTTTATCTTTAGGATCAATGAGTATTTGATTATAACTTGAGTAACCATAAATAAACAACATCATTTCTGATCCATTAACCATATGCAAAATATGGTCAATAGAAGGTAAGGTACAATTTTCTTTTTGTAAAGCTTTATTTAAGTTTCTGAAATCAATGCACAATCTGATCTCTCCAATTTTCTTTCTAACTGGAACTATATTTGCAACCTATGTTGAATGCCTAATGGGAAAAATAATTTTATTATCCAACAAATTTTTAACATCCTTTTCAATTAGGGGTTCTAATAGTGGTAACTAGTATATTATTTTTCCTAAATGGTTTAACATTTGGCTTTAGTGGAATGGTATGAGTTATGATATTTTGATTATATATTTTGATATCCTTATAACTCCATGCCATTACATCCTTATAATCCCTTAAAGTATGCGTGATATCTTCTATTTCCTTAAGTGTGAAATATTTACCTATAAGTATATTTTGTGGATTATCAAAACTACCAATATTAAAACCATCATAGGCATCCTTAGGCAATGAAATCTTATCACATTATTTAGTTTTGTAACCAATATCGAAAATTTTCTCAATTGAAAGCATACCTTTGGAAATCGAGTTTACTTTTGTGGTTACTTCGTTATCTTCATCAAGATCCTATTGTAACCTTTGATCTTAATCGATCACTTGATTTTAAAATATGCCTGAATTAGTCACAAAACTATAAATATGTTTGTCACTTCCAAATACCTGTAGGTTATTAACATTATTAGGTATTAAAAGACAAGGAATTAACTCAATAAAAAAAAAAAAATTTCTATTGTTAATTGGATCGAGGGTACCTACTACGACCGCTAATGAATCTACAATGCGATTGTGTTTTCTATATATTAACAAAATTTTAAAGGCCAAGAATTCATTAATTAAATCTCTTACTCTATTCCTGTAATGTATTAATATTTTATCATGGTAGGAATATTGACCTTTAATTTGATTTACAACTAACTGTGAATCTCCTAAAACTTTTAAACATTTGATTCCTTTATTCAAAGCTAATTGTAAACCAAAAACTAATGTCTCATATTCTATTGTATTGCATGTGCATGGAAATTGTAATCTATAGGCAAAGAATGAGGACTTACCTTTGGGGTTAATGAGTTCTACCCAACACCACTACCTTGCTTGGATTTATATCCATTGAATTTCATCATCCAAAAAATATTATCTTCTACAAGTGACTTACAAGTTGAATTTTCTACTTTAGGTTCATTTCCAATCACTTTTGTATCCAATGCATAAACACCTAACTCAGTGTCATTGTAAATTTTTTTATTAAATTATTTATTATAATATGTAGTAAGGTTATTGAGTCTAGGTTACCTTTCCACTCCTATTTGGTTAGTCATGTATTTCTAAGGTAGCCACATATGTGAAAAGTCTATAGAAAAATATTCATTCAAATTCTTGCTCCAATCCCTACTCAATAACAAACCATATTTGTCATGAATATCAACAACATGAATGTCTATATATTGTTGCACTCTAGGTTCTGATGACAATTGAATAAGAACATTCTTAAGCATGCCTACAAAATTTACTTTTGTATTATTTAATTGAACCACAATCCTATTTGTAAGTGAAGGTTTGAGATCTAGCTTTTGATAAACTAAAAAGGGCATTACATTACCTGAAGCTCTAGAATCCACCATACATTTATGCAAACTTCTACCTACAATTCTAACAATTAAAAGAAAAGGAAGAGCTTCCTATTTCTCCTTTTGTGCAACACACTTTACCTCTGTGACTTTTTAAACTTCTTTTTCTTTTTGTTTACCAAAAGCTTCCATTAATAATTCTTGTTTATTAGGTAAAAATGAAGCTTCAAACATACTAAGGTTAGCTTTAGTTTTCTTGAGATCTTCAAAAATATTATAAGTGACATTTTCATTATTTTGCACTTTTTGTGTAGAACTAGATACCTCAGGAGGATATGGAGGAACAATATTATTACTTGCATTAACATCAAGAGGAATGATAGAATTATTAGGAGTAGAAGTAGTATTGTAAGACTTACTTTTATTTCTCAAAATGATAGTCGTGATTCCCCTTTTGGTATTGTTTCAATGTATGAAATTCTTCACTAACTTAATTATTTTATTCTTCCTCTTCATCTTCATATTCAAAATTATTTGGTCCAAATGTTTCGATTACAAAAGTAGAACTTTTTCCTTAGCTTGAACTAGCATCATCATCAACATATCCATTAGAAACAATTTTCATATTATCCACTCCCTGTTGAAGAATATCTACAATAGGTTTAAAGTATTCATGTTCACTAGTAATATGCAATATACACTATTTATCCAAAACCACATCAGAAATATTAACCATAGTAGTTATTTGGGAAAAACTACTAGAAACACTACTGTGATTTGTAATAGGAGTTGGTACACCCCCATTATTTAGTTTTATGTTTTAATATTTTATTTGCATTATAAAATTCCTATTAGATTGTAAAATTTGTGATGCCTGTTTTTGCACATGAACCATATTGTTACTTAACTTTTGATACATCTTTTCAAATATTCTAATTCTGAATTAGATGCATTAAAAGATACAAAAATAACATTAGTAGGGTTGGTTTGATTTACAAATTTTGGCACATTCATATTTGGCATTGTATTTCTAATGTTATTATTTGACATAATATTTTGACCATTTTGATTTAACCAAGTATTTGGATACATTGAATTATTCTGATTTTATAGTGCTTGTGAAAACATAGGATTCATTTGATAAGCATTAAAATTGTGCAAAGGTATTGCATTTTGTGTAGATGTAATATTTCCTACACTAGACATATTATGTGCATTTTTATCCATTCTCTTATGCGTAGCAAACTGATTTTCTACATACATTGGGTTGTTTGCATTTATAGATGTTGAATTTGTAGCATATGGAATTGTATTCAACATTGGAATTTGATTAGATAAAACATGATTTATAATTGAAATTTGGTTGTGCACACATAGATGTCCAATAGAAGGCAACTGACCTATCCTATGGCTTTGGGGCATCAATTGTTGTTTCCCTGTTAGTGCTTCCATGTATACTAATGTAAGGCTTGCCATTTGACCTACTCTTCTAACGAACATGGTAGTCAATGGATATAACACTCCATAGTACATTTGAATAGCTATTGGTTTTGCAGGAGCATACAAAGCAGTTTGTCTTGAATACATTCTATGAAACCTAGTATTAAATATTCTAAGAGGTTCATTTATTCTCTTCTTGTAGATGCAAAAAAAAGATAAATGCTAGCAATATCTATAGCAAATTTGAACTGATTAATAAAAGCATATTTTAACATAGTCCAAGAAGTAATAGATCCAAATGGCAAGCAGATATACCAATCATATGTAATGTCATCAAGGGTTAGTGGAAACAACCTACATGCAACATCTTCATGCTCTACCTGCAACCTAGATAAAGCATCAATATAAGCTTGTATGTGCTCTTATGCTAAACATAACCCATCATGTTTATACTTAGGAAAGTATTTTTCTATATTTTTGAGTATATCGTGCACATCCCCTAGAATATTTAAAGGACTCCTATGAGTTCCCATCCATGCTAAATTTGGATCAGCCATAGCAAGGAGTGGAGGTGTGATTAATGGAACGTTAGAATTTTGTTGTGAAATACCAACAGGTGAGGGAATAACCACTTTTTGAACATGACTTCATATATGCTTTCGAGTGGGATAAAGACTTTAAAAAATATCTCTTGTAGACATGGATCTTGTGATTATCTTTTTAGGCTTCATTTTTAACAAAAATAAAAAAAATTTAAACTTAAACTTAAATGCTTTGAAAACACAATACTTAAATATTATTGCAATGAAATAATAAAATCATAATATCCAAGCAATAAATTTAAGCATTAATTTTTAGAAAATGAACAAGTGAATAAATTAAAATAAATTGAATGCTTTAAATTTAAATACCTAATTTTCATGCCCTCCTTCTAGTGCCAATTTTGTTGAGTGGAAATTTTTCCCAATTGCAAAATCATCATCATAGTTAAGATTTTAAAATGAAAACCCTCTCTTGCAAAGAAATAGAAATTTCTCCAAGGTTCCTTTCACTTAATATGCTTGTATGTTAATAAAATGTGTTCAATAATTACTAATAATACCTTAGTGATTTGCAAACAACTTTTAACAAGGGACCTAGTTTTTTTGGTATTTTGATTTAAAATTATTAAATGCAATCCTTAATGAAATTAACTTTCCTAATATTTATATTAATAATTAAATTTGATTTAAATTCAACTTATTGCAATACAAATTTAATTAAAACCAGGGTTATGCATAAGGGGTAGTACCGTAAAACTAATTATAAAATCAAGGTGAATCTAGGCAAATGGTGTATAAACATTGGGGTGAATTTTTCAAAATTTTGTAGAAAACTTATCAAAATATGGTGAATTTTTGACAATTTTTCACATGAATTTTCAAACATTTTAAATGGTGACTGTCACAAGGTGATTGGCATAAGTGAGTGTAAAAATATGACTAGCACAAGGTGATAGATAGAAGCAATTGGTAAAAGGCAACTGGCACAAGGCAACTGACAAAAGTGATTGATATAAGGTGAATGACAAAAGCAATTGGCACAAGGTGACTAGCATAAGCGACTATCACAAGGTGAATAGAAGACGGTGACTATCACATGGTGATTTTCACAAGGTGACTATCACAAGGTAACTGCCACAAGGCAACTAGAAGATGATGACTATCACATGGTGACTATCACATGATGATTATCACATGGTGACTATCACATTGTGAATGTCACATGGTGACTATCACATGGCGATTATCACATGGTGACTGAAACATGGTGACTGAAACATGGTGACTATCACATGGTGAATGTCACAAGGCGGCTATCATAAGGTGATTATCACATGGCGATTGTCATAAGATGACTGGCATATGGAAACTAGAAAATATGTAGACACCAAAATAGCACCAATCCGATTATGTGACTGCAAACACTGATCACTTTCACACACACAGCCACAAGGGCAGCCCCAAAAGGTTAAAAAGTGGTCCTAACCACTCTCACAGTAGTTTTGGGAAGGTCAGAGATCAATTTGGCACCTTTAAGAACTTTTATCAATATCCATTCCACCCTGGAACGAATTCAAACTGGGATTCGCCCCACCTAGGGACGAATTTTGGATTCGCTCCAAGGTGGGGCGAATTGTAGGTTTAACGGGAAAAAAGTCAAATATTGACAAATGGTAGCTCAGATCCACCACTCAATGCTTCCTTCATCGCATGGGAGTATGGGTGAGTGTTTTCGAGTGTTAGAGGCATTTGCAAGTTAAGTCATGAAGTCCCAATTCAGGTAGGAATCTCCTTCCCCCTAGAAAGGCATGATTGCCAAGTGGTGCCTCTGCATACCCATTTCAAGAGACCTCCAGGTCTATAAATTGGTGAGTTTTCTCACCCCAAAATATATAGAGAAGGAGCATTTTAGAGCAATGAAGTGCTGTCATTTTATTTACATACCTCACACCTTTTGGATTTGCACCTTTCACATCCTTGATCTCCTTTAGAGGGGAGGTCATTGGGTGACTATTGGGAGGTCGAATATTGAGCCCAAAATCTAACATTTTGCCATAATATACCACCAAATTTTTTGACAATACCACACAAGAGGTTTTGGACCCATCCCAAGTGGATTGGTGCCGAAATCAGACCTCAAACGTGGGCGGCCTGCCCCATGGGTGCCCCCTACCACACTGCAACAATCATAATTGCCCCCTTTCGGAGTGATGAGAATTTCATGGCAGACTTGTTTTATTTCATTTTTGCATTCAATTCTATGATTCTTATATAGGTTGTCATTTGAATTTCGTATCTTTTTGAACAATTTTGACCATATTTTTATCTTTGCTCACTTTCACTAATATACAGGTAGCATCATTAAATTATTGTTGATGGAGGCCAAATCAGGAAAATATGACAATTTGGGTCTTCCCAAAATATACCCAATTAGCTAACCCCAAGTTTGCAGGTATTTTTGAGCTTCCTAGGTAGGACATTGGGATAGTCCCTTTTCAGTGTTTTGTTGTAGGTGAATTCGTCCCACCCCGGGGTGAATTCAAATTGGTGAGGAATTTCTTGACTATTCTTTTTGCAAGGCATTTATGGTGGTGTCTTGATGCCCCTATCCAATTTTTAGATCATTTGGACCTATTTTAGTCATAGTTTAAATCATTTTTGCTCATTCACTTATCATAGGCTTGGGGATTGCATGCTTTGTTTTATCCGTAGGTGCTACTGACCATTTCTTGTTCCTTTTAACATAGGTTTTTGACATTAGAGGAGCAACAAGGAGTCAAGACTCATCAAAAAAAGTGGAGGTAACATTTGGCCCACCCATTTTACATGTGGGCACGCGGAAGAAGGAAAGGCACCCATGGATGTAACAAGAACACACGCTTAAACTCTCATAGCCCTTGGAAGGGGAGGATGCGCATTGTAACCGAGTTTGAAACATATCAATAAAAAGGTCTGTCTTCTTTATTCACATTTGTTTCATTTTGATTTGCTCATGCTTGTCCCTCTTTTCATGTGCTTTCAAGTTTCTAAGATTTAGCGCTAGGTCCTGTTCTGTTTGCATCACATATTCGCTTTCATTTTTGCATACCAACAGATGGGAGTTTTCAAAGACCCCTTGCCTACCCATGAGGCATAGGCAAAACTCCTTCAATTCAATGAGGTGCAACAGAATTTCCCCATGCAAGGGTATGTAGGAATGATAAGCATAGTGACTAGGAACAAGAGATACCCAGGAGTTGCCCCCGAGGTAGCCACAAGAGAGGTTCCATCAATGTCACAACCTCAACAAAACCCTATGCAGCTACCTCCATCTAGACCCATGGCCATGATTCAGACCAAACTCACATAGAGTTTGAGGACCACGTCGGCTAGGCTCTCCATATACGAGCTTATACAACAATCAACACCCCATCGGGAGGCTCTAATGGATATATTAAAAGCCATCGAGTTGTAGCCCCACGAAGTGAATTCCTTCAAAAATTTTGTGGGACATGTCAAATGATGCACGAAGATAGTCATCACCTTTCGAGAGGATGAAGTTAAATCAATTTTTGATGACATGGAAGATCCACCCCTGCACATTATCGCACAAGTCAACGAGATCCCGTATAAGAGGGTGTTGATAGACACTGGCTCATCTAGTAACATCATTACCACAATAGCATCGAAACATATGAAGTTGCCAGCCTCTCACATCATGGATTCCACATATACACTGTGATCATTCAATGATGCGATATGCTCGACAGTCAGCACAATTGTCCTACCTGTTCAGGTGGGACAAAAGATGATACCTACATTGTGCCATATTTTGGAAGGCGAGATGACTTATAAAATCTTGCTAGGGTGGCCATGGATTAGGGACATGAAGTGTGTCCCTTTGATATATCATCAGTGTTTGAAGTATACATTTGAAGGGGAAGTACATGTAGTCTCGATGGACTTAGAACCCTTCAAATATTGCAATGCGGTGCAGCTAATGCCGTAATCGACCCTCCCATCGATGCACTTGGATTTTTAGTTAAATCCATCTAGATAGGGTTCGATGCTGCAAGCACCACTGGTGATAAATCCATCAAAACCCTAGCTAGGTGAATCTTCATCGTTCGGTCCTTCACCAAAAATACCACCTATCATGGCTAAACAAAAAGACAAAGGGAAGCAAACCCTGGAAGAGGCTCAACCCCTAGAAGAGGCACTGCCAATAGTATCAACCATATCTACCAAAGAGATGCCTATCTCAATGGAAGTTGAGGCTCCTAGTTCACCCAACATGGAGTGGACTCAGGAAGAGCTTTCGTTCCCTCCCTCTCAATTGCCAACAATCACTGTTGAAATGGCCAGTACGGGCCTGGGGGAGTATCTGGTGTAGAATTTTTTAGCAACGACCACGCTAGAGTCCATGCAATACATGGAGAGACCTTGCATCCCCATCGGTACAATTATTCCTTTAGGCTACCCACAAAACCATACAAATTTTGTGTATGGGGGCCTTGATCATGGTACTAAGCCATGCATGCAAGAGGATGAAGATGAAGAGCCTTTTGCAAAAGATGTCAACTATCTGTCTAACCTAGAATTTTCCCTCAAATATCTTGGCCAATGCAATTGGCATGGATATGGGCTAGGCAGGTATGAGCAAGGAGTGCGTGTCCTTTTCCAGCCAAGATACCAAATGCCTTATGACAAGTCGGGAGTAGGGTTCAACCACCCCTTGCCCTTGGACATCTTGGTGGAAAACATGCAAGGCCTAGGGATAGGCAACAAGGGTGGATTGGCATCAGATCCTTATGCAAACCCAAACACAACATATACATTGGGAGATTACCTCCCATGGTCAACAACCACCCTTTTTAACCTCAATAACCCTTCTCCTTTGCTAGAGAGAGGCGAAATTTTAGGGATTCACTTTCAATGAAGGTATAAACAGTGTCAAGAGGAATCTTTAGAGGATGAATCAGAATATGAACCAGCATCATATGATCCATTCGAATCCAATAGTGATCACTCATAAGTGATTCCCATGAATGACTGTCAAGAGAGCCTCTTGACAATGTTCCCTCTAGAGGCTCCAAGCACGCCAGTGCTACGTCAAGAGAATCAGGCCCCCCCACGGAGAGTGGAACAACCACAATGGGGCAAGATTAATTTGCTCGAGCAGGATGAGCCTGTAATGCCTCAAACAGTTATCGGAGCCAACGAGGGCTTTTGGATCTTCGATAGTGATTACGAAGATGAAACATAAATGACATATCTTAATCATATGTAGTAGAGGCTACAACCATACACATTGGAGATTAACGATGTATTTGAACATATGGGCATAGTGCCAGGGCACAAGTGGTACATAGACCCAGTAGGGTGGGATCAAGTGTTGGATCTGCCACTCCAGGTATATGAAGAGCACCTTCCACTCCGAGACCCTAGGGTGATATCAATGTCGAGGGTAGACCCTATCCTCCTATCAGCACATAGGGCCGATCCATTCATGCCAATACCTCTAGAGCCATATCCAGAGCACAAAGAACATCCAGAGTGTTCGAGTCATCACACCCATGGTAATGGAGACCAAAATCATTTCATCAACATGATATCCATTGAATTAACTACCCCCATCCACAATCCGGATAATCCAGCATGGTCCTTACATCTAGACATAGATGCCATTGACTGGGATCACGTCAATTCACCTCCATACCCATTAGAGTACTGGCATTTTGATAAAATGCTTCATTTTTGACGGGGCACCGGAGACCAACACTTCAAGAAACTTGCCTTTTTTTTTTAAATTAAAAAAAAATATTTTTACAGGCTTGAATGAAACAGCCAATAGGCTTTACAATGGCCGAGTTTGGCTCTGTTCTTCCACTGTACCACTCCCCTGTTCTCTGGTCCCCCTCCTTCCATTACAAATTTTTGGGTTTTTTTTTAACGAGGCCCCCGATCCTCTCGGCAATTAATGCCTTCACCTAACAAAAATTCAAATTCAAATTTCCCCCCCTTCGAAGCTTCAAATTTCTCGGTCATAAATGGGTCACTGCCCGACCTACCAAGAAGCCCTCATTGACCTCATTGACATCGCCACTCCGGTCAGACTGTCCTTCCGAGCCTCTGCTCACCCATACTGTCCATGCTCTGAATCTGCCGTTTTGTCGAAAAACAAAATCCCTCTAAAAGGTGGTTCTCTTTCTTTAATGCATGCGGCTGTAAAATTTCATTCCATGATACGTGGCCTCCATCTTTAACCAGATTCACGTAGCTAACCATGTGTTTAAATTTGGCTTGCCCTCTCCTTAATGCACAATCTTCAAGGCACGTGCCCTTTACAACTTCGAGGATACACGTGGCAGTCCATGTGTCAGTTTTCGGCCTTGTCTGGCCGTCCGCTATTTTCTTCGACCTTAACTTTACTTGGTCGTGGTCGACCCCTCCACCTTCATCTTCACCTTTCTGAGGTCCTTTGCCATGATCTTGGGTTTGTCTTAACCCTTGGTACTGCCTTGGAAATACGCCACGTGGCAGTTTTTGATTTGTCGCGATATCACGACCGATCACGATATCGCGACAGGACTCAACTCCTCCGCCATGTTCTGTAGACCGTCGTGATATCGCGACGTCGTGATATCGCGACGTCACGATATCATGACATCTAAAGCTCCTCACCACCGCCTCTAAAATAAAGTCACGATATCACGACGTCGCGATATCGCAAAGTCGCGATATCGCGACGGAGATTGCCCCTTGCATTTTCTTCTCAAAAACCGTCATGACATCGCGACGTCGCGATATTGCGACGTCATGATATCATGACGGAATCCTCCCTACGTTCCAACTGCAAACAAATGTCGCGATATCGCGATAGAACTGGTCCCTGCCTTTGCCACCGCTTCGGAGGTCACGATTTCGCGACCTCCCCAACTTTTGCCTTAGCTCTTCTACCAACTTCCCCTTCTACTTTGCAACATCTTCCCTCCTCCGGAAAGGAACCAAAATACATCAAAATACAAAAACTTAAAGAAAATTTAGAAGGATGCAAGATTGCCGACACTGTTACCGGATGCTCCTGCATCAGACACCTGGGGTAACAAGAGAAGTGACCTTCACTTCTAGGCTATTCGGTCCGCGTCCTTTGTAATATTTTCAAACACCCATCAACATTTACAACCTGTTCAAGTTCCATTTCCTGGCAAAAATTTCTGCCTTCTACCAGACAAATTCTGGCATTACTGCACATTTTCTCATCTTCGGTCTGCAATGGCTTCAACTTGTGCCGCACTCCATCTTTCACCAAGGAGTACGTATTTGCACGTCCATCATGCACTGCACTCCGATCAAATTTCCATGGCCTGCCCAATAGCAAATGGCAAGCATCCATGGGGAATACATCACACAGGACTTCATCCTGGTATCTCCCGATCTGGAACGTGACTAAACACTATTCCCAGACCCAAGCTCGGTGGTCCTTCCGCAACCATGCAATCCGATACGGGTGTGGGTGCCTCCTTCTCTCCAACTGCAACTTAGTAACCATCTCCTCGGAAACTAAGTTGTCTGTACTTCCATTGTCGATGATCACATTGCAAACTTTGCCTGCACTCTTGCATCGGGTACGGAACAGGCTTCTCCTCTGTTCAGATTTGTCTTCTTCCACCAGCATGGTCCTCCTCACAATCATGGCTTCTCCCTTTTCAGCTTCTTCAGAATGTTCTGAATCAGCATCTTCAACTGCCACAACTGCTCTGGCGGGACCCACCGGTTTCTTGTTCGTATTTTCTCGGTGTTGTGGACACTCGAATGCACGATGCCCTTCTTCACCACAGTGGAAACATGTTCCACGGAATACTCCCCTTTCATTCCCGTGTCCAGATCTACCCCTTCCTCTCGGGTAGTTATCATTCTGAACTTGCGGTTTTGGGTCTTCATCTTCTTCTTTCTGACCTCGGCTGCTGCTCTCCTCTTCTTTCTTCTCTTCCTTTCCTTCTTTCTTTCCACTATTCTTTCCTCCCGGTCCTTTTACTTTTTGCTTGTTGTCAAACCTTCGGTTCAACTTTTCTTCCACCTTTAGAGCAAATTGGTAAGCATCTTCAATGGTGCTTACCCGAACCAAACTCAACTCCTCCTGAACACTGGGCCTCAACCCATTAATGTAACGGGCCACTTTTTCCTTACTTGCTTCCAAATGTCCGGTTCTGATGGAGATTTTGTAAAATTCCTCCGTGTATTCTTGAACTGTTCTGTTCATCTGCCTCAAACTCTGCATTTTACGTAACAGGTCCAGTTCATAATCTACGGGGATAAACTGCCTTTTTAATTTCTCCACCATTCTGTCCCACCTGGTTATCCGCTCCTTTCCTCTTCGATTTCTCTCCAGCTGTACCCCCTTCCACCAAATGCTAGCATGACCCTTCAGTCGGGTCTTAGAAAATATGACCCGGTTAGGGTCTTCAACTTCTTCGTATTTGAAATATTCTTCTAAATCATTCACCCAGTCTATCAACTCCTCTGGGTTCAAGTTCCCAAAATACGTAGGAACTTCTAACTTCGGCCTCTTCCCGATCTGGGATATGGCCTTGTACAATCTGGCCTGGGCCGGATCTACATCTTCTTCCTCTTCTTCAAACTCATTCTCCTCTTCCACTTCATCCTCACTGTCTGCATCCCTTCTCGGCTCACGTCCTCTGCGTAGCTCTTCTTGCAGGGCCTGGACTTGCCGCTGCAATGCCCGAAAATCTTCCGTTGCCATGCCTCTTCCACCCATCGGGTTTCTTCTCGGAGGCATCTTCACCCAAACTCAAACCCTCCCACACGTCCTGGTACAACTGCCTCTCTCCTTCGGCGGTCTATTGTACACTCAGGAACTCCCGCTCTGATACCACTGACGGGGCACCGGAGACCAACACTTCAAGAAACTTGCCTTTTCATTAAAAAAAAATAAAAAAAAAAAAATTTTACAGGCTTGAATGAAATAGCCCGCAGGCTTTACAATGGCCGAGTTCGGCTCTGTTCTTCCACTGTACCACCTCCCCTGTTCTCCGGTCCCCCTCCTTCCATTACAAATTTTTGGGCTTTTAACGAGGCCCCCGATCCTCTCGGCAATTAATGCCTTCACCTAACAAAAATTTGAATTCAAATTTCCCCCCCTTCGAAGCTTCAAATTTCTCGATCATAAATGGGTCACTGCCCGACCTACCAAGAAGCCCTCATTAATGGCCTCATTGACCTGCACCGCCGCTCCGGTCAGACTGTCCTTCCGAGCCTCTGCTCACCCATACTGTCCATGCTCTGAATCTGCCGTTTTGTAAAAAAACAAAATCCCTCTAAAAGGTGGTTCTCTTTCTTTAATGCATGCGGCTGTAAAATTTCATTCCATGATACGTGGCCTCCATCTTTAACCAGATTCACATAGCTAACCACGTGTTTAAATTCGGCTTGCCCTCTCCTTAATGCGCAATATTCAAGGCACATGCCCTTTACAACTTCGAGGATACACGTGGCAGTCCACTTGTCTGGCCGTCTGCTATTTTCTTCGACCTTAACTTTACTTGGTCACGGTCGACCCCTCCAACTTTGTCTTCACATTTCTGAGGTCCTTTTCCATGATCTTGGGTTTGTCTTAACCCTTGGTACTGCCTTGGAAATATGCCACATGGCAGTTTCTGATTTGCCGCGATATCGTGACAGGACTCAACTCCTCCGCCATGTTCTGTAGACCGTCGCGATATCGTGACGTCGCGATATCATGACGTCTAAAGCTCCTCACCACCGCCTCTAAAATAAAGTCACGATATCGTGACGTCACGATATCACGATGTCGCGATATTGTGACGGAGATCACCCCTTGCCTTTGCTTCTCAACAACCGTCGCGACATCGCGACGTCGCGATATCATGACGAAATCCTCCCTACGTTCCAACTGCAAACAAATGTCGTGATATCGCGACGTCGCGATATCACGACAGAACTGGTCCCTGCCTTTGCCACCGCTTCGGAGGTCGCGATTTTGCGACATGTCACGAAATCGTGACATGTCGCGATTTCGTGACCTCCCCAACTTTTGCCTTAGCTCTTCTACCAACTTCCCCTTCTGCTTTGCAACATCTTCCCTCCTCCGGAAAGGAACCAAAATACATCAAAATACAGAAACTTAAAGAAAATTTAGAAGGATGCAAGATTGCCGACACTGTTATTGGATGCTCCTGCATCAATTTTACCCCAGGGACAACTCAAGATATCTTTCATGTTGAAGAGGAACCCGAGGTTCCCAACACAGATTTAAACTCAACAAATGATATCCATTTGATCCCAACTCCACATCAGTTGGAGGACGAATCTCACATGTCGATCGAGGAGATGACTGACATAGACATCGGCTTGGATCTAATGAATCCATAGATTATCAAGCTAGGGGTAAGCTTATCCCCTGAAGAGCAAGCCGACTACATTGCCCTTCTCAAAGAGAAGAAGGAGGTTTTTGCATGGTCATACAAAGACATGTCGGGGCTAGATCCACAACTAGTCACGCATAATCTAATGCTTGATCCGAAATTCAAGCTAGTTAAGCAAAAACTATGTAAGATGCACCCAACAGTGGCCTTGATGGTCAAAGACGAATTGCAAAAGCTGTTGGATGCACAGTTTGTCATCTGCATGGATTATCCGCCATGGCTATCCAACATGGTGCCCGTCAAAAATCCCGATGGGAGGATTCGCATATGCACTAATTTTCAATATCTAAACAAAGTGAGTCCTAAGGATGATTTCCCCTTTCCAAGCATTGACACATTGGTAGACGCTACAATAGGTCATGAAATCCTATCCCTCATGGATGGTTTCTTAGGATACAATAAAATTTGTATCAATCCTAAGGACCAACTAAAAATGGCGTTCACAACACCTTGGGGGACATTTTGTTATAAGGTCATGCCCTTTGGCCTTAAAAATGCTGGCACCACCTACCAACGT
The DNA here is from genome assembly GCA_028583015.1 of Wollemia nobilis. Classification (NCBI taxonomy): domain Eukaryota; kingdom Viridiplantae; phylum Streptophyta; class Pinopsida; order Araucariales; family Araucariaceae; genus Wollemia; species Wollemia nobilis. The sequence continues at coordinate 4,412,620 of JAQPPZ010000288.1, forward strand.
GCAATGACGTACATCTTCCATGATTACATGCATAAAACTTTGGAAGATTACATGGATGATTTGTTGGCCAAGTCTCTTTTGTGCCTAGATCATCTCGATGACTTAAGCAAGATCCTCGATCGCCTCATGGAACATAACGTTAGACTGAATCCAAAGAAGTGCGTATTTGGCATCACATCTAGAAAACTCTTGGGTTTCATAATCTCAAAGCGAGGCATTGAAGTGGACCCACACAAAGTCAAGGTAATCCTTGAAATGGTTCCCCCAACTACCATTAAGCAGCTCAGAAGTCTGCAAGGAAAGGTCACATAAATTAAGCGCTTCATAGCATAGCTATCTGACAAGTGCTGACCCATGAACAAATTATTGCACAAGGGGGTAGCATTTCATTAGGATGATGAGTGCCAATCAACCTTTGACGACATCAAATGATACTTGGCTTTGCCACTAGTATTGGCACCACCTAGACTAGGTGTGTCATTCTACTTATACATCTCAGCTACTGAGGTGGCATTGGGCACCATGCTCACCCAAAAGAATGAACTTCACAAAGAATAGGCTACATATTATCTTAGCCGCACCCTGGTCAGTTATGAACTTAACTATGCATATGTTGAGAAATTCTTCTTGGCAGTGGTGTTTGCTACCAAAATGCTATGCCACTACATGATGAGCAACACCACGTATGTTGTGTCTAAGGAGAATCCATTGTGATACATGATGAGTCATACTTATCATAGTAGTCGCACGACGAAATAGATCATGTTGTTGACAGAAATTGACATAGAGTTTATTGGATAGAAATCCATAAAAGGATAGGTCATAGCCGATCAACTAGCAGAGGCTCCTCTCGAAGACGATCAGCCTCTGGTCATAGAACTACCTGATGATGGGGTCTTCCATGTCTCAGATTCACCAAATTTTGATGAGCCTAAGTCACAGGCCGACATAACCCTATTTTTTGACGGTTCTAAATGTGAGCAAGGTGGTGGCACGAGAATTGTATTCTTCACACTGCAAGGGGCTCTAGTGCCCCTGTCCTTTAAATTAGACTTCCCATGCACCAACAATAATGTAGAGTATGAAGCCTTGCTCATAGGTCTTTAGACAACAATCACCATGAACATAAAATGACTAAACATCTTTGGGGATTCATTGTTAATTGTCAACCAAGTCAAAGGGGTATTCCAATGTAAATACCCAGTTCTGCAGGCTTACAAAGCCCTTGTGGATAAATTCCTGGCAAATCTTGAGTGGTATGACATCGAGGCACTCCCTCGATCATCAAATCATTTTATGGACACTATGGCCTCCTTGGGGTCACTAATCCCACAAGACCTTTTCGGTGATATGACAACCATTCAAGTCAAAACACTATCACAATCCGTGATGGAGCGTGCAAGCTCTGACTTAATGCCAGGAATCCACATGATCCAAATTGAACCATCCTTGGATAAGTTCTATCGAATCCACGATCATCTGAAACATGCCAACTGGGTTTCCTTGTTCTCCCCTACTCCCATTAATAGCAACACAATGCTATTCTTACAAGTTCTCTCCCACTCAGTGTTTTCTAGGGATGAACTTCAAGAGGGATTGGCTGTTCACACCGTTGAGGCTTTCAATCAGCAGGATTGGTATTCACCCGTAAGGGACTACCTCAAGTTAGGTAATCTCCCACTTGGATTGACACATGTCACAAAACAAACATTCAAACAGAAAGTGGCTTATTATATCTTTTAGGAGACATTTTGTACCGTCACAGCTATGAAGGAATCCTCCTTCATTGCTTGGACCAGCAAGAGTCCACTTGGGCGATCACCCAAGCGCACGATGGTACATGTGGTGGCCACTTCAGTGGTATGGCCATCGCAAAGCGCATTATTTGCATGGGCTATTATTGGCCATATTTAGAGCAAGATTGTTGCACATATGTAAGGAAGTGCATGAAGTGTCAACACCATGCTAATTTGACACATGTACCTTCCCAGGCCTTACAGCTAATCTAATCAGCTTGGCCATTTTTGCAATGGGGCTTAGATCTAATTGAAAAGATCTCCCCTACATCGTCAGGTCATCATATGTTTATCATAACGACCACAGAGTATTTCACCAAGTGGGTGGAAGCAGTTTCACTTACCTCTATGATAGGACCCCGCATTGTGGAGTTCATTTTGCATAACATCATATGTCATTTTGGTATTCCATCCAAAATAATCTCGGATAATGGGACCTCATTCAAGAACAAAGACGTGTGTGCTTTGACCACAAAGTACAAAATTTAGCATAGTTTTTTGAAACCCTATTATCCGCAGGCAAATGGGCAAGCAAAAGCATAAAAAAAAATGATAGTTGCCATCCTTAAAAAGATAGTCGCAGACAGTCATAAGGATTGGCACATCCAAATCCCACTTTCCTTGTAGGATTATTGCACTAGCATTCGAATGCCCACTGGGGAAACTCCATTTTTGCTTGTGTATGGCTCCGAGGCAGTCATGCCTCTCGAGTTGGAAATTCCCTCCCTACGAATATCAATGCAAGAGTTAATCGATGATGACACTACGTGGCAGGCCTGGTTAGACTAGCTTACATTGCTTGAAGAGCGATGTGTTAATGTTCTCGAGCATTTATGCATCTATCAAGAGCAACTTAAGAAAGCTTACAACATGAAAGTTCACCTGAGGGACTTTCGGATTGGTGACTTGGTCTTAAAAGAAAACCAACAAAACTCTAGTTTTCCATCCCATCTAAGGGACAAGTTTGTGGTAAATTGGTTAGGTCCATATGTAATTGATAGCAAAATAGGACCCGAGACATACCGACTAGCCTCTCTTGATGGAATCAAGGAACTAGAACCCTTGAACATCAGTCATTTGCGGCCATTCCATATCTAAGAGAGCCGTATCCCAAACAAAATGCTCCAAGGATTCCTACAATCGCTTGGTCAATCCCAAAATGCTCCAAGGATTCCTACAATCGCTTGGTCAATCCCAAAATGCTCCAAGGATTCCTAAAATCGCTTGGTCAATCCCAAAATGCTCCAAGGATTCCTACAATTGCTTGGTCAATCCCAAAAGGCTCCAAGGATTCCTACAATCGCTTGGTCAATCTCAAAATTCCCCAAAGGTACCCATTATTGCTTGGTCAACCAAAAAGCTCCAAGGATTCCCACAATCGCTTGGTCAAAAATAAGAAAATTCAAAAACAGTAAATTCATCAAAAATAACCAAAATTTGCATCTCATTTCTAGGCATACTCCAACTCATCACAACAATAAAGAAGCTCTTTTCACATCTCATCTTCATATTCACAAAAAAATCAATCCATCAAAAACACAAAAATATGTAGCTGCATTAAGCATCATACCCACACATTGCACATTTGTGGTCATACAGGTCAAAGGCACCATAGACTGTAATTACTCCGCCAATCCATCTTGTTCCACATTTCTCCATTTTATAAGTAGTCCATCAAAAATAAATGCCATTCACTTCTTTTTACCATACCCGAGTCAGTGGTCTTCTAATGTATCAAGAGTTTTTCGTCCTTTAGTTGTTATATAGCTTTCTAGCCACGTACTGTACCAAGACAGATAGATTTTACAAAGGTAGAGTTCTACTTGGATCACACCTTGTTACGTAGCATCCCAACACAAATTAAAACACACATAAAAATTCCCAAGTTGTGTGAATGAAAGATGAAACCTGCACATCAATCCAAGTCACCATAAGAGAAACGGTTATCTTGCTCATCCCCCTGTGCGAATGACCCCAAGAATGCTGAGAGTTGGCAAAAGGAAAAGCATCCTCCCTACCCAATTCCCCAAGAATCCCAAGTTCTCAAAAGTTGCAAACATCATAAAATCCTGCAACAAGTCAAAACTCCAAAAAATTGACATCACCACCAAAGTGCATACATCAAAAGGCACGTACAATAGTGATTCTCATCACTCAAAATTCAAATCCCTTGCTCAAAAGAAGAATAAAATAAAATAAACAGTGATTTTTATCACTACAAAAGAGCAAGTATCCTAGTACAATTGAAGAAAATAAGGGAGTCAAACTTGAATCCCTAGAACTCTCAGCATTCCGACAAGTCATGAGATAAACCTCAGTATCGGTTTGGTGGATAGCCTATCAATCACTGGTGGTAAACCTCCCGCATGATAATATATCTGTCACATTAACTCATGTACAGATCAATGTTTGCATGTGGATGAGTTAGCTTATGGTATCCTAGATAGCACCGTAGATTAATCTGGCTAAACACAACAAAGGAGTTAGTGGAGTTACTTAGGTGATCCTCAGTACATGTTTGGTTGACAGTCTATCTGGAACTGGTGGTATCCTGACCAATACCACATAAAAAAACTCAATTGCACACATAGGGATGGGAAATAACTTGGTCAAAGACAAGTCTAATTCATACCTTGTCCAAAAGTCTTGGAAGATAAAGTACAGTCGTGGCTAGTGAGTTAAAACCGTTTGAGTCTCAAAAAACCTTAGCTACATTCTAAACCAACTGCGCTATCTTTCATCCCCGCATTGCCATCAACAATCGCCAAAAAAAGAAAAACCAAAAAGGTCTAAAAATTCTATGGTACTCTCGCCAAACAAAACAAATTCCATTCATCCATTCCATTTTGCATATCACATATAAATAAAAAACATTTGCATTCATCATAACATATGCATCCATCAAAATAAATTAACATGCATACATCCATACTCATCACTCATCATGCATAAAATCAAATCAACACTCGCATAAACAAAATAAAGTCATCTGTATATATCATCAAAAATGCCCGTAGGCTACAATAAACCGGTCCTATGACCCCGCAACAAAATCCAAAAGCTCAAAAACCCCCAAGCCTAGGGCATTGGCCACCATGATCATGCAAGATCGGTGCGATGGGAACTACCCCTCGTGGTATGGGTCCTATGAGACCCCTCAGGGTAGTTGTTGCTAGCCCCCGCATCACACCTACTCACCCCCCTCATACAGTCGCTTGGATCGAGAGGATGCTAACTGCTCAGTCTCGCTCCCTCTCGAGCGGTGCAATGATCTGCCTCCACTAAACGTAGGGACCCGCCCACCAAGGCAGCTAATCTCTGCCTCTAGCTCCAACTGCTATCGCATCGAGTCCATATCTCGTTGGTGATATGTCACCAAGTTCTCCTCACACCGTGCCAAAGCCCTATCCCTCTCTGCCAGCTATGCCTGTAGGAGATCCCTCTCTCATATAGCATCAGTACCCCCATCCTATCGGTGGTAGGCAACCAATGCATTCTCTCTCTTTGCTAGCTGCATGCGCAGGAGATCCCTCTCTTGTAGCGTGTTCCCCAACTCCCCATCACACCACTGCAACAACCCCTCCAACCGCACAATCTCAGTGCCTAGCCAGGACTCTATGTCCTTCGCTTCCACCTAAGGCATAGGCATATCTAGAGTAGCAGCCTGCTATGGCTCCCACTACTCCGTGATGTCCTACATATCTGGCTGATCTGGAACCCCCAAATCCACATCCTCATACTCCACCTCCACCATATTTGCATCCTCCCTAGGAGCTCCCCACCCACTGTTGCTGCCTTCGTGCCTCCTAGTGGCACCTCTCCCCACCATCGCCGTAGTACCCACCACTGGTCATACTCTGGGGTAGTCCTAACATCGTCCATGTTCGAGATGTCGATCACTACATCTAAATCCTTGCCCAATGGCACGATGACCGGTCGATCCAGAGTCCTCTCATACCCTCAACATCGATAGACCACGGGCTCACCAAGAAACCCTTGGCACACCCCAAACTGTCGTGTCACTTGACTATAAGGGAAGAACTCATGCTCAGTCCCATGCCACCCAATAAACCACCGCTCCCTACGTACCCTTCAGAGCCACTCTACAACCTTCGGCTAGGCTGGACAGTCCCGATAAGGGTGCCATAACACCTCCCCTAGAGTCAGCCGAGTGAGGGCATCAACATAGTGCCCTATGACACCTGCCCACCGTCGACTCTGTCCCTGCTCCTCAGACCGTCGTCATAGAGCCGCATAGCCTATATCCTTATCCTCCATATTTGTACGAGTCATCCACGATAACCCGACTAGACTCTCCATCGCTATGTGTTTCCAAGCCCAGCTCTGCAATAGATAGCTATAGCTAATCCCCTTCTGCCTCTGACAACAGACCTCATACAACTCACCATAGAGTTGTGCCACCAGCATCTGTCCCCACCTCATTATTAGTGGTGCCTCTGTCAAGCACTCTACTAGTCGCCAGACCATATCCAGTAGGTTCCACGAGAACCTCGCACCTGATGAGTCAAGTAGTAGCATGTTGGAAATGAGGCCCATGATTACTGCGTGCCTCACTCCCAACACCCCTCTCTCAAGCCACCATCAAACCAAAATCCTACCAATCTAGAAGTTGCCCTCTGCCCTATCCACTGGGATCTCCACACCTAGCTCCTCCCCATGCCTAAAGCATCGTATCAGTATAGCTGTCTGCTGATCATGCGATGACGTTCTGATTGGCAGTCCATCTATCAGAATCCACAAAAGCTGATAGACATCCTCCAAGGTCACTATCATCTCCCCTATTGGGAGATGGAAGGTGTTGGTCCAGGGATCCCACAGGTTTATCAAGGCCATAAGATAGGCCTGATACCTAACCACAGGCTCCAGTTGAGCCACCTGCTTGAGCCCAAGGGCATCAAGCCACTCCCAGTAAGCCATAGTTAGCGCCCCCCGTGCTTCAGCAAAAGTAGTAGGTACACGATACCGGCTCTTCACAACCTGCAAAAGAAAATAAAAAAAATTAACCTAGGTTTTAACTACATTTTTTGTTAATTTTTAATCTAAATCTTTGTTTGTGTTTAGCTCAGTTTTAGGGTTTCAATTTTAATTTTGAAAAGCAACATAACAAAGAAAAATTAAACAAATCACTTACAATTTTAAAACATATAACAAAAGCAATAACGCTAAGGAGCACTTACTGGTCTCACTTCGGCTCTGTCGCTCGATCCAATTTGTGCACTCATGATGTCAAGAGAAATTTTGCAGTGCTTCACTTCATAGAATTAACCTCCTCCTCCCCAAGAGCTCCAAATCGCAAGAAAATTCGACTACAAATGAGCCCAAACCCTAGTTTTGGCCTTTAAATAGGCCTTTTGAGCTTATATTCGTTCCTCCCTAGAACGAGCACTCTGGCTAGCGCTCATACCACCCTAGGATGAATACTAAGCTGTATACTAAGCTGGTATTTGTCCCACCATAGAATGAATTCAAGGCAAAAATTTCAAAAAATAACAAAAATTGAACAAAAATGCACCAAAACAGCTAATAAACTTGCCCGATGAGAGTGCTTTGGCATTTGACATTCTGGGCATGCAAAACAGATTTCAGGGTCACAAATTCTCACTATCCTATTCCCTAATAAGGCTACCATAGTGGGACCACTCCACGGGAAGACATTTTTGAGAATTTCATCCCCAAACGATGTCGTCCAAACGGGTCGCAACCCACCCAAAAATAGTAATAACATTGTTGAACGAAGGCACCTTCGTGCCTGAAATTCTTGGCATCCAAAACAGATGTTGGGGTTGCAAATTGTCACTATCCTACTCCCTAAGAAGGCTACCATAGCCAGACCACTCCACGGGAAGATGGATTTTTGACAATTTCAGCTCCAAAAAGCGTCACCAAAAGGGTTAACACCCGCCAAAAATAGGTCTAAATGTGAAAAACTGCACACACACTTAACGCTAAAACATCTAAAGGCACCTTTGCACAAGTCATATTTTGGTCAAGCGACTCGTCGCTTTTCTCATGAAGGTCATTCCATCATTGATTCATTGCTTGAGGGGGTAGTCACACTTAGTCACGAGCCAACAAGTACAAACCTAATTAAGGAAAATGACATGCATTCAAAGAATCATTGACAAAGACAATTACGCTCCTACTTGGGGTAGTAAACAAGCAATAATAACAACTTGATCACATCACTTGGAATTTCGTGAATCATGAACTCAAGGTTCTCACAGACAAAAGGTTGCGCCATTTGCCTATTCATGACCGATCAATGTCCAAGATCAAGTAACACCTGACCAAAAAAGGTTAAATACTTGAATTGAGTTCCTTCGTTCGTCAGAAGTAAGGATTCAAGAATGCATGCCCTTTCCATACTTGGGGCATCAAAAGTTGGTTAGGTTACTAAGAAACCCTAATCATTAGTGCTTTGGTTATCCATTTTTGCTCGATGTTGCGCCATGCACATCGCATCCCAAAAAGGGACATTTGTAGACACCAAAACAACACCAATCCAATTATGTGACTGCAAACACTGATCGCTTTGACACACACAGCCCCAAGGGTAGCCCCCAGAGGTTAAAAAGTGGTCCTAACCACTCTCACAGTAGTTTTGGGAAGGTCAGCTATCAATTTGGCACCTTCAGGCACTTTGCTCAATATCCGTTCCACCCTAGAATGAATTCAAACTGGGATTCACCCCACCCAAGGATGAATTTTGGATTCGCTCCAGGGTGGGGTGAATTACAGTTTTGATGGGAAAAAACTCAAATCTTGACAAATGGTAGCTCAGATCTGCCACTCAATGCTTCCTTCATCGCATGGGAGTATGGGTGAGCATTTTCGAGCGTTAGATGCATTTGCAAGGTCAGTCATGAAGTCCCAATTCAGGGAGGAATCTCCTTCCCCCTGGAAAGGCATGATTGCCAAGTGGCACCTCTACATGCCCATTTCAAGAGACCTTCAGGTCTATAAATTGGTGAGTTTTCTCACACCAAAAGATATAGAGAAGGAGCATTTTAGAGCAACAAAGTGCTGTCATTTTATTTACATACCTCACACCTTTCGAATTTGCGCCTTTCACATCCTTGATCTCCTTTAGAGGGGAGGTCATTGGGTGACTATTGGGAGGATGAATCTCGAGCCCAAAATCTAACATTTGGCCACAATATCACACCAAATTTGCTGAAAATACCACACAAGAGGTTTTGGACCCATCCCAACTGGATTGGTGCCGAAATTAGGCCTCAAACGGTGGGCGGCCTGCCCCATGGGCACCCCCTCCCACACTGCCACAATCCTAATCATCCCCTTTCGGAGCGATGAGAATTCCATGGAAGACTTGTTTTCTTTCATTTTTGCATTCAATTCTATGATTCTTAGATAGGTTGTCATTTGAATTTCGTCTCATTTTGAACAATTTTGACCATATTTCTATCTTTGCTCGCTTTCACTAATCTACAGGTAGCATCATTAAATTCCTATTTATGGAGGCCAAATCAAGAAAATCTGACCATCTGGGTCTTCCCAAAATGCCCCCAATTAGCTAACCCCAATTTTGCAGGTCTTTTGGAGCTTCCTAGGTAGGACATTGGGACAGTACCTTTTCGGCATTTTGTTGTAGGTGAATTCGTCCCACCCCGGAGCGAATTCAAATCGGTGAGGAATTTCTTGACTATTCTTTTTGCAGGGCCTTCCTAGTGGTGTATTCATGGCCCTGTCCAATTTTTAGAGCATTTGGACCTGTTTTAGTCATATTTTAATTCATTTTTGCTCATTCACTTATCGTAGGCTTGGGGATTGCATGCTTTGTTTTATCCGTAGGTGCTACTGACCATTTCTTGTTCCTTTGAACACAGGGTTTGGACATCGGAGGAGTAGTGAGGAGTCAAGACTCATCAACACAAGCGGTGACGATGTTTGGCCCGCCCATTTTACATGTGGGCACGCAGAAGAAGGAAAGGCACCCATGGATGTAACAAGAACGTACACTTAAACGCTCCTAGCCCTTGGAAGGGGAGGATGTGCATTGTAACCAAGTTTGAAACATATCAATAAAAAGGGTTGTCTTCTTTATTCACATTTGTTTCATTTTGATTCGCTCATGCTTGTCCCTCTTTTCATGCGCTTTCAAGTTTCTAGGATTTAGCGCTAAGTCCGGTTTTGTTTGAATCGCATATTCACTTTCCTTTTTGCTTCTGTATCCTCATGCTTTCAAAATGGTGACTGAAAGAGAGTGACTATCACATGGTGACTATCACATGATGACTATCGCAAGGTGATTGGTGGATGACAACTAGCATAAAGTTACTACCATAAGATGACTGGTAGATGGTGAGTGGCATAGAACGATTGGCATATGGTGACTAGAAGAAGGTAAGTGAAATATGGCAAATGGCATAAGGTTAGTCAAATATGGTGACTAGTAGAAAGTTACCACCAAATATCATCAATAATATACTATCATGTGTGCTCACTTCTACCACGTGTCATGCATCCATCAACTTTAGCCATGTAGACTTCTATAAATAGAAATGCAAGGTCATTTTTTGCCTTTTACATAGCATTTTCTAGAGAAATTTCAAAGCATTTTCCAAAAATTTTAGTGCATTTTTTATAGTGGTTTTAGAACCTTTTTCAATAGTTTTCATAGCATTTTGGAGGGTTTTCTTAGCATTTTCAAAGTGTTTTTAGATGGTTTTCAAAGCATTTTCTAGGGTATTTCAAAGTGCTTTCTAGGGCTTTTTAGAGTATTTTCTATGGAATTTCAGAGCATTTTCAAGGGTGTTTCTAGACCATTTAAATACTATTTTCAAATCCTTTTTTAGACCCTTTCACCGCAAAAATGGCTAGCTCTTCCTCTCCTCTACCTTCCAAATTGATATTCAAGAACTAATATTACCCCAACATAAAGAATATTTTCAGCACTCCTAGGATATATTATGAATGGTTTTACACCTTTAGAGTTGTTGGAGTAATGAATATGTCATAGTTGAACATCAACGTCCCATTGATGCAGCAAATTGTTAGTTGCTACAACCATGATGTATTCATTGTTCAGATTAAAGTGGATAACAAGGATATTATTTTTATTGTGAACCTCTTAGATGTGCAAAAACTAACAGGGCTACCATTTTTGTATGGTCACCTAGTGAACAACTAATACGCCTTGATCGAATATGACAAATCAAAGCTAGCATCCAAATATGGTGTGAATTTAGACCATTTGAAAGGTATGTTTTTAAATTTAGTTTTTATTTACCTTAAATTTTAATGCTTTGTAGTTTCCATTATCTAATAATTTTCTCCCTATTGTAATTTTTATTTTCTTATAATATTCTCTATTTTTTTCAATTAATTCTTTGAATTTGAAAAGGGGTTTAAACATTTCCAATGTAGCAGACAAATTTCATTATGCATACATTGAATTTTTTTTAGGAAGGCTTATTTTAAAGGGATGACCAACATAAATGTCATTTTAGGCATTGTTATTGTTGATTTGATGTATTTATGTAGGCAGATATGATCGGTCCATACATTTCCAACCGACTGAAATAGGACCTTCTTAGTGCCCAAAAATTTCAATCTACATATACAGTGACAACCAACAACTTTATTCTTTATATTTTTAATGAAGCATACTTCAATATTCAAAATAAAAATTCTCCAACTGCATTGAACCCAAGTTTGTTGGATATTGACATGATTGAGAATGAAATACATGTAAAATTATTTATTGGAATAATATCTCTTTTCTTTATTTTCAATCAATCTTGTTATGTTTTGATTTTATTTTGAAAACAGAGAAGAGTAATGCATTCTTCCAGTAAAAAATATGTTGCCATGAAGATTCAAGAAGCATCCATAGATTTTGACACGTAGTTGTAATCATCACCATTAACTCCCACCGGTAAATGTAGGAGATCTCCTATTCAACAACATAAACATATGTCTCCTGTTACTTTTTGACATGCATATTTTGCAGTCAACATTGAAGAAGTAACCTCCAAATCATAACGTAACCTAATTATTCAAAATTACTATTTCAAATAATGTATTTTAACAATATAAAATTATATTTAGTTTGAGAAAATATTAATTTTTTTTTAGGGCAAATGGATGCATTATCAATGGCAATGGCTACAAAGTTTGAGTCTACTATGTTTAGTTAAAATTAGTCTCTTTTAATGGCATTGTTTTTAACACTAGTTCTAATTTATAATTTCATGTGAAATTTTGTAGAGGGATCAACTAGATTTAAAAGACTTAGAAAACAAATATCTCCATCGATTGCACAGCCGCAAACACAACAATATCAAGTGCCAGTGCCATTGTAGGTCCATCCACATAAATTCCATTTATAACAATTCTATCCAACTCCACACTCACAATAGGTACCACTGGTGAGGAACCAATATTGCATGCATGGGAAATAGTTCCTCACACCATCGCATATGAGAACCAAAATTCAGATTGAGACATAGACTTAGACCATGTCTCAGTCTCTTGTTTTAGTGTTTCCAATGTTAAACCTTAAGAATTTATCAAATGTAGAGAGCACACCTCAAATGCCCTCTAGGAATATTGATGATGATTTTCTTTATCAGGATATGAATAATTTTACACTAAAGGCAAGTGATGTGCTTCAAGATCTAGAGATATATGATGAAGCAGAGGAAAATGTTGAAGCAGATGCCACCAAAGTTTCCTCTTCCTCCCACCAACAAGTCAACGCCCATAATCATCCACATGATGATGATAAAGTTAATTTTTAGAAACTATTTTACTAACTAATAAATATAAAGTTATAGTTAATAATAGTCTACTTCTAGATATTGATACATTTAAATAATGGAAATATCAGGCTAAGGTTTTGATAAAAGTAACAAATGGTTGATACAATAATTTTGCACATAGAAAGGAGTTGTTTTCAAAGGTAGAGAATAAGCCATAAAATCTTGATTATTTATTACGTAAAGTTGAATCTAGAACTGTATAGGTCGAGTCTACATACAGTGATAAGTTCTACCCATTATTCTGGATCGATTAGAGAACCTCAATGCTGAGACCCATACATATTTCAATGAATGGGAACGAGATAAGAGAAAAGTAGTAGTTGCAAAAATTGCAAGACTTATCATTGATGTAAGTTTTACATATAACTAAAAATCATTTTTTCTTAAAATATTTTGTTTATAAATATTAACCTTTTTCTCTTCTATTTTGGAGTCTAATTATCAACACTTAAAGCAGTAATTCACTGCCATGAAAAATTTGATCAAGACTGTAAACAGTAGTGTGAATAATGCCATTGAAGTGAAGAAAAGATTACAATACACTGTTAGAGAAAACAATTGTCTGAAAATTTTTAACAAATATAAGGGCATAGATGTGGAGGTTGTATTAAAATAAAATGAGAAAGTACTGAATGCACCATTTAGATAAAATCCAATGGAGGAAGAGGGTTTGTTGCTATCAAGGATAAACACTATAGCTTAAATTTTGGTAAGGGATAGTGCATTGGAAGAAAAGGATATTGAGTTAGATGCAGCTAAAACTTCAAGCACTGTGTAGTAAGAAAAGTAGATATGTTTCTTTTTTATTTGAGAAGAAACCAAACATGTTTCATAGTTTTTTTTTTAAATTGTAAAATAATCGTATCAATTTAGAATCAATTAAAGAGACAATTTCCATAAATTTTGTATTACTTTTTTATATTTTATTTTCAATATTTTGATGTTTTGGTTAGTTGTGTGGATGCAATAAATAATTATGAATTATGTGGATGCAATAAAATGTTATTTTATGTTTAATAAAATAATTTGAAATGAATGAAATGTAGCACAAATATTGTGATGTTTTGGTTAGTTGTGCGGATGCAATAAATAATTTTGAATTATTTGGATGCAATAAAATGTTCTTTTAAGTTTTATGAAATAATTTGAAAATAATGATATGCAGCACAAATATTGTGTTAGGATCCTCAGTCCTAACATTATTAGTTAGTATTAGTTAGTATTATTAATCATTTAATTATTATATTATTAACTTATAAAGTGAACCATCACAACCCTTTATAACGTGAACCATCACGTCTCTTCATACGTGAACCATCATGTCTCTTCACCAACGTAGCTTTAGGATAGATATATATATTAGGTTTGCAATCCATTTCAAATCATCCAAGAAGAATAATAATAATATATATTCTAAAGGTGGCAAAGCAATTACAAGGGAGCCCCCTTTGAGTGGCATGCGATTACATTTACATTAATTTGTTAATAATTTTATAGTAAGACCTTGGGGTCTTACCATTTGGTATCAAAGCCATGTGGGACCTAGTCATGTGGGAATTGCTCAAAGATCTTCATCAAATCACTTCTGTGTGTGAGTATCAAAATTGGTTTGAGGATATCGCCAAACACAACATAATATTAGATGAATAAATTCTCATCAATGGCTTCATTAGGGGATTAAAAGAGTAAATTAGAATGGAGGTGAAAAGGTTCAATCCCTATACCATGATGCAAATATATAGATTGGAAAATTTAGATGAAGATAAAATCAATGCACAACAACAATTAGGGAAACCACTTATGAAAAAATTGTCGACCACTTACATCACTCCAAAAACTATGCACAATGGAAGGGCACAAAGCACTTACACAACCCCCAAATCTAACCAAAATTTATGAATTAAACATCTTATCTTTGAGGAGATGAAGGAACAATGAGCAAAAGAACTCTGTGATAATTGTGATGAACAATTTGGACCCCACCATAAATGTGCTACACTAACATTGTATTTATTGAAGGAAGTTGATCCCTGTCTCTCCATAGAGCAAGCAGATGACGTAGTTGTGTCTGAAGCAACCAGTGCATCTACTCACTGCAATAAAGACAATGAGGTCGATCTGTAAGAAGTGATTGATGTACCAAGCAAGGATGAGGTAGAAATACCCAAAGTGATCAATGCTAGCCAAACATGCACTCTACAAGACCTACACATACCTTCCTCACCAATAGTGAGTTCTTGCCATATGACCAAACCTATTCGAAACCAATGCAGAGTGACTACACACTCCTTCTCCGTTGGCTCTACCAAGGAACCAAAAAAGGATATGAAATCATTACCATCACTTTTGATGCATCATTCTAAGGTATTTGAGGAACCCCAAGGGTTGCCCTCCCATCCTCATCATGAATTTCCTAAGGAAGATTCCACTATTGTTCTTGGCAACCCCTCGCTAATGCTTCATCCTTCTCGATATCCTTGCCTATGAAAGGATGCCATTAAAATATTCCAATAACTTACACAAATCCTTCTTGGAAAACAAAGGACAAAGCTTCTCACTTTGAGATTTGAGGACAAAGATCTTTTTAAGGAGGGTGGCATGTTAGGATCCTCAATCCTAACATTATTAGTTAGTATTAGTTATTATTATTAATCATTTAATTATTATATTATTAACTTATAAAGTGAACCATCACAACCCTTCATAACGTGAACCATCACATCTCTTCATACGTGAACCATCATGTCTCTTCACAAACGTAGCTTTAGGATAGATATATATATTAGGTTTTCCATCCATATCAAATCATCCAAGAAGAAGAATAATAATATAGATTCTAAAGGAGGGAGCCTCCTATAGTGGCAAAGCGATTACAAGGGATCCCCCTTTGAGTGGCATGCGATTACATTTACATTAATTTGTTAATAATTTTATAGTAAGACCTTGGGGTCTTACCATATTTTGATGTTTTGGTTAGTCATGTGGATGCAATAAATAATTTTGAATTATATGGATGCAATAAAATGTTCTTTTATATTTTATGAAATAATTTGAAATAACTAAAATTTAGCATAGATATTTAGTTTACCATACTGGTTTATTCAATATAAATAGTCTAAATAATTTGAATGTCATAGACTAATAATCCAAATATGTGAAATAAAAATACATGTGAAAGTCAGTAATATCTATAATCAATATTCTATTGAAAACTAATAGTAGATATGTAATCAATATTCTGTTGAAAAATGATAACATAATATGTGAATTTAAAATCAAAATATCATGTTCCAAAATACATGTCTCAAAATATATTCAAATATCAATATTATGTTGAAAAATGATAGCATAATAAGTGAATTCAAATCAAATGAAAGAACCAAATCTCAATATTATGTTGAAAATTGATAGCATAATATGTGAAATAAAATCAAATGAAAATATATTTGCGTCATAATGCTAGAATCTAGAACAAACTCTTCTCAAATTGTACAAAATATTCTGCACTCATACCCAACATTTCTATCATCATATTTTGATCAATGTTACCACTATCCTCATCATCCTGAGTATTCGTGACACCTCTTATCTCTGTCAAATATTTACAATATGACAAATCCCTTTCATAAGGAAACCTCTCGACCTCATAGGTCAACACATATACTCTTAAACAATTTTCCAAATTTTTGTCCAACCTATTTTGAACTTTATATTTTACATATGATAATGCACTAAATACTCTTTCATCTTCCACAAATCCTAAAATCATCATTTGACATAATTCATATAAATTAAAATATTCACTCATAGAATGTTGTAAGATACTACTAGAATGTAATTGTTTCCACAAACATGAAATAGAACCTTTTTCATGACGGTTAATAAGTTGTGAAACTTGAGAAGACATTATTGTTCCAAAATAGTTTCATTATTTTATCAAGAGATCTTTGTTGACAATGCCATTGATTTCAATACCATTGACTACCACACTTTTAATGAAATGTTTAGAAATATTGCCCATATATTTGAGAAAAAAACAATTTATAATATGGTATTCATTACAAGGATTCCAAAACATCAGGTTAACCACACTCATAGCCTTAAGCAATTCATATCTTTGAAATCGATCTATGGTTTCTTTTATCAATGATTTTGCTATTTGTTTCAGTTTAATTTTTGTATCTATAACAACTACATGAAATCTATTGTATGTTATGGCCATTTTTTCAACTTCATTTGTAGCTATATCCATTCATTGACAAAAATAAAATAAATAAATTTTCTTTCCATAGACATTAATACATAGATGATCAATTATATTGAACTTCAAAAGGTTATGAGGATCATTCATGTTTGTCAATGCTCTCCGAATATCAAACATGAGATCCATAAAACTTTGACCAGATGCGTACATTGTATCAATATGTATGCAAATTTGTTTTCTCACCCTAATGAAATCCACAATATAAATTGATCTTTCTTGTGCAATTTTGATCAAAGTATTCATTTATTCCAACATTGGAATAATACCACACAATGTGAGAAGTGTTTCAAAGTCACTCATTCAAAATAGCAAATATTTAGCCTTATACACTACCCTATGATTTACATACATAAACCTTGCAAAGGATTGATATTCTTTGAAAACTCTATATGTTGGTTGATACATCGAAATCCACCTAGTATCTAAATATTTTTAGAGTTTTTTACCTTTAGTAATTCCTAGGGAAAATTTTTGGAAATCTAAAATTTTTTTTGGACTACGTAAAAAATAATCATGAATTTCATGAAAAAGATCTTCCACTCTTGCTACATTTGTAAATGTATCCACAATTTTATATGCAATATTCATTCTATGAGTCATGCAATGAATAAGGATCAAATATGGGGTAACAGATATTTGTAGTCTAACACAAAGGTCATTCATTTGTCCTTGTATTGTAGAAGCACCATCATATCTGACACATATTAACTTAGTGGTTATTTCCATTTCATTCATTCCTGCTTTTTCCTTAACATTGTAAATATTTTCTGCATTGAAATTTTCCACCATATTGCGTAATCCAAGTAAACGAGGTTGCCTTAAATAAAATTTCAATGTGTAAACATACATACAAATCCAAGATGTGTTGTCAACAGTAGTCACCTCATCAATTGAAAGTGAAATAAATTTGGTCTTTTTTACTTTCTCTTTTAGGTCATCCTACTCAACCAATGATAGATATTTTTCTATTTTCCAACCACTTCGATCTGACCAATGGATGTTAGGTAAGTTATGCACACTAGCTAGTAAAAATAGAGATTTATAATAAATGAAATCAGACATAGGTATACCATTTTTAAGAATAGTGAGTACAACAACAAATTGTAAACTTTTTAAAGCTAAAATGCACTTATTCATTTTTCAAAATTGATCTTGAATCGTTGCACAATTCTCAACCAAAAATTACTTTTATTTAATTTCTTTATTATATTCTTGTGCATATCTGATATGTGCACACTATGATGTATCCTTACACCTATAAGTTTTTGGTTTCTATTCATCACCATCACTTTCTTTTTTTTATATAAATCTTTCCAATATGTTTTTCCATTGTATCTTTATTAACTTGTAATCTATGATCCTTTCCATGTTTCCAATTTTAAATTATGCATCTCAATTCTATTATTACCTCATTACTATTCTCTAGAAATACTGGCTCAATAAATAGAAATTCTGAAACCCAATCAAGCTGAAATGATTTTTTAATTGTCCACCTAGATAACCTTGCACATTTATGTTTTTAGAAGAATATTATCCAAAAGTAGGTACTGCATAAGAACTACTATTTTTTTTTCTATTTTGCATGTTAGTTTTAGGAATCTCTTCATGATGTTCCATTTCATTAAGAAAAATTTCATCTGTGGACTTTTCATTATCATGGATATGTGGAAGTTGAGGTATAACAGGGTCAACAATTCTTTCTATAAAGATAATACTAGGGTCAATACCAGGGTCATTATTATTATTCCATTTAAAAGCATACTTTCTGTTAAAATATACAGATAAACAATGGACAAAGTCATTAACAAAAAAGTACCCTTCTTAATGAATGAAGGTATTATCTATAAAATTAATTTTCATACCTTAAATTTGTGCAGATGTTGATGGTTGACTAGATTTCAAAATATTATGAAATTATTTAAGGATAATCATTTTATCGAAATACTAGCCTCCTTTATTTCCACTGCCAGCAGGTGACATTTTACTTGTATAAATAGAAGAATAATATAAACATCATTTTGAAAAATGAAAACAACTAGTAAAAGAGAGAACTCCGGTTTAATATAATAGAATATATGACTGAAGTAGGCTTAATATTGGTGCCCAAATAATAGTAAAACCTCCTTATTGAGTGT
Source organism: Wollemia nobilis (assembly GCA_028583015.1). NCBI lineage: Eukaryota > Viridiplantae > Streptophyta > Pinopsida > Araucariales > Araucariaceae > Wollemia > Wollemia nobilis. Next base: position 4,431,620 of record JAQPPZ010000288.1, read on the forward strand.
CCATGAATAAAAATGATTAAAAAATAAACATTATTGTTAAAATAAACTTACCAGTAAATGGCTTCTTCTAGTCACCTTAGGCTAGTCACCTTGTGTTAGTCACCTTGTATCAGTTACCTTCTTCCAGTTGCCTTATTCCAATCACCTTGTGCCAGTCGCTTTGTGCCAATCACCTTATGTCAGTCACCTTGTGTTAGTCACCTTGTGTTAGTTACCTTGTACCAATCACCTTGTACCAGTCACCTTGTATCAGTTGCCTTGTGTCAGTCACCTTGTATTAGTCACCTTGTATCAGTTGCCTTACATCAGTCACCTTACATTAGTTGCCTTGCATCAATCACCTTGTGTCAATCACCTTGTGTTAGTTACCTTATTCCAGTTACCTTGTGTCAGTTCCATTGTTTTAGTCACCTTGTGTTAGTTGCCTTATGTCAATTGCCTTATGTCAGTCACCTTGTGTCAGTCACCTTGCATCAATCAATTTGTATTGTTCGCCTTGCATCAGTCGGCTTACCTCAATCGCCTTGTGTCAATCACTTGTGGCAATCGTGTCCTATCACTTGTTTGTGTCAGTCATCTTCTATGAGTTATGTTCTGTCATTCATCTATTTCAATCACTTTATGCCAATCACGTTGTGTCAGTCACCTATTTTGTATCATTCACTATCAAATAAAATTAATGTTTTAATTGTATGACTATCGCTATCAGGGTTACTTATATATGATGGGGTACAAGAGGCAAATTGGGCAGTATAATTGTTTTTTTAATTTTAAGGCAAAAATTATGTGGGAAACCTTATGGCACCAAGGTGAATTTACCCTAAAAAAATTAATCCCAAAATTTTTGGATGAATGGGCCGACCTCTAGGGTCCCAAAATTCACAGATTTAAAATTGTGAAAATCTGAATATTCATGCTAAACTACGAAATTCACACATGTGCATAACATTGATTAAAACCTCAAAACAACCTTTTAATTAAATAATGCTCAAAAATTTAGATTAAAACTTGTATAAATCATTTTGAACATTTAAATTAAAATTAATGTTTATTTTCACAAATGAAAAACTTACTTAAAACTAAAAATCGTAAATAAACATGAACCCTAATTACAAAGTTTATAACTTTATAATATTGAATTAGGTTGATGGAATATTTAAATTAAAAACTTAGTGTTTATTTCCCCAAAATAAATTTACGTAAATTTCAAATAGAAAATAAATCTGAACCCTAATTATAAAGTTTAAAACTTTATAATATTGAATTAGGGTTGATGAAACCTTTCAATTAAATTTAATGTTTATTCATCCAAATATAAATTTACGTAATATTTGAATGGTGAATAAACATGAACCCTAATTATAAAGTTTTAAAACTTTATAATATTGAATTAGGGTTTATGATCCAAACTTTGAAATTTTAAAATAAAATAAACAGATTAAGATAGGAAAATAAAATGAAATTGAAAATTTAGACTACAAATTACAAAAAATAATTAGAAGCTTTTTGGATTTTAAACTCAATCTAAACTGACCAGCATTAACACAATATAGCTATAAAGTGAGTGCTATATTTTGAGGACTCTTAACCACATAAAAACATATCAAATCATTTAATATTTTAAAATTCCATCGGCAACACATTTTAATAAAATGGAATTTGATACATTATTCAAAATCTTACAAATATTTCCTTCCAAAAATCTTTGTACTTTATTGTGTGATCTCCTGTGTAATCTACCTTCGCTCTTGCTTTGTTATTTTATTACTCCCCTTTAATATATCTCCTATATGCAAAGTGTCTGACCCTCTCTTTGAGTCTTCATACTTATTTATAACTTGAGATAATTAGTTGTTTTTTTTTTTTTTTTGGAAAACATCCCAAAAGATATGTCACTTTCGGGTAAGACCCAAGGAAGGAGGGGTATTCATTTTTATTAATTGTTTTCATTACATAATTTGTTATGTTCAATGATAATTTTGATACGGGATTAGTAACTATTCTTTATATGGCATTCTAGATATTACTTTGATAATACATTTAATTTTTCATTAAAATATTTACCACTTATTTTTTTTGTATCATATATATTTATTTATTTTAAGGCTTTTTCATTATATGCATCTAATCTATTTTCCAAGATAGCATCAAAGAGAGCTATTTGCCCCTTTATGAAGATTCGATCAAAATAATCGTTGCTTGCTTCTTATGATGGGCTTATGTATGAACTTCACATCATCATTTGTTGCCATGTAATATTTTGTGCAGAATGGAGAAAAGAAATTTATATCACAAAAAATGTCTTGCATTTCCAAAATAATATGTTGACAACCGTCATGTATGTCCCTTGATCAACATCAATAAAACAAAATTTTGCTTTCTTTTTCATAGATCCCATGAATCGCTAGGCTCGATATTATCCAGGAAGCTTTCCTTTATAACCACACTACCTGGAAGAATTAATCACTTTCACCTACCATAATATCATCTCGAGTGCCAGATCCTACCTCTTCATTCTGATAATTATGTTAATTAACAAATGGTAAACAAAAATTGAAATTATAGAAACCCAAACAAAATTATGGGCATCATATAATAACATATCAACGCCACTATGATACCTTACATTGTGTCACTCACGGCCACCACTGAAGCTAACTCCTCACATTCATTCTAGGAATGTTCACTAAACTAAGTAATGACCAAAACACTGCCACGGGCCTCCTTTTTCATGATATTTAAATAACACACGATATTGCTACTGTCCAAAATAACTATGAAATCTCCTATCTATCATGTCACTTTTTACAAAACTACAATAATCGTTCATCGTAGTAAACTATTTTTTATCAACGTCTAGCTGTCTTCAAATCTGCCTGCATATTGTTCGTGATATTCACTATCCATTTAATTCCCAGGATTGTCTAGCATGATACACTTGATTTAATATAATTTATTCATGAGAGCACTGCCTCACTATTTATGATATGGACAAAGTAGTTATCTTAATGAACCAAGGAGATCATTTGCATATTAACACTGTCGAGGATTATTGAACATACATCATCTGATTCCACCTTTATGACTGCATCCAGCTTTATACTATCCATTGTGATTCACACGGAGGTCCAATTTATATCATCTAATCCATGCTATACTGTGTAATCTCGATGGCATCAATTGTGAATCTCGATGGCATCAATTTTTCCTCTGGAATAATCATTGAACCATTATAAACACTTCAAGACTACAGTGGCACCGATGATCCATCTCACGTAATAATACCACCAATATACGTTCTAAGTTGATACATCTCACCCGTCTCCATAATCCTACATGTATCAGCAAGGCATCAAGGGGTGAAGTGTGACATTTATCAAAACCAACGAGCTTGGAGTCATATGACTCAGCCATATACCCTTGGTATGCCTCTTTACTATATCGAAAACTTTCTCTAGACACCTAACCACCGAGGTACTTAACCATCATGAAAACTGCATTGCTCGTAACCAAACCTGTAAAAGCATTTTAAACAATCACTTTATTAAAATTCACTTTATTAAATTTGAAAAGCTTTGAAATATTTTGAAATCAAAACATTTAAAATATCATGATAAAATACCTTTTATAATTACTTTTCTATTCTCGCCGGACTGAATGTTTGTCCCTTTCCTGGTGTTTTTCAGCAGCGTAAAAGGTTTAAAATGATTGTGGCATGGTGGTTATAGGGGCGAACTGCGCGAAGATCTATGTGGCGGCTTCTGGGGTGGACAGCGCAGAATACTGTGGCGGCCATAAAAATCTGGACAGCCTGCCCGGATTCGTGGCAGCTACCGATTCCACCATGTAAATTAAAAAAAAAAATAATAATAATAATTACCTTTCTATTAAGGTATTACAAATTTATAATTTCATAATATTTTAATTTATTTGAACTCACAACATTACAACTTTGAGAAAAATAAACAAAACTATTAGAGATGATATTTGAAGTGACCATTATTTTTAAACTTAATAACATTGATTTTTCCTTTGTATTTTGACCTTTGAAAAAATTCCACCTAATGCCTCCATAATAATAATTAGATAAGTATATAGTGGATCATCTTCGTAATGTCTATAGTATGACTTAAGATATCCAATAATGGTATATTTAATCAAAATATAATATTTTTAGTGCTATAATAACATTTAATACATTCATAAAAACCTTGATCCAATTTTTTTTAGAATATAATTTACAAAACTCCAATAAACTCTATCATATATTTTGTTCATATCTAATTTCATAAGCATACCTAGTTTTTAATGAAATGAAGAGAGTGTATACCCTACTTTGTAATGATTACATAATCAATATTTTGTTTATCATGAAATTTCCACCTTGTTCTTTTGATATAACATAATCTAGAATTCTTTTCAACTAGTTTTCCATAATTTTTAAAATGATCTTATGAATCATATTAAAATGTCTTATAGAATGAAAATTATCAAAATAATTTGTCTCACCTTTCTTGGGAATGAATGTAACAATGGTGGAATTTATCTCACTTATTGAAGGCTTTCATTTCCAAGCCTTTTTAACTATAGCAAACATATCTATCTTTAATAAATCATAAAATTTTTGAAATAAGTTTGCAAGAAAATAAATTGGGGAAAATAACTTAGTAGAATAGAAAGAGAATATTAGTTCATGTAGCTCCTCCATGGATATCTTCTTCATCAAGATTTCATTTTTCCTTGTGTAATAATTGATGGAATATATTGGAAAAACATGAATTGTACCTCCTTATCTTACCTAACATGTGACAATATATTTTTGAAACAATGAATTGCTTCCTTCCTAATATCTTCTTATTTTTTAGTATTTCTTCCATATTGAGTTATAATTTTTTTCTTTGAATGAAAAGAAAATTTGTTTTTGTTATACCATGTTTTTTCTTTTTTCTTTAATATTCGTATCTTCTTCCTTGAGTCATTTCTCCTTGGATTTTTTGAACCAATATGAATCCTATTTTTCAATGCACTATAACAATAACAAAGTAATTATTTTTATTGCATGTAAGAATTCTATTCTATTTCATTGATTTCTAATATCTCTTATAAGTTTTTGAGCTTGAATTCATGTTTTTATTTTCTTTAAAATTGTTATAAAAGGATTTGAAATTCCAAATTTTTATTTATCCCTTTAGATTTTACATATTTTTAATAAACCTATACATACATGAACCATCACACTTTGCTTCATCCTATCATAATATAACCATCTAGAATAAATTAAAGTCTTGGAGTCACATAGCTTACAAATGAAATGCATTTGGATAACCATTATAAAGTAACTCACACATCAAAATAATGAGTTTATGAACTAATCCTACTCTCTATAATATATCTGAAGAGATTATACACTTTGTTTGCAACCATATGTTAGATAACAAAAATCTATACAATATTTTTGTTATATGAGTTTATTCAATGCATTTATTATCCCATATATATTAAAAATGAAGGAATATAATCCGAAAGAGATTTTAAATTAACAAACAAAGGAAAATTATTGCATTGATTCAAAACATCTAGGACTACCACCCTTCTTTGCCAAAGGATATAGAATTGTGTTGAAGTCAGCCTAAACTATTCGTAGTTTACAATTATAATTTATCATTGCGTTTGAAAAACATGCGCTAACATCCTTCAAACATATTTCATGAGGATTAACTATAATTATATCATATACACTTATAAATCCAACTTTGATGTTTCTCTATTTTCCATAAAATAGTCCAAAAAACTAATTACTTCTTGCATCTAAAATTTACTCATCGCATTTTTTTTTGTGTCATATTATTGCCACACCACTATATAGAAGAATCTTCTAGGCAACCCTCCATATTACAAATATTTTTATAAGAATCCTTACATTCTTCAGTACTTATTTTTTATTCTTGTATCAAAATATACTCATGACTTGAGTTGTAGACTATTTAACATTTACTCTATTCCCCTTTTACAATGCTTTCCCTTGTATTCCTATAATTTAGTATTTGTACTCTGTTCCATTTATAATTTAGAATAGAGTTGAGATGTACTCCCTTATTATAAACTTAAAATTTATAGTTTTATCCAAAATTGTGTTGTACTCACTTGAATTAACTTAAAAATGCCTCCTACCATAATATTTCTATATAATTTAGTCTATTTTATGATTTTTTTGACCACTTATGCCAATCCTTCTCTACCACCTTAGTGATATTATTCAAAATTTCTCTATCCCAAAATACCTTGGATATTGAGTAGACCCTATAATTGGCTAGGCTATCAGTAGCTTTATTGCCTTCTCTATAGGTGTGGTTAAAAATTGAATTATCAAAGGATTGAAAAATTGCATGTACTTATTCTAGAATGAATTTAATATCCCATTCATTTATCCATTCCTTCCTTAATATAGAATTGTGTTGAAGTCACCTTAAATTATTCATAGTTTACAATTATAAATTGTCATTGTGTTTGAAAAATGTGCTAAAATCCTTCAAACATATTTCATGAGGATTAACTATAATTATAACATATACACTTATAACTCCAAATTTGATATTTTTCTCTTTTCCATAAAAGAGTCCAACAAACTAATTACTTCTTGCATCTAAAAATTGATCATTCCATTTTTTTGTGTCATATTATTGTCATACAATTATATAGAAGAAGCTTTTAGGCAACCCACCATATTACAAATATTTTTATAAACATCCTTACATTCTTCAGTACTTATTTTTTATTCTTGTATCAAAATATACTCATGACTTGAGTTGTATTCTATTTAACATTTACTTTTTCCCTTTTTACAATGCTTTCCCCTATATTCCTAGAATTTAATATTTGTACTCTATTCCATTTATAATTTAGAATAGAGTTGATATGTATTGCATTCTTATCAAATTAACATTTACAGTTTTATCCACAATTGTGTTGTACTCACTTGAGTTAACTTAACAATGCCTTCTACCATAATATTTACTGAATTTGCAATCTATTTTATGTTTTTTTTTACCACTTATATCAATACTTCTCTACCATCTTAGTGATATTTTTCAAAATTTCTTTACCCTAAAATGCCTTGGATCCTAAGGAGACCCCATAATTGGGAAGGCTATCATTAGCTTTATTGCCTTCTCTATAGGTGTGGTTAAAACTTGCATTCTCAAAGGATTGAACAATTGCATGTACTTCTAGAGTTAATTTAATCTCCCATTCATTTATCCATTCCTTCATTAATATTTTTATGATAAGTATTAAATCTCCTTATACCTCTAGAATTTTAATTTCCAAACTTCTTACAATTTTGAGGCCTTTCAAGGCTTCTCTAGCCTCCACCTAATTTACTATGGACCTTCCATAGTACTCAAAGTAGGTCATGATCATCATTCCTTTACTATTATAGATGATCCCTCCTCATATGACCTCCCCTATATTTCCTTTGGAAACCCTATAAAAGTTTAATTAAACCACCCCTAAGTTGAGGATTTCCACACATGATTTTCTCTACTTGGAATTTTATCTTCGATTCCAATAGAGTGATACATCGAGACATTTCCTCGATAAATTGTTGAATCTTGTTATATGATATTTTGGTGGTATGATTTAATTTTTGAGGATTCTATTTTTGTATTCCTTCCATATTATCCAAAAACATGTACCTGTGAATAAGTTCCAAGTCTACATGGAGAGCCTCTCTCTAGTTGGGCTATTCCATTGGTTCCATAATTCATATATGGTGTCGAGCAAAACCTATTTAGATTTATTATCCTTAAGGAAAGTATAAGCACTTTAAGAAGAGGTGGTTGACATATTTCTCCTCTATATAACAAAGACTACATTTGCTTGTCCCTTGGAATCATATTTTTCTTAGGTTGCTCCATGTTAAAATTTTAGTGTTTGAAGTTAGCCACATAAATACTTGAATTTTAGGGGCACTAAGATTATTCTATACTGATTTTCATTCATAATTTCCCTCTCCCTTACTAGTGAGAATCTTATAATATGATTTTACTATGTAATTGCCACTTGTATCATCGATTTAGACAAGAGTTTCTTGCTTATTAGAGTTGAAGATAAAAACCACTTTCTTTATTGTATCTAATATTTTTATTTCATCCTTGATTTCTTCCTCTCTATTTATTAATTATCTAGTTCCTTCCAACAAGCTTCTCCTAATGGTGAGGTGTGTATGTAATTGTGGCTTTCTTTACCTCATTCTCATGCCATCATATCTTTGATTTTATTCAAGCCATTCCTCATCTCCAATGGGGCTTTATGTTGTACTAGAGAAACATAAATACAAATAATAACCTCATAAAAAAATTCTTCTTCATGTTACCTCATAAACCTTAAACTACAAGAATGATCCTAGATAGTAGTTACTTTCTTTTACTTCTATAAAAATCATAAATTGCCATGAATGTCCTCCATATGCATGTATTTATTATGATGCTCTTGAAAATTTAAAATGCAAAGGAAACACTTTGTACCATATTCATTTTTATTGTAAGGAGAGGATTTTATGGTACTTGATGAAAATGAAGATGATTTACATGGATTAACCTTGACCTTCCTCACCTTATGGGCTTTAAAATTTACCCTCTCTTTTTTATTAATGCCTTTAACTAATTCTAATTTTTAACTTGTGCACTATAATTCATCATCCCTTGTATTAAATATTTCTTCTAATGATTGATTCAAATAAACTATAATGGCCTTCACCATTTGATGATGAATAGGAGCTTTTTTTTTTCCATTTTATGGAAAATCCTTTATTTGACCCAATTTCTAGTATGATATGACCTTATTACATTATATTTAACTGTCTCATACCCAAAAATATAACCTATTTCTCCATTACTTTTATTTCACATCATCTTGCCATGTGTCTAGTCTCATAAAATTTTTGACATCAACATATAATGTTTTCTTAATCCACTTGTTGATCCTATTATTTTGGTTTTGATTTAATCCATGGAAATATATATTCAAGTGTATACAACATGACTTCTCTCCCTAGTAGTTAGTCTCTTGTCGATGAAATCCCCTAGAGTATCATTGATATTGTTCAAAACATACTTATTGATAAAATAAAAAATGAAAGTCTAAAAATCTTAATCCATACCACAAGCCTTTTAATAGTCTCTATCTCCACATAAAATTTCTCACTTCATGGAATTATAAATGCATATTTACCCCTAAACCAAGTTCCACCATCCATTGTTTTATCTATAATTTATTAACTAAGAAGATGATGAGAAGAAATAATTTTGTAATAAAAGTCATGAGTGATTTGATTTAAATTTCTACTTCCACTTGATCCAATTCTAGATCTCTAAAATACCTATCAAATATCCATGGAACTTACATATTAACCCTTTCCTTTTAAGAACTATTATATCATGCTCTATCATCTCATCCTTGATAATTACTTTTGGTGTAGTATCTACTATCTAAATGAGGTTGGTCACAGATTAATTTTTTGTCTTATCTCTAACTAGGGCATCATTACTTATAGTAAGACTTTCAAAAATAATTTTCCTTCCATGTCTCCTAAATTTTATTTCCATGAATCCTTTACTTTTTGAGTTTCTTCTAAGATCTCAAATATGAAGAAGTGATGTTCACTTCTTGCTCATACCTTGCTTCATATTCACACTCACAACACTTGATTTATAAAAGAAGAAAAAGTCCAAGCTCACTCCTAACATATGCTCATTCTAGAATCATACTTAGTCCCATAGCTGGTATTTTAACAAAATACATATTATTAAGTTACTTCTATAAAGATTATTAATCTTAAATGTATATTTAGTTTTTACTAATTAACAAATATAATGGACAAGAACACATCACTTTTCACTTTTAAAAATATGTTAAAAGAAAAATAATGTCCTTATTTTGATAGTATTATTAATAAAATTAACCCATGGGTTAGCATTTTAATAGTAAAATTTTTGCTTACCATATGCTTTTTTATCGTGGTATTGATGTGGTTAGTTGAAATACCAATGTTTCTTAAACGTTGAATATATTTCATAAAATATTAACCTATATATAATTTAATGGGTTGAAACATAAATTTTTATTATTTTAATGAACGTTGCTTCAATAGAAACCAAAAGAAATATTAATAAGATTATAAGTTTACACAATAAATAAATGAATTCGTTATGATGATGATTATAGGTAAATTATACTTCCAAGAATAATTTTTTGAACTAATTAACAATAATAATTGAACTCATAATTCACAAAAATTTACTTTAATAAATAGAAATAATAATAACATTCATCAATATATCATTTTACATTTTTTTCAAAAAAAAAACATGAAAGAAATATAAATCATTAATCAATGTTTGACATAGAGTAAACATACCATTAAAAAATTGAGTGAGCATATCATAAATATCACTATTCATAACAAAAATTGTATTTAAACACTTTAATACATTTATTAACTTAAAATGGGGTAGTGATCCCAAGGTCATGCAAGACAAAAAAATATTTGGGAGGGAGGCTCTACAGGGTGAATTCCCATAGAAGTCTTGTTCCCCTTACCTACATCCTTTCCTTGTCCCTGTCCTAGGACCCTGTTCCTTTCCAGTTTCCTTGGCACCTTTCTCATCCTTTACGGAAGGAAGGTGTTGCAGAACTTTGGGCGAGAGATCCTTGATCCATTGTTCTACCCCTTTCCTTGCCCTAAGGTGGGAAAACTTGTCCCATTTTCTATTCCACTATTCCATCCTTTGGTGCCTGGGTTCTGGGTTGTGTTCAGGTTTTTCCCTGGGACTTTTCTTGGGGTTTTTCTTAGGTTGTTTTTGGAAGTCTTCCTCTCAATTGTCCTTTGGGTTGCTTCAGTTGTGGTTTGCTGGGTCTTAGGATTTCTGGCTTCATGAGCAGTTTTGCATAGCATCCTTTTGGTTGGAGGGACCATGCACTTTATACTGTGGCTCTACTCTTTGGGTCTGAAGTGGTGGCTCTTGGGGGATTTTAGCTTCTTTTGTGGCTTCAGGCGGGCCTCTATTATTCTAATTGTTGAATCCTTTCAAGACTCCCTCTTTCATTTTGTTGAAGCTATTTGTTAGTAGGTCTGAGTAGTTATGGCTTCATGAGAAGTTTTACACAAAATCCTTTTGATTTTAGGGGTTACCGTGTGCTTTCTACTATGACTCTGCTCTTTGGTTTTGTGGTGTTGGTTCCTATAGGTTTTTAGTTCCTTTCATGGCTTCAGGGATGGGCCTCTACTTTTCTTGTTGTTGAATCCTTGTAGGTTTTCCTTCTTTGCATCCTTGAAGCTTTGGTGTTGAAGGTTGTCTAGGATGCCTGGCTGCTTCCTTTAATTTTGGGCTCTTTTGTTTCTAGTCATACCTCCTCATGACTCCTTCTTCTTGGATTCTTGTGGCACTTTCTTACCTTTCCTTCTGACGTGCTATTCCACTACTACTATTTTCTGTGTTGGGTTATTGTTTCTTGAAGACTTTCTTTTTCCTTCTTGAGGACTTCATTGTCTGGGAAGTTTCTCTTGTTCATGTTCCACTCATGCATCTTCCTCTAGGTTGTTGTTCCACTGCATGAGGATTTCGTAGCCTACAATTTTCCTCTTTATGTTGATTCATTTTTTTAGGCTTTCAGGGAGTGGTCTCTTTAGTTTTCATAATCTTGCACTATCCCTATATGATTCATTCTGCTACACTGATCCACCCTTTGGTTCAAGGTGGATTTTTTGTTTCTTTCTGGTTTTCCCCTGTGTGGGAAGTTGTTTTCTCTTAGGCCTATTTCCCAAGGGTGGTTTCTAGTTTTCCTACCCTTGGGTTGTTTCAAATTTTAAAATCCTGGCTTTGTTTCCTTTTCTTGCCCTTGGGAAAGTTTCAAAATTATTTTTAGTGGATGGGGCGGTTTCACACTTTCTCCCACCCTTTGTTTTCTTCAAATTATTGTTTTGCGCATTTTGATTCAAATTTGGTTCTCTGGCGAGCTTTCCCTTCCTGCCCATTTTTAATTTACCGCATAGGAAGTCATCTTTCTCTGGTGCAAAGGATCGCACCTTCCTCTGGCATTTAGGATGGCGCATCCCTTTTCTTGCTTGTGTCCCTCTAGTGTTACCTTTTGTTACAATATAATGTTTTGTGTTGTATTCTGATCCTTTGTAATTAGGTTTTGGGATCCTTGATAAAAACCCACTTTTAATATAACTTACCAAAAAAATATTTCTTAACTTAAAAATGTAAAACAATATTTAACTTAAAAAACTCTAACAATAGTCAACTATGTTTCTTACTAAAAGCATTTATATTAAACTAAATTTATAATTAATTAATTTTAATAAAATCATTCATACATCAACCTTTAAATGCTGATATATTAACAATTCTAACATTTTGACATAGAATGAGCATACCATAAATATCACTATACATAACCAAAATTGTATTTATACATTTTAACATATTTATTAACTTTAAAAAAATAAAATTATATTAACAACATTTAATTATATTTTTTGCAATGGTATGGGCTTTGGCTTTTTTTGGGGAGATCCAAGGTTCAAACTATGGCATGGGTGAGTGGGTGAGTGGGCGAGTGTGTGAAGTGTTGGGTGTGTGTATGGTTGTGTGTTTCACCCATGTTGATAAATTTTGTCCTTATAAGAGGTCACGGTTGGGATGAGGATTCTTGAACTTGAATGTCCTTGGTAGGACTTTCTCACACTAACCTCAATTTAAAAAAAAAAAGTTATAATAAATTAACTTTATAATTAATTGTAATAAAATCTATCGCACATCAACCTTCCATTCTAACCTTTTTATATGATATTTAAATTTTTCTACTACAAAAGATTAAGTTTAAATATTACCAAACAATACATTGATATTTGAAAACTAATGCAATATTAACTTATAGCCATGAATTAATAAGGATGAATAAGTTTTTTTTAACAATTTGTAAACTAAATAATTTTTAAATTAACATTTTACCTAGAAATTGGCTGAATTCTTATCAAATTCTCTTAAATATTGCAATGATTATCTTACTTATCATAAGAGAGATATTAAATATGAAACTCATTCATGCCTAAAGTTTAAGTATTTACATTTAAAATAAAGAGAAGAAAGGAAATTTTTTATAATGCTCAAAAGAAATGATCTTTTTTCTTTTTCTTTATCGATTAAACCTTTATCAAGGCTATACTTAAAGGATGCTATAATTGAATAAACGGTACAAAGAAAAATCATGTTGAGCATTAAAATTATCTTTTTACCGTATAAAATAATTATAGTTTTCATTATTTTCATCAAAATCATTAGGATCCTTTGAGTTATTTTATAAAACAAATTACATTGTCTTATAAAATATTTTATTAAATTTAAGAAATCCTTGATTGTATTCCAAGGAATAAGTTTAAAATAAAATAATATTTACTATTGATACATGTATGGAAGTTTCACCTCTTGTTTCATATAACCCAAATAAAAATATTTGTGTTAGGGATAATCACTATGATTCTACCTTGGGCAATGATTTTGAGATATCATTCCACGGTGGGGATAAAGAGATACTATTGTGTGACCTGAGGCCTAGGAAAGGTAAAGCAAGTGCAACACCTAGTAAAATATCTAGGAATATAAAAAGGGTCAATAGATGTTGGCTCTGTATCCAGATCTCAAAGATCAAAAAAATAGAATATTGGATAGAGATAAATAGATATGGAGATTGCAAATGACACCCAAACAACTCTAGACTTGGGTGGTAGAAAGAAACAACAATCCAAACCCCCCAAAAAAAAGTTGTCTCATGGAGTGTAAGGGATCTCAATGCCCCTTCTAAGCATAGATTTGCATTCATCAAAAGAAGTGAATTCAAGATAGTGGATTTATTTCTTTGAGTTCGTACGAGAAAATGGAATTGGTGGCCCATGAACTAGACTGATCTTACATTTTCCTGGTTTATTGATAAGTTTGGAATCTTCATCTTTGGCTCTTACTCTAAAATGGTATTTTGTCTTGAGTCTTTAGTAATATGATTTAGGTAGTCTTGGTTGATGGATTCTTTTTTGTGTGGCTCATCAATTAGGTGTTTTGTCTCCTCTTTTCTTGTTCCAATTTTGGAGCTTTAATGTTTAATCTATGAAATATGTGTAAAAGGTTTGGGAAACCTTTCAAAACCCCTTCCTTCTACCATAATCAATATATATATTAGCAATAAAAAGTATTATGACATAAAAAAATATGTGCATATAATAATATTTCTTAATGGATAATTTTAATGTGATAACAAGAATACGTATTTAATAAAATAAATTAATTTTATAATTTAATATAACATTAAAAAGATATATTTTTATTTTTATTAAAATTATTATCAAATGGTACTATCATAAAGGTAATTTTTAAGGAGACTTATGTTTAGATCTATGTGACAATTTTTTTAAATCTATATCATTATAGTGTCATTTAGGTGAATAAAAATAAGTATAAATATTCTTATAAGTTTAAAGGAAATAAGGTTGTGTTCTATGAATAAAATACATGTTACTAAGTTTTATATTTATAATGTTTATAGGATGCTAAAAATGAAAAATATGATTATTATTTAATTCTCTATGATAGGTGTTATGCCATGGTTATATAGAACAAATACAACCATAAATCTAAGAAAGATAATTTTATGGTACAAAAAATAAAGCTAGTAATAACCTCTAATAGCGAAAAGAGAACCTAATAGGGAGCATATGGTGAAAATATATCCTATTAAGGGGTATTCTTTTAGTGGTCTCAAGAATATTTACTACTTCCCATGTACTCACTATTTTATAAATATAGACAAAAGAGCAAGGCTAGTACATAGTAGAAGAATGTGAAGGGATGGTGGAAGACATCTACGTACCACTTTCAAAGTACTACACCTATGAGATAAACTTAATAATATTAGCCTTCACTCACATTTAGTTAGAAATAATGGTACAACCAAGTGCATTTGCAAGATAATGTGATACCTTTATAAAAATAGCATTTATATAGATTATTGATAAACCCAAAATTTATGTGAAGTATTATGTTTAATTTTTATTTTTTTTGGTAAAATTAAGAAAGGAGGGTTTTAAAAGGGGCCCCAAAACATTTTACAATAAAATAATAGAACAGACCAGTGCAACTAGCACTAATAGGATAAAAGAGAAAAAACACAACTCCTCAAAACCACACAAAAAAGAACAGGCACTACCTAAAACTAGATGGAAACTAGGATTGGGAAAGAAAGGAATAACTATGGAAGAACCGAGGTGGTTTTATAGCATAAAATAAGCCTCAACAATGATTCCACCAGAAATATGAGCCACCTCCTCTACGTAATCCAACTCCATATTCATGGAGCTCATAGTCGCATGTTGTTTAATTTCAAATAAGTGAAGCTTGTGGAGAACATTGCTCTTCTTCACCATGGAGTTGGGGGGAGTAAATTTCACTCATAGTTTTGTCCTTTTCAACATTCCTAGGAAGAATATTTTTATCCATGTAGACACCAAAATAGCACCAATACGATTATGTGATGACAAGAATTGATCGCATTGACACACACATCCCCTAGGGCAGCCCCCAGAGGTTAAACAGTGGTCCTAACCACTTCCAAAAGAATTTTTAGAGGTAAGAGGTCAATTTGGCACCTTTTTGGTACCTTGCTCTCTGCTCGTCCCACCCCGAGATGAGTACAAACTGGCATTCGTCCCACCCAAGGATGAATAGCAGCATTCGCCCCAGGGTGAGGCGAATAGCAAGTTTGACTGGCAAAAAGTCAAACCTCAACAACTCTTCCAGTTAACTAAGGCTTCAGGCCATGTAATTGTGAGGAATAGCTTTTATTCAAGAAGAGAGACTTCAGTCATGCATGTATTTATTTTAGAGACCTCATGCAAGGAGATTCTAAATTAGGGAATTAGTTTTTCTCTGAAAATAGTACAGTTAACTCAAGTGGCGCCCTCGCATGTGCAATTAAAACAAGGAGACCCTAGGTCTATAAATTGGTGATTTTTCTCACCCAAAATATATACAGAGAAGGAGCATTTGAGCAACGAAGTGCTGCCAATTCACATACCTACTTGCAATTTGTGACTTCACATCCTTAATATCTCATTCAAAAGGGAGGTTATTGGGTGACTATTGGAAGCACGAATCCAGACCCAAAACCTGATTTTTGGCCACAAAAATCCACAAAATTTGTTTAAAACACCCCATAAGAAGTTTTGGACCCATCCCAAGTGGATTGGTGCCAAAACAGTGTCCCAAACGGTGGGCGTCCTGCCCCCGGGTGCTCCCCAAATTGTCACAATCTTATTCGCCCCACCCTAGGATGGTTAGAAATATGTGATATATTTCTTTGGTTTTTATTTTGCATTTTATTCTAGATATATTAAATAGGTTACAGTTTAAATTTCATTTCATTCTGAGTAATTTTGACCAGGTTTTTGTCATTTCTTGCCTTTACTAACTTGCAGATGCCATCATAAAAATCTGGGTGCTAGAGGCCAAATTGGAGAAATATGACCATTTAGGTCTTCCAAAAACATCCCCAATTAGCTAACCCCAAATTTGAAGGTCATTTTGAGCTTCCTAAGCAGGACATTAAAGAGGGTTCTTTCTAACAAATTGTTGTAGGCTTATTCGTCCCACCCTGGAGCGAATACAAATAAGTGAGGAATTTCTAGACTATTCTTTTTGTAGTGGTCTTCTGGTAACATATTTATGCTTCTGTCAAAATTTTAGGTCAATCCGAGGTCATTTGATTATCATTTTAATATTTTCATGCATATATTGATAGTAGGCCTTGGGAAATACATGTTTTATTCTATCTGCAGGTGCTACTAATATTTTCTATTTCTTTGAACATAGTTTTTTGACATTAGAAGAGTAGGAAGGAGTGAAAAATCATATACACAAGTGGTGGTGATGTTTTGGTCCACCCATATTACATGTGGGCATGCGGAAGAAGGATTGCTATCATGGATGTGATCAAAAACATATTTAACACTCCTATCCCCTAAAAATGAAGGAGACGTATTGTAACACGAATTTGAAAGCACATCAATAAAAAGGACCTTATTCCATATTGCTTTTATCTTGTGTCGATTCGCTCATGTTATTTCCTTTTTATGCATTTTTCAATACATAGGCTTTTGACGTTAAGTTTGGTTTTAGACGCATCGTATTCAACATATTCCTTTTTGTTTCCGTATCCTCATGATTTCAATCCATAATGCAAGCCTGGGTCTTGAATATTGGGGAATACTGACCTGAATAAAACTTCATCACACTAATACAGGAAGACTTACGTATCCCCCCATCAGCAACTTCCTCATCCATACATGGACAATTATCAATAAGATCCTTCCCAGTAGGAGAACCCCAAACATCCAAAACCGACTCAAATCCTTTGGTCCAATTAGAAGCCCTTGATTCTTGAGAAGAAGGATGGTCCTGCACATCCTTAGAACACCCAAAATCCTCTAACAGTTTTGATGTACCTTCACACACTTGAATAGAAATAGAATTTAACAAGCACAACACCTCATTCATGTCAAAACCATCATCTAATGCCACCTATTCAAAAATAATCAAATCCAACCCCTGATGCCTTGGATCCTTGCCCTGAGAAACCTGAGCAACCATCATAGAGTGATACAACGAATTAAATAGATATAGGGGAATATTCATCCTTCTACGTCTTCTTAAGTGGTTCAAAAACATAGCATGGAAGCTATGCACCACCTCATAGGTGGAATCAATAGTGAAGTAATCCATAATCACCTTCACCACTCTATTACAAGAAGAAGGAATGGCCTTGGTGCTAAACCCGATCTGGATATGGGGCAAGAACTCATCCTCTTCTAAGAAGAATCGTATCTCTTGCATTAAAAAATTTCTATCCTGATAAACAACACCATCTAGAATAAGTCCCATGGCCCGACTCACCAGCTCCATAGTGACCACAAAGGACGTAGAACCCACACGAACATGTCCATATTTCCATGAGGCCACCATCCAGTTTGAAAGTACTAGATTATGTCAATGAAGTTTCTGGATGCAATCTAGAAGGCCCCCTTCATTTAGAAATAATAAAACCTCCTCATCTATAGACAAAGATATGGGTTCGATCCTAGACTTAGGTTGGAGCAATTTATACCTACAAGCTTTGGAATTGCCCATCCTAATACTACAGTCCCAATACCAGGTAAAAACATAGACGACCATAGCTTGGAAAATACTTGAAGGAGATAGAAAAGCGCAAACAAAAATCAACTACACCCTCCAACTCCCATCCAAATATAGAACCATAGCACAATCATCCTCGAAACAAACCACAATGGCAAAGTCAACAAAACTATAGAAAATAATGGACAACGGATGGTCCACAAAGTACACTAACGAACATCACCTAGGTCTGAGAAGAAGCAACAAACTTAAGGGGCTAGACCATCCCAATATAAGGGGATCGAGTACAAAAAACATTGTCCATCAAATCACCATAGGAGGAAAAATGAAGCAGACAGAGCAAAAGTCAACAAGGAAAGACCTTCCTCCAAGACACCCCCAAAGCACCACATGAGGTGGGAGAGAAGAATCATCACTCCACGCCACCTTGCCATCACCACTGACAAAGGCCTCACATGGAGACTTCAGAGAAAAACACCACGGGCCCAAAGCACATACTAGAAGCCAACTGGGAAGAGAGAAATTAATTCCCATGTGGTGCCACCTCACCAATCCTGCTTCCCCAATACACGCCCAGTGGTAGGAGGGAAAAAGGAGCATAAAGTTTGAAATTGAGAAAAGGCCCCCATAAAGCACTCCACTTCCCAACACACCATCGAACCACCTCAAAGAGGGGACAACAAGGACACCCGTACAATGCCGCCTAAACTCCAACCACAACAAGCAACATGTAGCAATATTAGGGGGACCAAGAACCAAGACCCAATGTTCCCCAACCAAAAAACTCTTCCCAATACAATCGAATGAGCCAAAACCAAGACATAACATCAAGACAATAGTAGGAATGGCCCACCTCAATTTGAAATTCCCCAAGATAGAAGAAATTAAAACATCTGACAGAGAACAATCTCGAACATTCCCATACCAGATTCTGCAATTATCCGTATCCAAACTAAAGGCCACCAAATGGGTAGAAACTATCCTGAAAAATCTTCGAAAAGGGGAAGAACCTTCTCAACCGAGAAGCGCCCCCAATCCCAAAGCAAGTAAGAAGAAGGAGAGCCTTGAAATAAGTAGCAAACAACAACATACCCTCTTTAGCGACACCTAAACCACAACACCTATCCCCCCAAGCTTCCACCATCCGAGGCCTATTAACTAACATCAATGTAGGCACAATTAACTAGGTCCTATGGAAAGTCCCTCTGCCAGACCTCATAACCATGGAGATCAACTCCAATATTTGCCATAACATCCGTTGCAACATTCCCCTCCCTAAACATGTGGTAAAATTGAAAATCCTCCAACTCCCGACACATCATCACTCCCTCATCAATGTAGTTAGCAATATTCCAACTAACATGACAAGCACCAGAGAGCATGCTAATAATGTTTCAAGATTCACCTTCTACTATGGATTTTTTGAATTTGAATTCCTTGAGAAAAGAAATCCCGAGGTGTGCCACCCTTGCCTCCGCCACCTATGAGGAGTTCAAACCTAGAGAATCAAAAAATGCCAAAAGAATATTTCCATGATGGTCATGAATGACACCTCCCGAACCAGCCAAACCCGAACGTCCCTTCGCGGCCCCATAAAAATTTAATTTCACCCACCCAACCGAGGGGCACTCCATTTGGTAGAATTTCTAATGTTGGGTGTCGACGGAGGCCGATATATACTTTCAAAACCTAGTAAACATTCCACTTTGACTTCACAAATATTTTATGCCTCAGGCAATTCCAAGGATTTTGCTACAATTTCCACATTCTCCACCGTTTTATAGATAATCCAATTGCATAATAACAACGAAGTCATAGGCTTATTTCTAAAAATCCTTGCATTCCTAGCTTTCCAAACTTCCCACATCGTATGTGGAAGAAGAAACCACCAAAAACACCTTAGCCGAGGAGAGAGGAAAGGCGAAGACCACTGTAAAATACAATCATAAATAGATTTCGGGAAAACCCACTCAACACCCAGTCGCCTGAGGATGGAAAAAATAACCTCCTTAAAAATACTACAATTTAGCAACAGATGAGAGGTCGACTCCTAGTCAGATTCACAAAGATAGCAGCGATTAACAAATTGCCATCCCCTTTTGAGAAGGTTTTCTATAGAAAGGATACAATTTTGAGCAACCAACCAGAAGAAAATATTAACCCTGGGTGAGAGATGTTTCATCCATAGTAAATGGAAAGGGAAAAGTGACTCCTCCAAACTTAAACAACTATAAGCTGACTTAACCAAAAATCTACCGGAGCTCTTAGGATGCTATATCAACCTATCTTCAACGTTCACATGGCGAATGATATAGAAACGCAATTCCTCCTGGAGACTTTTCCAAGCCCTTATGTCAGTGCCATTCCTAATGCAATCTGGCATCACTGCCCATCCAATTATGTCCCCTCTGATTTCAAGGAAATCAGCCACAAAAATCAAACTAGAGTCACTTGAATTAGCAGCCAGCCCCTGAAACTGACCATCCTCCAGAAGTGGGTGATCACGAAGCCAAGCATCCTCCTAAAATCGGGCCATTCTTCCATTCTCGATCACCCACCTATAATGATTCCTCACCAAATTCCTAGTTTTCACCAAACTATTCCAGAAGGTCAAGCCACCTATGAGTAAATCATCAAACAAAAATGAGCTAAATCTATATTTGGCTTTCAAAATAGCACCCCATAATTTTCCTGAACCAGACGCCAATTTCCACCTAATTTTGGCAATTAAGGCTTTATTCATCCTCACAACACTCTTCAAATTCAATCCACCATTGGATTTTTTCCTACAGACTGCCTCCCAGGATACTAGATGAAATTTTCCTCTCAACTCTGGCCCTACCCAAAGGAAGGCTTTGCATACATTATCAATTTTCAAAGCTATTTTCAAGGGAGCATTGATGCACCTTGCCAGAACCATAACTTGTGAATGCCCATTTGCCTTGAAATTTAACAGGTGGTTCCACGTGCGTGTTCTGCATCAAGAAGATCTCTGATCCTCCTCACCCTCCAAAAATCATGTTTTTGAGACCAAACTCCTCCATCTAGTACCCCCAAATTAACTTTTAGAATAGGTTCCCAGGTTTTTTGGATTGTTTTGGCTATTAGAAGTTTATTATCTTTTGTTATACCTTAAGTTGAGACCTAATATTTTAAATTAAGGTTCGTTATTTTAATAGGGATGTGTACACCGAATTTGGGTGCAATCCGACTCATTTATATTTTTAGCAGTTTTTAGAAAAAAAATGTTTTAGGGTTTCTTTGGTTTTTGGTGAGAAGGTGTGTGAATTTAGGAATGAGAAGAATATCTATTTGCAGGGTTCTTCCATTATATTGCATTTGTGTTATGTGATTGGAGTCCATTTTTGTTGGTCTCTTGTAGTTGAGTTCACACCAAGCATGCAGAAGCAACATAAAATAAATGGGGATACTTTGCAAAGTAATATGAACCAAGACCACTTTTCCCACCTAGCTGAACAACGCACCCTTCCAAAATTCCAATTTACGTTGGATTATTTCTACCATTGGAGACCAAAGCTTGGATTTAACTCTTCCCACAAAAAGTGGTAAGCCAAGATATGAAGAGGGGATGTGACAGTTAAGGACTTCCGCAATCTATCGCTAGACCACATCAGGAGTATTGATAAATAATAGACAACTTTTTGCCAAGCTAATATATTGGCCCGCAGCCCTCTCATAACAGTCAAGAATATCGTGTTTAAAAAATATTGCTAATAAAAGGTCAATTGTAATATATAGAAGCATCTCAAACATTTAGTAATAAAATAATAAAGGGAATTTAATTAAATATAAAAAAGCAGTTACCAAAAAAATGTACCATTAAAGATTGAATTTTGTTATTTATCCACTTCCTCCTTTTCATATAGATATTGAAGTATTTTGATGGTTGTTTATCATTTTAGAATGCATAGGTAAGAGGTATCAACAACATAGGTTCTAGTCACTAGTATATTGAAATTCTATATTATATCCTAAACAACTTTTAGAGACAATTGGTTTCATGAATGCTAATTTAACCTACATCTAATATATTGTCAATAAAATGGAAAGCAACTAAGCTAACATTAAAAATGATGATATTATATACGATGCTCTCATGAAATTACAAAATATGAGATAATTATAACCATAAAGTTGCATTGGACAATGAAATAACTACGTGACCATTTGTATTATTTTTTTATTAGGTAAAGGAATGGGTTTTGAAAGGGTCCCTGAACCGTTTACAAGGGCTTAGTGTAGGAGGGTGGTTAGTGGGGAAAGGGGGATATAAAAGGAAAATTTATTTTTTTATAAGTTTGCAAGGTGGGATTAGGAGGTTTTGGGCATTAATTGGGGAATTTGGGAAATAGGTGAGAATTTGGGGGAGTTAATTTAGAATTGTAGATTAAATATAGATTTTAGGGAATTTAGAAAAATTATTGAAATGGCTTTAAGGAGTTACAAAAATAGACATATTTTGGGTGTCTACACTATAATTCAATCCCTTGATAAATTTATAGTATGAAAGACTAGATATTTACCTCCTTTTATATGTTATTACTGCTAATGTACTTATTTTCTCTTTGAATGAGTTATTCAGATAGATTTAACTAAAATAATTTCTCTTATTCATCAGGGATGCATATTCAATGAACATTGTATAAATAATTTTTTCTTATTTTTATGAAATAACATAGAGGATATTAAAAATATCTTGGTTTTGATTATGCTTTATGTTTTCTATAGGGTGCTAAGTTATCTCCCTCTATGATAACTTAGCACCCTAGTAAGTGGTAAGTGGTACAATAGAAAATAATTTGGTTTGAGACAAGGAGAGGGGGGATTTAATTCTTAAACAATGGATGTAAGTTGTACATTAGAAATAATTGGTTTAAAATCCACTTTAATTGGTTTACAAAAATTATTTTAAAAAGGTTTAAGAAAATGTTGAACAACAAGATAATATGTTATGGTCTCTTATTGGTAGGATATAAATTTTTGAAAGGGTATTCATTTTTACTCATGTTTTTTGTTTCTCATACTGGTTGCCTTGAAAGAGTTAGTATTTGTAATTCACTAGACTAGTTAGAAGATTTTTGTAAGTGAAATGGGATGGGTCAAAGATGAGGGTAGCCATTCCCTAGAATCAATATACTTAGAAAAGGAATAAAGGAAGTTTTGGTCTTATATATCCTTGGGTTCAAGGAATTAGTATTATATATAAATGGGTGGCAAAATATTTGTTAAGAAACGAACCTTATAAACATACAATCCTCTTTCTTATCGAGAAAGCTCATGATCATGTATCTTGATCTTCTATATCAATATTTGATAATATTTGAATATATATTTTATTAAGTATCAAAAGTTTCACTATTTCTAGAGGGTTATAGAAGGTATGGAAAGCTTCTCCTTCACTATTTATTTACAATGGTTTGTCCACCAAACATGATTTGAGCTTTTCCACCTCCTTTATTTGTTGGAATAAATAAGTGTTTGTTGGAAAATATGCCTAAAGATATTACAATTAAAAATTTCCAAGATAAAAAAACTCACATAAAATCTTAGTCAATAGTAACACAAGTATTGTAGAACAAAGATACTTCTTATTTCATAAATAAGAATTTCTCACATCACAAAATTCATTACATAACATGTTCAGTTACATAGCATGGAGATTTATCTCCAGTTTATAATAATAGTTCTGACTATTGGTCTCCTCTAACTCATGGTGGATACAACCTTTCACATGCTTCACAATATCACAAAACTCTCATAATTACATAACCTCCTACTTCACATATTGACACATCTCATATGACTCTTCACTTTCACGCTTGACACCTAACACTTATGACTCTTCACTTTCACACTTGACACCTTTCACACTTAATTACAAAAAACATAATACTTTTCACACTTTGATGCATACTTTAGACACACACACTTCCTAATCTAAATATTTACAATCGTACTTCATGGTACTCAAAGTACCAAACAATGCAATACCTCTAACATCCCTCTATATTTTATTAATTGGTGTGAATACTTTTAGCGTTCAATTTATAATTCCTATATTTGTTCTACATCTCCAAAAATTACATTTCTTGATGTTATAGAATTAATATATTAACCCATTTTTTGCAACGTTTGTTAGACTTTCGTTGTCTCAATAAAAATAGTGTGACATGTCCATAATCCTATTCCAATCTGATTTGTTTATCCATCCATAATGTACTTCAATTTTTTTTTATGATTTGTTTTTGGTTTTGTATTCTCATAAGTCTTATATTTTTGCAATGATCTTGATTTCAATCCATGCCTTTCATTTTTTTCTATTGTCTCTTTCTCAACTACTTTTATTTAATTATCTAAAACATCAATGCCTTTTTGTCAGACTGAACGCTTGTCCCTTTCCTGGTATTTTTAGTGGCATAAAAAGTTTAAAATGACTATGGCATGGTGGTTATAGGGTTGTACTATGCAAAGATCTATGTGGCAGCTTCTGGGGCGGACAACGCAGAATATTGTGGCGGCCATAAGAGCTAGACAACCTGCCCGGATTTGTGGTGGCTACTGATTCCACCATGTAAAAAAAAAAACATCAATGCCTTTAGAAATTTCTAAATGATTTGTATTAATATTATTATCACACTCATCCTCTATTTGGTGTTCATCTCCATTTTCTATAATCCTTCCCATAAGGGCCCTTAGTTCATTTTCACCCTCATTTTCTACTTCTTTTTTCTTGAACTAAATTTTATTTTTAATTTTCTTCTATTGGTCATTGTTGTTGCACATGTTTATATCGAGGTCGATATTGTCTTGGTTGGAACCTTTAAAAATATATATTCATTTGATTTCATTGATTGAAAGAATTATACCTATAATTTTTTATGGTATGACCTTCCATATTGCATATGTGACAATATCGTCGTCCCTATTTAGGTTGAGATTGGACCGATAGAGCAACATTATTTCATACATTTTGACTATCAAGGTTGATATTATCTTGGTTAGAACCTCTTAAAAGGTCTATTCCTTTGATTTATTTGATTCAGATAAGTATATGTATAATTGCTTGTGGTATGACCTTTCATATTGCATATGTGACAACATCTTATTCTCCAATTAGGTTGATATTGTACTGATGCAATATCATTGTTTGACACATTTTATTTAATATTAGAGCATTATTAATCATTTCATCTCTAACTAAATTTTCAAATTCATATTCTTTAAGAACATTAATCAGTTCATCAAAGGATATGGTTTTATTTATCACTTGAAGATAAGTGACTAAATTATTGAAAGTTTCTGGTAGGGCTCTTATCACAACTTGGACTAGAAATTTATCTTCTAACTTTTCTCCTATAGTTTATAACTTAGATTTCAATTCTATAATCCTTTAAATAAAAACTTCTATTCTTTATCTACTATGAAATTTTAAATAATACAATTGTGATTGCAAATGCAAGATAGTTGCTTTATTCTCTTCTTTAAATATTTTGCATAGTTTTCTTTGAGCAGTTTTTGAAGTCTCAAATTCACTTATATATGGTTGAATTTTTTTTTTTTTATAAAAAATGTAATTATGGTAAGGTATTTTGCATCATCATCCTTTAATTTGTATTCTCAACTTCATCTTAAGGAATATATTTTATTTTATTTACTATATCCCAAAGTTTTTCATCAATGACAATTGATTTCATTTTTTCCATTATGTAAAATTTGGTCCTTTCAAAAGTTGTGATTCAAAAAGGAAATTTTTTGTATTTTCCATAATAGAACTAATTCAAAAAACTTCTTCAATTCAATTAATTTTAGTTCATTTTTCTCTTCTTATAACTCCAAAATTGTAATTCAAATCAAATATTTAAATCAACTTTTCATTCCCTTATTTTCATACACATTCATTCATTCCTTATTACTTCTTTATATCTCCCCAAAATATAAATTAATTTAAGTATACCCCTACATATACACCCAATCCATAAATATTTGTGCAAGTAAGGAATAATCTATACCTTTGGTACTCACCTTTAATATTTTTGCACACAAGTGATAACTTGTTTAGGTAACTTTTCACTCAAATCAGGTGTTTCTTTATTTATATTATATTCCTTCCTAGGTGGTGGTATACCAAGTGTTACTTCTTATTTATTTCTAGCTCAAATATGCTCACACTTTCTCCTCTTTGACTTAGGTAATCTTCCTCCTTCTATCTCAAGTGCTCTAACATTGGTGATCTCGTTCTTCTCGATTCAATCCTTCAAATTCAGTGCTCTTTTTTCTTCTAGATATGGTCCTTCCAACTTGGGTTCTTCACCTCCAAATATTCTATCATATATTTCACAACATTAAACCTTAGGAAATATTCACCTCTTTTGTCCATGAATCTCAATGTAGGCACAAACATTCCTCCAACTCATTCTTCTCCTTTAACATAGACATTCTTCACTCTTCAACAATTGACACTCTTCTTCATTAAAGATAATCTTTAAATGTCTCTTATTTTTAGATGTTCTATAAAATTTCTCCACATTCACCAACTTAAATGTAATCCTCTCTCTCCAACAAAATTCCAAAAAGTCATCCAACAACTCATTCTCCAAATTATTTATTCCTCCACTCTTTCTTCAAAAAAATCTTGTTCCAATCTTCTAATATTTTTCCAATATTTGCATTCCAATATTATAGCAACTCTTGTATGTACCAGTATTCTTTTAGTTCTTCCAAAAATTCTCTCACATTTCAATCTTCCCCAATATTCTTCCAATTCTTCCAACCACTCTTTACAATCTTCTCAATCCAATCTTCTTCTCCAATATACTCCTTAGATATCTTAACCAAGATGGATTTCTCCAAGGTGTCTCTCAAAAAGTCCACTAAATGTGACCCTAATACCACTAATGACAAATATTCCTAAAGATATTGCAAGTAAAAATTTCTAGGATAAAAAATACTCACATAAACTCACATTAAATAGTAACATAAGTATTGCACAGCAAAAATACTTGTCTACTCATAAATCATAATGTCTCATATTATAAAACTCATTACATAACATGTTCAGTTACATAGAATGGATATTTATCTCAAATATGTAATTATACTTTTGACTTTTTCTCTCTTTTAAGTCACGGGAGATGCAACATTTTACATGTCTTACATTATGCCAAAGACTATCATAATTACATAACCTCCTACTTCAAATCTTGACACATATCATATGACTCTACACTTTCACACTTAACACCTAAAAATTATGACTCTTCACTTGCACACTTGAAACCTTGCACAATCACACTTGCACTCTTGACACCTTTCACAATTTATTACATAACATTCTTCCTACTTTGCTACATTAGAGAGACATACTTCCTAATCTAAATATTTACAATAGTACTTCATAGTACTTAAGGTACCAAATAATGTAATACATCTAACAATATTGCCCTTAACTTTGACACCACACTTAAAGGGAAAGGTCCTTTCTAAAAAATGAATTAACTATTTTATTGAGTTGTGGGATATGATTTTTTCTAAGTGAAAAGCCTAGGTGAGTTTAAATAATCAATTTGGTCTTTATAATTGGTATAGAAGCTCTATTTTACAAATCCAAGATTTACATCAGCTAACTTGCAAAATAAGGTCTCTACCACACTTGTTTGTAATAGGTTGAAGGAGAGGAAGTGGTTGAATGGTAGTATCCAAAATTTGTACAAGTTATTGATCTTGATGGTTGCTTCTACTAGAATTTGTTATGGATAACAAAGTTTATCTCTAAGAATTCTTAGAGATTGCTAAGTTTTATAGGGCCTTCTATAGGAAATAAGTTAATAGCCTAGAGGATCTTACATCTAAAATTACCTACTAGGATATTACCTCCCAAATTTAATATAATTGATAGTAAGTATATTGTGTTAAGGAGAATTAAAATTCTTAAGCATATATTTTGGTCTTGATGGTCTATTAGGCTTGCATGGGACATGATCTAGAGGGATTGTTCAACAATATATAATGGAAAACAAGATGGAATGAGGCTTTACTTGGGTTCCTCTTAGTTTGGCAAGTTGGTTGAGAACTTGGGACAAGTGATTCTCATCCATATTCTATTTATGAAATGTTATAACACTTATCATAAAGGTAAACTTGCAAAGGTAAACCAAATTCATTGGTTTTATACTAGTTGCTTTTTTTAGGTGGATGCTTTGAATGTAGTTTTAAAGTAGTAAGCCTAAGTGAATGAAGAGGATAGAAAGAGGTATAATGTATTGTTTTTAACCACTATATAGTAAATGAGGATGAATAATAATTTTCGTAAGGAAATGAAACAAAAAATTAAAATATAAGTTTTAATATTATAGAAAATTCTAAACTATAATTCTTTCACATATTAATAAATATATTAATATAGTTTTAATAAAAAAAATAGCCTTCTTAATTCTCAACAACTTAAATATATCATATAATTTTAACTTTAATTTTTACTTAATTTACTAAGTTATACTCATATTCTCTTTATTTATTTAATCAATATATTTATAATTAAAAAAACCTTTATAGTTACTCACAATCATAAGTATAAATGTTCATAACGTTCCGTTTTTAGGTAATAATATACCTCAAAACAAAGTTTATATAATTTCAAGTTGTTGTGACTATTTCATAAGTAAAATAACATCATAGGATTACAATAAAGGTAAATTTTATTATCCTCTAAATTTTCTAATTAAAATACCTTTTAATAATTTCCATTTTCATAGATTAAAAAATTTCCCACATTTTTTAAATCTTTGTAGCGTTTCCCGTTTGATTTGGAGTGGGGAAGCTGAAGGTGACTTTATTGTGAAATCAAATTATTCCTTCATTCTCTTGGAATATAAGGCTCCTTTTATAGTGAATCTTATTTGGATTAAAAGATTAATCACAAAGATCAATATTTATTTCTGGTTGGCGTCTCAAAATAAAATACTTTTTTTGGAGAATCTTCGAAAGAGGGATCACATTATGGTGAACATATGCTATTTGTGCAAATTAGACTAGGAATCCATGCAACATCTTCTCCTCAGCTTCTCATTCACATGGCAGGTATTTAAGTTTATTTTTAATTGGTTTAACATTTGCTGGGTGTTTCCAGGTACGTTGATGGACAACATCCTTCAATGGTGTTAGTCATTTGTGTCCCAATGAATATCTTGGTTGTGGAAAATTATGCTTCCCCATGCGTGGTGGGAGGTGTGGAAAGAATGAAATTCTCGTGCTTTTAATGACATTGATATGACGATGCTGTTAGGGTGGATACTAAGATCATTAACAAAGCGTCGGAGAATGTCTTGGCGGCCTTTGTGGGTAAATGGTCCAAGGTGTCCTCCTCCGATAAAGTTTATTTGGAATTTAAATTGGGTTGGAGACCTCTTCCTCGACCCCCCCAAACCTGACCCTAGAGAAAGAATTAAGTGGGCTCATCTGGCTCATAATTGGCTGAAACTCAACTTCGATGGGGCTTCAAAGGGTAACCCCGACAAGTCTAGAGCAGGTGGCATTGTACAAAATGAGAATGGTGATATCCTCATGGTATTTTTGAACCCCTTGATTCCCAATATTCACACTTCACGGAGGCTCGTGCAGCTTATATGGGATAAAATTGTTAGAATATGTTGGCTATTAGAATGTGGAAATCGAAGGCAACTCTTTGAACATAATCAAGATGCTCAAAGGGGAGTGTACACCTAGCTAGAACGTTCTCAATATTATTGCAGAAACTAGGATATTGTTGTATGCTTTTGAATAGGTGAACATTCACCATGTTTTCTGTGAGGGGAATGCATTGGCCAATATGTTGGCCAACTGTGGTGTCCACTGTGCTGCTTTTTCGATGTGGAAAAACAATGTTCCAAATGATGTAGTCTCCCTTGATAGGAAATAGGCTCATGATGCTTTATTTTTGTAAGGAGGATTCATACATCCCTTTGGCTCTCGTTGGAAGGGGTGTTCGGTCTCGCTTTGCCCTTTGATCGGAGTTTGTTAGAGTTTGTTTTGCCTTTAAAGTGTTGTGCTTTTCTATGTTCTCTCCGAAATCATTATGGTTATTAGGAATTAAACTCTCTCGATTATTCCTAATAGATATAATATTTTGAAGATTGTTATTATGGTTGAGAGTTTGGTTGTATGTATAAGGTTGTGGGGACCCTTTCAAAAGCCTCTCTTTAAATTAATACCAAAAAAAATCTTTGCAACGTTTCCCTTCCATTAATGAAATTTATTACTAAAAAATATCAGTAAGTGTAGTCTATCAAAAAATACGCCACTTGCATTATCGATGATGTGATCTAGATTCATTTTTTAAATCTTTGTAGTGTTTCCCTTCCATTAATTAAATTTATTACTAAAAACATATCCGTGAGTGTAGTTTACCAAAAAATATGCCACTTACATTATCGGTGATGTGATCAGATTCAACCCCCATGATAAATGTGTATAAGAAGTATTACTAAAAAAGAAATTAATTAAATTTATTCAAAATTACTTGAAGTTAGGCATTGGATATTCTCAAATAAAATTGAGCCAGACCCGTGCATGGCCCATCCTATAAGAGTATTTTTCACTAAATCAAATAAAAGCAACCTTTTTAAAAAACAAAAATTAAATTAATATTTTTTATACATATATGTCGTGAGGTTGAACTGAGTGCTTATTACTATAATATAAATGGTTGCACACTATTTTTTTTAACATTTAACACTCTAATATGGGATTGAACTTAGGTCACATTAACATAATACAAGTGACATATTTACGGATAAAACTCACATGGATATTTTTTAACATTTAGCACTTTACTGAAGTAATATTAGAGCATTTAAATCTTTATACAAAAATTAACGAAGAAAAATGTGATGCTAAAAAAAAAAGATTAAATTACAAGTGTTTAACAAATGTTTTAAAAAATGCAGAAGATACAAGATCATAAAATTGCATGTATGTATTTATTCACTTACAAACTTTGCTAATACATTTTAGAGCATCAAGTTCTTAGAGATTCTTCTCCAGTGTGTTGCATTCTACCTGTAATTTTCTCTTTATTTTTTTTTTTGTTAATTATAGTGTTTGTATTTATAGCAGGTTTTAACAAGGATCCCAAAACCTGATTACATAAGAAATGGGCCTAGGGCATCAATCCCTTGAAACTGAACACCAAAGCGAAATCCCGCCTAGCGGTGACGGTAAGCATGAAACAATCTCTCTCGGGGGAAACAAACAAATAAGAAAGAAAGAAGTTTTGGAGATCCCGCCCAGCGGGGAGTAGCCAAAAACCACCATCGAGAAGATCCCGCCCAGAAAGAAGCAAAGAAAAACCGTTACAATAAAATCTCGCCTTGCGGGAAGCAGTCAAAACCACCACAAATAGTCCCGCCTAGAGGGAAGCAACAGGGAAATCCCGCCATCCGAGAAACCAGCAGAAAAGAAAGGATCCCGCCTCACGGGAAAACCGGCGGAATTGGCGGATCCCGCCCTGTGGAGAAACCATCCCGCCCACTGGGAAAACATTTCGTTCAACGAGAGACATCCTGCAGGAAGCCGACGGCCCGACACGAGAGAGGATCCGGCCCATCGGGAAGTGACCGAGAGAGTTGCACCACAAGGAACCCGCCCGGGAAAACAAAAGAGGATCCCAGCAGCAGGGACCAAGAATCCCGTCCAAGCACAGAGCCCACCGAGGATTCACAAGAAAAAGGGGAAGTTGTCCAAACCCTAAACCGTCACCTCCACCGCACTGAGAAACGCAGGGGACCATATCCACGCGAATAACCTGCAAAAAACCCCAGGGGGAAGCCTAAGGGAAAAATGGAAGGGATCCCCAACCAAACAGGGATCCCTGGGAAGCACCAGTCCGAAAAAACAACCAAGGAAACCCTAGCCGGTCGGGAGGGGCGCAGATAGTGGAGAAGGATCTCCCCCCAGGAGATCATCTGCAAACAACCACTCCCTGGGAGGGATGACCTGGATTGAGCCAAGGACTGGGCAGGAACCAGGAGCCATGGGAGGGGGAGCAGGGGAGGGACCAGAGCCCTCCCCTCTCTAATTTCTTCCCTCAAATTTCTCTTTATTTTACTACGTATACGTTGTTGTGTATTATCTATTCTTCATACAATGATTTGCATGATATGCTATGTTGTATATTCAACAAAAGCACTAAAGCCTATTTTATAACTATAAAATACTAATATTAGAATTTATTAGATACACTCACTCAGCAAGATTTGTGCCAAGACTTGCAGGAAGTTGGTGAGTTATGACAAGATTTATGCCAACACTCCCCCTGAATCTTGACTACCCCCATCAATGATTCTTAGATAGTGTTTGAGATGTTCAAAAAAAATTCTTAATAGAGGTTTAGTAAAAATATTTGCAAGCTACTTCTCAGACTTGCAAAACTATAAATTGATTTCTCCACTCTCAACCAATTTCCTAATAAAAGGGTATTTGATTTTTATATGCTTGTTGTGTCCATGGAAAAATGGATTCTTTGACAAGGCTATTGAAAATTGATTATCACAAAATATCATAGTTCCTTCTTCTTGTTCCTCATTCAAATATGCTAGGATTCTTCTAACCATGTTTATGCACAGTGGGAATTATTCGTAAATTGGGTGAATAAATTACAAACTGACGAATATGAAGACCCTCGATGTGGGCTCATTCGCCTAAAATTTTTGGAATCAATTTTTTCTTAGGGTCAATTCACCACAATATATATCCAAAAATAAACATATTTGTACTCGTTGGAAAGATCTTTTTGATCCTGATCTAATGGTGGTGTTTTTATGAATTTATAAGGTGATTTAATAGGTCAAAATTTACCCCAAATATGACCTTACTTTTTAGGGCTTAAAATACCCCAAATTTGGGTGTGAAGATGATTGATTTTATTTACTTAGGATTCACCTTGATTTACCTTGATTTTTATTAGAATTCACCATTTTTTGCAAGTACATTTCAAGTCCAATCCCTTATGCATAACCCTGCTTCTAATTGAATAGCTTGACATGCTTCCGTATTTGCTACAATATGCTCTGCTTCAATGCTAGAGAGTGATACAATTGGTTGTTTTTTAGAAGCCCATGAAATGGCTCCCGATCCAATGTTGAACACATAGTCATATGTGCTCTTGGTATCATCAATACTACCTACCTAGTCACTATTGTATATCCAATTATCTCAAAATTATCTGATGCAATATACAAAATACCATGGTTTTTTGTGCCATTGACATATCTTAGTATTATCTTTCCTACTTGCGAATGTGTCTCCTTTGGATTTTCCATGAATATGGAGACTAGACTAACTTCATACATGATATCAGGTCTTGTTATCGTTAGATAGATTAAAATACCAACCATACTCTTGTATAATGTTGGATTCACATTTTTGTTGTAATCAATTTTGCTCAATTTCAAACCCATTGATT
Source organism: Wollemia nobilis (assembly GCA_028583015.1). Lineage (NCBI taxonomy): Eukaryota > Viridiplantae > Streptophyta > Pinopsida > Araucariales > Araucariaceae > Wollemia > Wollemia nobilis. The sequence continues at coordinate 4,465,340 of JAQPPZ010000288.1, forward strand.
TTGGAGTTGGTGCAGGATTGTTACTCAACATTCTGAATATTTTTAAAATTTTAACGGCATACTTGTCTTGAGATATGAAAATAAATTTAGCCATTTATTTCACCTCTATGCGAATAAAATACTTCAACAATCCCAAATTTATCATCTCAAATTCCCTCTTCATTGTTGCTTTGAATTCTTTTATTGATAGATTTCTATTTCCTGTAAAAATCAAATCATCTACATACAAGAAAACAATTAAGATTTCACCATTACTTGCCTTGATAAAACCATTGTTTGGCAAATATAAAACCATTGTTTGGCAAATATAAATCTATTCTGCTATACCATGCTCTTGGTGCTTGATTGAGCCCATAGAGTGCTTTCTTCAGTTTATGTCCTAGAATCTCATAGACTTGTGGTTGTTAAACATATACTTATTCATTTAGCACTCCATTTAGAAATCCAAATTTTGCATCCATTTGATGTACTTTCCATCTATGTTGAGCTGCTATTTCCAAGATAACTCTTATAGTTTCCATCCTTGTAATGAGAGAAAAAGTTTCATCATAATATCTTCCATGTTGTTGTTTTTACCCTTTGAAAACTAGCCTTGCTTTGTGCCTTTCAATTCTACCTTCTGCATTGCTTTTGGTCTTGTAGACCCATTTGACTCCAATTACTTTTTTTTCTATTGGAAGATCTACAAGCTCCCAAGTATCATTTTTGTATTGCTTCTATTTCTTCATCCATGGTTTTGCACCATTTTTTATCATTGATGGCTTCTTCAGAATGTAGTGGATAGAGAAAAATTTAAATTTTCATTATTTTCTTCATACTTGGAATTATCATAAATTTTCTTTAGACTCCTTGTTTTTTGTGATTGAAGAGAATTTGAAGTGTCACTAGAGTGATATCTTGAAGGAGTCAAACTTGAAGTTTACATACTGGGAGTATTTTTTCTTTGATACCTTAGAATTGAAGTTATTCTCTGCCTTGAACTTTCACCCAAAAAATTCCCTACTGATGTTGGAATTTCTACTAAGGGAGGTGCCACCAAAGATATTGTTGGAGTGATACTTTTCTAATATTGGTTATCATTTAGAGGAGATGCAATGATACCTTGCGCACCTATTTTTCTATTTAATGAACTCTTTTCACTAGAGACCTCCACTTCATTTGAACCATGAACTTGGTTTAGAGGTACTATTGTAGCGATACCTGAGGACTTGTCTATTGTGCCATCCCGTGACTTATTCTCAATGAATTCAACATCCTTGCTGATGATAAAATTATTTTTAACTAGGTTATATAATTTGTAAGCCTTTGATTCTTAACTATAACCAATAAAAATTTATCTTTCTCCTTTGTCATCTCATTTCTTTGGGCACAAGTGCATATGCCACACATCCAAAAACATGTAGATTCTCAACATTGTGTTTTTTGTTGCTCCATTCTTCTTCAGGAATCATATCATGCACACTTTTCATAGCGCATGTATTAAGTAGATATATATTTGTTGCTACAACTTCACCCTAATATTAATTTGAAATAACCTTGCTCTTCATCATACTTCTAGTCATTTCTTGAATTGTCTTGTTCTTCATTTCTACTACACCATTTTTTTATGGTGTGTACTTTACAAAAATCCAAAAAAAAAATTGAAATGTACTCTCCACTTCTATATGTTATGAGGACCTTTATGTAGTTTCCACTCTATTTTTCAACTAGGGCCTTAAATTGCTTAAATTTCTCAAATGCTTCAGATTTATGCTTCAAAAAATAAACCCATGTTTTCCTACTAAAATCATCAATAAATGTTATAAAATATTGATTTTTTTCTAAATTGAGAGTCTACATGGGACCACACAAATCAGAATGTACCAATTTTAATGGAGCTTTTTCTCTCCATAATTTTCCAAAAGGAAAGGCTTGTATATGTTGCTTTCCTGTATGCAACCCTCACAAATTTTATCTAGTTGTTTAATCAATGGGAACCCTCTCACTATTTGCTTTTTGTACAAAATATTTAGTCCACTAAAACTTAAATACCCATACCTGATATGCCACAGTATGGATAGTTGATGAAAATTTTGAATGCTTCCAAAGGAGGTATTGCATGAGGAAACCCTTGAGCATATTTTGCTAAAAATTCACTTTGCATCCTAAAGGAAAACATTCAATTTTTACATTTTTCTTACATTAGTCATATTGTATCTTTCTACATTCTCTTGCAAAATGTTGATATTTTTTACAATAATAACATTGAACATTTGATTTTATCATACCTTTGAGATGAGGGGCTACCCTTTTTATTTTCTTGTGAATATGAATATGAATTTATTCCTCCTTCTTGGCTGCTAGATCTTCCTCTTCCAGAGCCTCTTATTCCTCTTCCTCTATTGTTTTCTCCTCTTCCCATGACTATTACATTCACTTGAGATTTAAAAGCTTATTCCAAGGAAGAAGTGGTTGATCTATTCAACCTTTGCTCATGGGTTTGCAATGAACCCATCAACTCATCAATAGACATTTTAGTCAAGTCCTTGGACTCTTCTATTCCAATAATAATAGGATCAAACTTATAAAAAAGACTTCTTAAGATATCTTCTACAATTCTATGATCTTCTATGACATCTCCATTAGTTTTTATTTGATTGACTATGTTGAGAGCTCTTGTAAAAAATCCATCAATGGTATCAAAATCTTTCATTTGAATATTTTCAAAATCTCTTAGTAATAACTGTAATTTAAACATAATTACCTTTTCATTTCCCTCATATGCATTTTGAATAATCTCCCCGGATTTCTTAGAATTTTTAGTTGTTGCTATCCTTGGAAATATGAAATCAAACATGCCCACTTGAATGAAGCTTAAAGCTTTTGCATCCTTTCTTTGGTTTTCTTTCAGCTAGGTTTTTTGTGCTTGTGTAAGAGCATTAAAAATAGCCTGGTCAGTAACATCTGTAAAATCACTTTCAACTAATTCCCATAGATCATGAGAACACATAATTGTTTTCATTTTAATAGACCATGCATCATAATTTTTTTTTCAAACTCGAGTGGTTGCTACCAACTATTACTACTTCTAGCCATGATTATAAAACTGCAAATAAAAATCCCTAAAACACCCTTTTGCTCTGATACCAGTTAAAGCAAAAATAGGATGTTAAAACAAAAAAAAATATATAGGCATCTAACAATTGCTTCAAAACAACTCAAAACAGACAAGCTCATAAAATTGCATGCATGTATTTATTCACTTACAAACTTTGCTAATACATTTCAGAGCATCAAGCTCTTACAATTTCTTCTCCAGCATGTTGCCTTCTACCTGCAATTTTCTCTTTATTCTACTATGTATACATTACATATGTATTATCTATTCTCCATACAATGCTTTGCATGCTATGTTGTATATTCCACAAAAGCACTAAATCTTATTTATAACTATAAAATACTAATATTATAATTCTTTAGACACACTCACTCGCCAAGACTTGTGGGCAATTGGTGAGTTATGGTAAGATTCACGTCAACAAGCAATTACAAAATGATATCTAGAGATATCAAAGTGCAAAAAATAAGGAAGAAAAGCTTACCATGTTATAGTATATTTCAATGCAAAAAAAATTATTAGCACATAAATAACACCAAATTTTATGATGTCGAGGGATATTGAAGTTTATATCTTATCAGAAATAAAGTTTAAATTTTAATGTAAAGGGATTGGAACTTCTTTTAAAAATTTATATTTTATTTTAATATTTTGTTTGTTTAAAATAAATTAATAATTAAAGCTTTAGATTTTTTTTTAAAATCAAATCCCAATTTATCCAAAAAAAAATAAACTAATTGATAACAACTAAATGTTGAAAAAATGTGGACGAAAAAATATGATTCTGAAAAACTGATTGATAAGAACTAAATGTTCAAGATAAAAATATGATTCTGAGAACATAGTACCAAATTACCAATCATCTAACCCTCATTTCAATCTCCTAAAAATACACCGTCACCAAACTCTTAATGTCAATCTACTTAAAAAATGCACTATCACCAAACTTGTTTTTAGCTGTCGTGGTAGACAGGGGAGCAGATGTTATCTTCTTTTGAAACTGAAACGAAGTTTTAGCCGTAAAGAAGAAAATAAAAATTAAAAAATATTTGAAAATATCGTTCTCTTCGACATGGTTAGTCTTTTAAATAATTATTAAAATATATATATATCACGCCTTTCTATTTCAAATATATATAGAAATTATTAAAAGAAGAGATTCTTTAGCTTACCAGTACTCAACCATAAAACAATGACAACTAAGCTATCTACTGATTGGCCTTAAAGGGTCAAACCTGTCTGAAAAGCCTTACATTTACAGTCCCTCTTATATTCCAATGTAAAAAGAATCATCCCAAGAAAAATGAATCTAAACAAAAATATAGAGTTATATTGCCCTACCCATATGTGATTCCTGTGTATAAAGGAAATTATGACAAAATTTGAAAGAATACATGCCTTGTGGTATGTTTCATCGTGTTAAAAGGTCGATCCTCAATCTAAAAACATAATGTTTCCAATGTGCAATTCAATAGAATTAATAAAAGTTGAAAGAATAAATATAATGGCAATAAAATCCAACGAAAATAGATCTACAGTCCCACCATGATCTTCATTTTCATCAGGTCGCGCAAATAGAGTAGCTGGTTGTGTCTTTCGATTTACCCACTGCGGATGGAATTCGACATTAAATGTCGGAGGACTTGTAATGCCGAGTTCCGCCCACAATGGGCAAAGAAGAAAGACATGGAATCTTTTTCGATAAACCTATTTTAAAGATATTAATAAAGTCGTAACATAGTAGTACAAATAACATAAATTGTAAACCAGGAAACTAACAGAACTCAGAGCTGCTATTTTTTTATTATTGTGAGGGTTTTCAATTAAAACAGTTATAATATATAGTTTTATAGGTATCCAGGCTTAAAAAAAATAAATAAATTAGATTATAGATTAAGTGAGGCAATAAATGTAAAATTATAAACTCGAATCACTTCTAAATTTTATTAGTAAAACTACTAAACAACTTTGGATTATCAAATAATATTAAAATATAATAAATTTAAAACTATAAACTAAAACCACTTATAAATCTTATTAATAAAACTACTCAGATGATAATTAAAACCACCATACTCAATAAAACCTAAGCAAAGATTACAACACATCCAACGTTTCGGTGACTTGATTTATTTTAACGTTAAAGAATACATTGAAATCGGGAGATTTTTAGTACTCAAAACAGTTTTTTTTCTACGTAACGGAAGAGTTAGTTTGAACCCCTCACATGTGATCTGCTTTATTATTATTATTTTCTTATACTTGTTTTGTCAGCATTAAAGGCTAAAGCCGGTGTAACTGTGACTTTGAAAAGTACGACCGCGTTCCTTAAACAAATTGATCTCGAATTACTCCAGATTGGGAATTTTTTCATGTAGAATTTGTTTGATTTTAAATATGGGCATATATATTTTATAGGAGATTGTGTTCTATAGAAGTTCAAAGTCATAATTGTAAAGATAGCAAAATCTTGTAACAGCAACAATAATTTTAAGATGGTTAACAATTTAAATTTTATAATTTTAATTTTTTTGTTTAAAGAGTAAAATTATATGTTTTGTAGTATTGATAAAAAAAAATTATAACATATCTTAATCTAATAATTTGGTTTTAGATTTGGTATTAAAACTAGGAGTCCCAAGCACTCAAGCACTCATTGAGTGGCTTAGGAGGATGTTGGAACGATGCATATAAGTAATCCTACATTAAAATCATCATTGAGTGACTTAGAAGGATGTTGGAGCAATGAATATAAGCAATCTTACATTAAAATCATAGGTAAGTTCAAGAATGTCTTAGACTCTTATTGGTAGAGGAACCTACATTGAGTGGCTTAGGAGGATGTTGGAGCAATGAATATAAGAAATCCTACATTAAAATCATAGGTAAGTTCAATAAGGTCTTAGACTCTTATTGGTAGAAAAACCTCATTGCATGTAGGTCTTAGATTCAAGTCCTAGCAAATCCATACTTTTAGCATGGTATGAAAGCCAAGAAAAACATAAAAGCAGTAAGAGAAGCCATAGAAGAGAAAATGCACTAGGAGTAAGAGTATCCCCAAAGGAGAAAGGGGGAGTGATGAAAACCATTGGATGAAGGTTATGTGTGGTAAGAGTAAGGTCCCACACATGATGGAAAAAGATAAAGGTTTGATGCAAAAACAATAGAGTGAACCTCATAAACAATTATTTACTCTATTGCACATGGTGGTTGCAATGACTGAAGTTTGATAGGATGATAAGGTTACCATAAAGACTTTTGGTGAGTCATGGTATGACATCCATGTTAAATAAGAAAGAAAATAAAATAGTTGGAAGTTTGAATATATGCAAAAGTGTGTGCATAGCAAGTTGTATGTGCAATAACAAGTTAAAAATAAAGTTTTGTTCAAGAAATTAAAAATTGAAACATTAAGCATTAAAGGAAAGAATGTTGGAAAAAGTAAACTAAGTGTGAAAACGCACATAAAAGTAGAAGAAAATATATTGAAAAAAATAAAAAAGTAATTGTAATTTACAAAGACACATGGCAAAATAAAAAAGGTGAGTGTAAAGATAAAAATAAATAAATATAAAGATACAAAAACATGATTTATCAGCCATTTGTAACCAGTCTATATATTCTTGTGTTCAACATTAGTTGATCATCCATTAGTTGATCATCCATCCATTCTCGCTTTAATGGATCATCCATCCTCTTCAAGTGGATCATCTAATCTATGCATAATTGGATCCTAGTACTATATGGAGTGGAGTAAGAGAGTCATAAACCCTATAAAATGTATTGAAAAATAATGTATTGTAATGCAATGAATCAATGAATAAAATTTTATGTTTTACTTTGATAATTTATATCTTCTCTTTTTAAAGTTTTTTTTTAGTTTTTTTCTTTTTATAAAAAAGAATAATAAATAACATTAAAATTTATGACAGCTACAAGCATACTATCAATAACCTAACCCTAATTTCAATCTACTAAAAAAGGATTATCACCAAATAGGGGAGCAGATATTATCTTCTTTTAAAACTGAAACCAACTTGTAGCAGTTAAAAAAGAGGAAAAGAAAAATCAGAAATCGTTGTGTTTGGTATGGTTAGGTTTTTAATCATTAGAGAGAAATTTTTACATTTTTATTCGAAATACAATTTTATAAGGAAGAAATTCCCGGGGCTTACCGGTATTCAACCATAAAACAATGAAAAGTAAACCATCGACGGGTTGGCCCTTAGGTTCGAACCTGTCTGAAAAGCCTTAAAAGCCTTACATTTGCTGATCCTATTATACTCCAAGTAAGAAGAATAATCCTAATCCATACATTATAAATGAATTAAAAAAGTAAAGATATACTACTACCCATATATGACTCTGTTGTATGGAGGAAATCACTATGAAAATGAAAGTATGCATGCCATGATATCAGTCATTGTTTAGGTGGTCTGTGTCATCCTCTTAAAAGGTCGGATTCTCCAATGGAATCTAATAACATAATGTTTGCAATTTAATTTTTTTTATACTATTTAAAAGAAAAGGTTTTAAAAAAAAACTTATAATTTTTAACAAAGATTTTAAATAAAGACCAAATGAGGGTTTTAAGAGGCATCCTTCAACCTATAAACCACTCCAAACGGAGCAAAGCAAACTCCAAAGAGGAATGTCCAACCACCCTCACAATCAACCAAAAGAACATCAAACACAAAGAAGTCAGCGGGACAGCAAATAGAAAAGGATTTAAAATTTGAAAAATGAAAAGCCCACCGAAACCAAAACTGCACATTCCACGTGGCAACTGAAGGGAAAACCGGAAACCGGAACCAGATACCGGAACCCATACTAAGATCCCTTACATCACTTATGAGAGCATTAGCAGCTCACACCTCACTCGCAGAAACAAATCAACCATCGTATTTAAATATTAAACAAACCCAAGCAGCACCGCCGGAACCAACAACAAAGAATTAAAAGCAGCAAGAATAGAAAGAAGAAATACCAAACGATCTTGCTCAAACTGACTGAACCAACAACAAAGAAGTAAGAGCAGCAAGAATAGAAAGAAGCAATACCAAACGATCTTGCTCAAACCGAAAATCGAGGCCCTGCAGAGGAAGTCAACCAGTGACACTAAGGTCCCCTGCAACACCACGGAAGACCAAAACCTCTTACAACAACTCAAGCATGAGCAAATCATCCGTCATAAATTCAGATATAACCATCCACACACCCACGAACCGAGCAACAAGCATGAGCAAATCATCCGTCATAAATTCAGATCTAACCATCCACAGACCCACGAACCGAGCAACGAATAAAAAAAGCTTCACAACTCAAAGGATTTTAGCAACACCACGGAAAACCACCCACAATCAGAAAAACCGGGAGTTGAGAAGCCAGAACCACCTGTCACACCAAGAGGAACAACCACAAAAACAAAACAATCACTGGGAAAAAATACCCAGCCACATGTTGGAAATTAATCCCAACTACCGCCATCAATGCAGAGGTACTGCGTTGCAGCAGCTGGTTAAACCCGGGATACCGCTAACGCCCATGGTTTTGTAAATGTTGGTTTAGGGTTTGGGTTCTTGGACCGCCTATAAATGTATGTATGCCTCTGTTTTAGGCATTCTGGGCAGCAGCCCCAGTTTCCCTGCACACTGCAGCGGTGCAGGCGTTTTCAGGCGAAGTATTCCGCAGGAGGCGGCAATGTCCGCGTTTGTGTGCTCAGCAGAGCTTTGTGTTGAATCTGTTTCAAATTTGTATGAGCTTCTCTGTGATTCAATAAAATCATGTTTTTGGTTTCTGCCTCTGTCTGTCTGCGTCTGTATTGCCTCTAACGAGGCTGTCTTTGATCTTGTAATTTTTCAATTTCCGTCATGGTATCAGAGCTTGGAGACAGGACCAGCAGGCAGGGTATGGTTTCCCGTCGAGGATTGAACCTGCGCCAGCGAGGAAGTAGAGAGAACATCCTTCCAGTAGTTGTGATTAAGGGGGTGTGTTGGAAATTAATCCCAACTACCGCCATCAATGCAGAGGTACTGCGTTGCAGCAGCTGGTTAAACCCGGGATACCGCTAACGCCCATGGTTTTGTAAATGTTGGTTTAGGGTTTGGGTTCTTGGACCGCCTATAAATGTATGTATGCCTCTGTTTTAGGCATTCTGGGCAGCAGCCCCAGTTTCCCTGCACACGCTGCAGCGGTGCAGGCGTTTTCAGGCGAAGTATTCCGCAGGAGGCGGCAATGTCCGCGTTTGTGTGCTCAGCAGAGCTTTGTGTTGAATCTGTTTCAAATTTGTATGAGCTTCTCTGTGATTCAATAAAATCATGTTTTTGGTTTCTGCCTCTGTCTGTCTGCGTCTGTATTGCCTCTAACGAGGCTGTCTTTGATCTTGTAATTTTTCAATTTCCGTCACCACAACCAGGACCTAGACCAGAAGGTAACCGAAACCAGAAAAGATGAATAGTGGAATGACCAAGACCCCGAACTAAAAGCTGAACCAAGCGGAACATACGCTCATCACCCCAAAAAGCAGTCCCAAAGCCAGACAGAGAAACAACAACTATAACATTCCAGGGCACAACAAAGGCTCCAATTCACCCCTGGTTGGGCCCACATATAGCTCTATCGCGAACCACAGTCAGATCTACATTTGCTAACCGAGCACCCAATAAAACCAGAACGAGAGGCCCCATCCAACAATAGGCACCACCATCCGCCACAGCAGAGCATTTAGACCATGAGAAGCAACCAGATCGAGCCAGAGAGACGGAGAACTCCCGCTCAGAAAGTATAGCGCTCCGGAGGAGCCCCTCCGCATGCTTATGAATATTTGCAACCTGCAATTTAATAGTTAATAAAAGTTGAATGAATAAATAACATGGCAATAAAATCCAACGAAAATAGATGTATACCACCATGATCCTAGTTTTCATCAGGTCGCGGAAATGGAGCAGGTTGTTGTGCCTTTCGATTTACCCACTGTGGGTGGAACTCGACATTGAATGCCGGAGGACTCGTAATACCGAGTTCCCTCCACAATGGGCAAACAAGAAAGACATTCGGATCCTCTTCTTCGTTCATTATTTCCGTGACACTTGATTTATTTTAACGTCAAAGAATACATTAAGATCTGGAGGTGTTTAGTATTCTCAACAGATATTCTACGCAGAACGACTCGTCTTTGGAAGAGTTGGTTTCAACCCCTCACATGTTCAACTACCAGGACTTACCTAAGTGGATCTGCTTTATCATCATTTTTTTTTTTGCGTCCTTGCCCATACTCATGGCATGATATATATATATATTTAATACAAATCACGTCACTCACGTAGCGATCTAACCATTCTTCACGTTTTGGATTAAATGTCAAACAAACAATCATATTTTTTAGGATGTCATCTTTGAAGTTTTTTTTTTTTTTTCTAAAACCTGTGTAGCTGTGACTTTGAAAAGTACTGCAGATTGGGATAACCTTACTGCAGGGTAATGACACGGTCGTCCTTAACGGGATGGTGTTCCTTGTCTTCAGTTGTCCTTGATATCATGTTAATAACTAATCATAGAATTGTGAATTATATATATATATATATAAATTAATTAATCAAATTGTTAGTGCTACAGAAATCCACCGGTCCTTGAATTTTTTCCTTTTTATTGTTTAGATGAGGATATCGCATTGCAATATGCTGTTTACAAGGGTTGCTTATATTGAAATAATCATTATTCGTTCTGTATCAACAGAAATTAAATGGTCGAGCCAAAGCCCAAAGTTTGGGCTTTGGCTCTCGACCGTTTTTTAAAAAAAAAATTAAATTGTGGATCACTTTCTTTTTTGCACTATTTTTAAATGAAGAATTTTATAACGGAAGAAATATTATTAACTAACGATAAGTTATAAATTAATTTAAAATATCATAAGTTTTTAAAGTTGTTATTTAATTATTTTATTAAAAAATGTGTTTTAATAATAATTATTATTATTTATAAAATTATTTATCTTAATAAATTATTTTTAATTTTTATGAAGGTTATTTTTAAGAAATATCAAAATAATAAATTTGATATAAGATCAATTAGTCAATATTTAATATATATATTTTTTATTAATTTTCATTTTTTTTTAAGTAAAAAATATTTTTATATTCCTCAAAGGAATATGTTTCCACAATTAACTCCTAGACATCATTTTCATTAAGAGAGGAAATATCACTTCGTCGAGTTGTCTTCTAAAATTTGAATCTCACCAAGATGAAGATCAATACCATGATTGGCTAAATTATTTGCTACGTAATTTTCATTTTTATATACATACTCACATTTTCAAGAGATTGCCTTCAATAATAGATGATGACTATCAGCAATAATATTATTTTTTATCCTCTCTCTTCTAGATTCCAAGAAAGATTCTTCGAAAATTTGAACAAATTCAATGATTTTTTCTCTGGTCAGGTTTTGAGGAGAAGAAGAAGTTCTCGCTTATCGCATGGTATCAGGTGTACAGTAGGAAAGAGTTGGGAGGTTTGGGCTTAAGAATATTGAATATGTTAAACAGAGCTCTAATGGCTAAACAGGGTTGGAGATTGGTTCAAAAAGATAATGTTAGTTGGGTTAAAATATTGGTAGCCAAATATTTAGGTAACACTAGTAATTTTCTCACAAACCCAAGTCCTACCCTTGACTCAGTATTTAGGCACAACATTGTTAATGGTCGCTCTAATATCATAAAGGGTGGAAGATTGGTGTTAGGCATTGGGTAGAGCATTGATTTTAGGAAAGACACATGGAACTGATAGACCATTAGAATCATATCCCCACCTAAGTTTGGTGGAACCAATCACAAGCTAAGCTTTCAAGCTGAAGGTATGCGACTTCATTATCTCTATTAATGATACAAAATGCTAGAAATTGTTTGTTTTTCTAGGGATTTTATAGGAAAAATAAATTGCATTAAAATATCTTATGGACATCCTAAAGTGGATGGTTTTTCCTAACAAATATAGGCTAGATACATTGGTGTGGGGGGTTGAGAAGGATGGTTGCTTTTCTGTTAAGTCACCTACCTACTATTAGATGTTCCCTTTGATCCCTAGTTTCCTATTAGTAATATCTGGCTTAAAGGTCTTACCCCCAAATTTAATGTATTCTTTTGGTTGGGGGCTCAAAGGAAGTACCCCACATTGGATAATTTGCAAAAAAAAGGATTGGCTATCCCGAACAAATGTTACATGTGTGGTAGTGTTAAAGAATCATTTATGCACCTATTGTTTGATTATACCTTCTCTTAGTCTATCTTATCCTAGTTCCTGAGGACTGTTAGTGTGGTTTGGGTTTTCCAAAGTTGTTGTCTGACTTGATCATCCAATGGAGGTCTCCCTTTCTATCTTCACATCTTCAAGATTTTTGGTCCTTTGGTTTACCTTATGTTTGATGGTGTATTTGGAAGAAGATGAATTCTAGAGTCTTTAAAAATATCTCCCATTCAACTGAGTTTGTGGTACTTCGTTTTATTGTTGCCATTATTGAGAATGTGAATACAATTTATTTAGATAAGATAACTTTCAATGGGGATTTGGCAATGGAATTAACTCTTTGATTTAGATATTATTCTCCCAAACATCACCCTAAAGTTTCTGCTAGACATACTACTATTTGGGAACCTCGTAGTCTTGATTGGTTGAGGCTAAATTGTGTTGGAGCTTCTAAAGGCAATCCGAGACCAACCAGTACGGGAGGATTGGTTAGAGACTCTGATGAGAGATTTTTTTTGGCTTTCACTAAAAATTAAGATCATCATACCAATAATTTTGAAGATGCTCAAGCTCTCTTTCAAGGGGTTTTTCAACTAGAAATTTTGAATGGTAGGAAGGTAATTATTGAAGGGGATTATTTCAATATGAGTAATATGCTCAAACATGTTTAGGTCACATCTTGGATGATCATAAATGAACTTATTGAAATCTAAATATGGATTATAACCCTCGAAGTAGTTGATATTAAGCATGTTTATAGGGAGAAAAATAGATCGACATATTTTTTAACAAAATTGAAACTTTTGTAGGAAAGATGCACAATTTGGTAGGAGGATTTCCCAAATGGATTAAATTAAATAGATAATAAAATATTGAAGAGATAATTTATGTTTATAAATGGCTCTGATCTACGATAGTAGGAATCCCCTAGAAATATTTGTTGTTTGTCCTGCTTCACTATTATGTAGCTTTGTTATTTGTCTTGGTTTACTATCTTGATATTATTATTCCTTGTTTCTAGCTGGTTTGTTGATCCACTCTTGTAAAATGTTTGGGGCAACTTTCAAAACCCCTTCATCCATATTATTAAAAATATATAAATTTTTATCCAATACTCACATTTGATAACTTTAAGGATAATTTTTAAATCCCTCTCAATTGAGATATATTTCAATTTTTTAATTGTAATTTTAATCCATGTATGAAAGTCCCTAGCATCTACATAGATGTTAGTTAAATTTCCATATTATTTTAATTGAGGATAATTTTTTCTTCACTATTTTGAAAAACACCTCTATTAGTTTTTTCATGATTTCCTTTAGGAGAACCATCAAAATTAGTTTTGATAAATCCAATTTCTTGACATTTCTATTTTACCCTAGGTCAAAGCAAGTCTTTGGTTTTAATGTCATTATGTGAACTACTCTTCCATGTATGTTTAAATCTTGTAACCAAGTTATTATCACATCATTTTCCACACTTGAGACTTCCCATGATGAGCACCATATCTAAAATCATTCAACAAAAGAGACAATAATATGGCTCCAAACGTAGGCATGATTTCAAAACTTATCTTTAAAAATTCTATTATTCCTTTCAAGCTATAAATTGCAATAATAATGGTAAGAATAAACTTCTATAAAATACATAATACTTTATCTTTAAAATAATTAATCCAATATTTTGTTAACTCTTTTGATTTTGATAGAGCTATCCAATAAATTTTCATATTCTTTAAAAAGTAATTCAAAATGGTGTGAACAAAGGGACAATGAATAAGTAAATGGTGTGATGTTTCTAAATCCTTCTCACATAAGGCACATCTATAATGTCCATGATATCATTTTTCTTTATACACTCTCTTGTGTAATATTCATACTCTTAATTACTAACCAGAGTAATACTTAGGTCTTAGTGAGAGTCTTTAGTGACCAAACATTCTTCCAAGAAAAATATTTTTGAGAAAAAAAATTTAATTGCTTATATATTTTTAATCTTTGACCTTTGGGTATTTATAAGCTAGGAAAGTCCTAAGAAAATAGAATCATTAGATTAATAATCATAAGAACTTACAATTATTTAATAGCACTCCAATCAATTTGAAATCTCTACTATTATGGAGATCTTAGTTGCTCCTACTATGTTTAGAAACACTAAAAAATTCTCTATATGCTTTCACAACAAGACTGATTTCCTCTCAAATAGTAAAGTCGGTGCAACTATATTTAAATGAATGCTAAATATTTAGGACCTATATAATTTAGGAAAGATACTCTAAAGTATGCTCTAGAATCCAACATTCTCCCTCTTAAAGTTGAGAGGACTGACTAGATAGTCTCTCAGCTTTATATACTGAGCTTTCACAACTCCTTTGGTGAAGATATTTGCTATGTTGTCCAAAGTGCTTCAATGTCATAGGTCAATCACCTATTTTCCCACCATGTATCGAATGAAGTGATACTTCATGTCAAAGTTCTTTGACATTCGGTGGTGGATAGGATTATGTGTCAATTATATGGCTCTCATATTGTCACAATACAATATAGTAGGACCACATTGTCTTTCTTCTATTTCTTCAAGTAATTTTCTCAACCATAAAGCTTGGGTACTAGTATTTGTGATTGCTATGTACTCAGCTTCAATATATGATAATGTTACAACAGTATGCTTTTTGGAACTCCAAGTAATTAGTCCTGACCTAAGACTAAAATAATTCCCTGAAGTAGATTTTCTATCATATATATTACTACCCCAATAACTATCACTAAAGCCAACTAATTTTATAGAATTACATTTATGGTAATGGATCTCAAAATCCAATGTACCCTTTACATATCTCAAAAAAAAATTATTTTCTTGTAGATGAAGTTTATATGGATTAGCCATACACCTTGAAATAATAGAAACTGCATATTGAATATCTGGCCTTGTGTTTGTGAGGAACATTAGACTCCCAACCATGCTCCTATAAGTTGTCATGTCAAATTTTGGTGCTACATATTCTTTGCTCAATTGGATCCCATGACCCGTTGGAGTTGCAACAGACTTGCATTGCTCCATAGCAAATTTCTTTATCATATCTTGAGCATATTTTTTTTGACATATGAAGATCCCTTTACCTACTTTATGTACCTCCATGCCTAGGAAGTAATGCATCAAGCCTAGATATTCCATTTTAAATTCTTTCATCATGGATTTTTTGAACTCCTTATTCATCTTAGCACTACTAACCATGAATATTAGATCATCCACATATAAGCATACAATGAGAATATCTTTACCTTGTTTCATGTAGTAGAGAGTAGGCTCACTTTTGCTCCTGGTTAATCCATACCTTTGAAATTAGCCATCAATGCATGAGTACCATGCCCTTGGTGCTTGCTTGAGGCCATACAATGCTTTATTTAATTTGTAGACAAGATGCTCCTTACCTTGTTCTTAAAATCCTTTAGGTTGTTGCACAAAACCATAT
The DNA here is from genome assembly GCA_028583015.1 of Wollemia nobilis. Lineage (NCBI taxonomy): Eukaryota > Viridiplantae > Streptophyta > Pinopsida > Araucariales > Araucariaceae > Wollemia > Wollemia nobilis. Next base: position 4,481,151 of record JAQPPZ010000288.1, read on the forward strand.
TCATTCAAGTACCCATTAATAAAGGCACTTTTAACATCCATGTGCTAAATTTTCCTCCCTTTGTGAGCAGCCAAGGAAAGTACTAGTCTGATTGTCTCCTGTCTAGCAATAGGAGCAAAGGTCTCCTCATAGTCAATCTCATACTTCTAAGTAAACTATTTTACTACTAGCCTTGCCTTGTGTCTTTTAATGCTCCCATAAACATTAAACTTTTTCTTGTAGACACATTTACATCCAACACATTTCTTACCTTTAAGAAGCTCCACTAGCTCCCAAATATCATTTTTTTTATAGAGGTCATTTTCGCTTTCATGGCCTGTTGCCATACATCATGAGTACATTCTTTTTCATAACTATATATCTCTACCTCTATATTAGTCATTAAAGCATAGTTTACAACATCACCCTTATGCTCTTGAGAGTCATCATCACCATACATGTGTAAATTTTGAAGTCTTTTCAAAACTACATTCATATCACTAGCTTGGCTTCTAGTGTACCTTTTTTGGAAATTCTTATCCAACATTTGAAAAGAAGGATGGTGTTGAAGTGTTCTCTTAACTCTTGATGGATCAATATACATTTGTGAAGAACTTACTGATCTTTGTGGAGAATGACTTGGAGTAGAATCTGTTGTACTTGAAGTAGTACTCATGTTTGGGCTTGGAGGAGGGCTTCCTTTGCTATTTTTGGGCTGCACTTGTTGTAGTTGAGAGGAATTTGCATCATGAGATCCATCATCAACAAAACATTTTTGATGACCCCATACTCTCCCTTCATAAAAAATCATATCTCTGGAAATTACAACTTTATGTGTTTTTGGATTGTATAGCCTATATGCCTTTGAAGACTCACAATACCCAATGAAAATACATGCTTGAATTTTGGGGTCAATTTTCTTTCTTGTTTCATCAAGAATGTGTGCATATGCAAGACAACCAAAAACTTTGAAGTGTTTTACATTTGGATTTTTTCATACCAACCCTCATAAGGAGTCATCCCATCTAAACTAGAAGTAGGACTCCTATTCAAAATGTAAACACTTGTTCTAATAGCATCAGCCCAATACATGTTACTGAGTTGCTTTATTTGAAGCATTTATCTAGCCATTTCTATAATAGTACGGTTCTTTCTTTCAACCACACAATTTTGTTGTGGGGTGTAAGCATTAGTTAATTGCCTTTTGATCCCACAATATTTACAAAATTTGATAAATACATTTGAACAAAACTTCCCTCCTATATCAGTCCTTAATCTCTTTACAATATACTCACTTTGATTCTCTACATTATTTTTGAAATCTTTGAAACATTCAAAAGCTTCATCTTTAGTTTTCAAACAATAAATCCAACACATTCTAGAGAAATCATCAATGAAAGTGGGAAAGTAAGAATTGTTAACCAAGATTTTGGTATTCATTGGACCACAAATATCCGAATGTACCAATTTTAGTGGATGTCTTGCTCTCCATACTTGTCCTCTTAGAAACTTGGCTCTTGAGTGTTTTCCCAAAACACATCCTTCACACACCTCCTTGTGCTCTTTAAATTTTGGCAATCCACATACCATAGCTTGTGAAGTCAACAACTTCAAGATTCCAAATTTAATATGACCATATCTCAAGTTCCAAAGCACACTTGGATTTTCTATGGACACATTAGCAATTTGGGCACCTCCTTGTTCCCCAAACTTAAGAGGAAACAACGTATTATTTGTCACAGGCACTTGTATAAAAACTCTATTACAATTTTTTTTGTCAAAAATTACACATTTTCCATCTTCAAAAACAAGCTTGTAGTTATTTTTCATTATTTATCCAACACTAAGCAAATTATGTTGGAGTTTGAGGGTGTAATAAATATTTTTTACCTTCTTTGTGACTTCTTTTGTTGGAACCTCCATGGCTCTCATACCTTCAACTTGTAGTGCTTTGTCATATCCCAATTTGATCTTTTACTTGTTGATGGAATCCTTTGTACAAAAAAGTTCTTCTTTACCACTCATATGATTTGAGCAACCAGTATCCAAAATCCAAGTTTCATTGAGATTTTGATCTGATTTGCCATAGGTGAGAAACAAATTTGAAGAATTTCCTTCCTCTTATCCATAGTTTCCATAGTTATTACCTTGCCCTTCTTGAGAAGGTTTGGACCAACAATCTCTAGCAAAGTGACCAACCTTGCCACAATTGTAATAAGATTTCTTTGATTTGCCACATCCTCTTCCTCTTCCTTGGTTGCCACCTCTTGATCTACCTTTTCATTTACCTCTCCTTTGTTGTCTTTCTTGGCTTCTTCCTTGTCCTTTTGCTTTACTTATTGTATTCTTCCAATGTATTTGTATTATTTGTAATAAAATATAATGAAGCTTTTAAATATATGGAGTGTATGATTGGTTATACATACTACTCCTCAAGTATTGTGCAAGTGAAGAGTTTATATTGAGATGGTGGGGATGTATTACTTTTTCTAATATTTAATGTGCACTTAATGATTAGAATTTTGAATATTGTATTTTTTAAGCTCTAGAGGATTAAAGATTGAAAATTATTTTAGTAAGGACCATCCAACTACTTTGTTGGTCAACAAGTTAATTTATATGGATAATATTTAAGGTCATAGATTCGATTCCTAGATGGTCCATATTTTTTTTAGGCAAAAAACCCCTTGCGTGGCCGTCTTGGTCTGAGATACCATGACCAGGGGGTTCTACACCATCAAAGTTACCCGGGAGTCATGCCTGGCCCTACTTGCATCAACATTATCAATTGGATTTTGGGTATCCAATTCAACTTTTTGGTAGGGTGGAGATTTGAACCTAGGACATCCCTTTGAGGATTACCCTCTCCTCTCCAACTCACCTACAACACCTGGCTATATGGTCCATAATTTTGGTATAGTGATGAGCACCATTACAAATTATGTGTGGTAGAAGCAAGGTCTCACACATGAGAGAAAAAATATAAAGGTTTGACCTGGAAGAAACAAAGAGAACCTTGTAAAAAATGATCTACTATATTGCATCTAGTGATTGCTATGAATGGTTACCCATGCAATCGATAGGATTTTAAGGTCACTATAAGGACACTCATGGTTAAGTCATGGGATCACACCCATATTAAAGAAAAAATTAAGCCAAAAGTTGAAAGTTAAAAGATATGTTGATCATATAAACAAGTGAATTTTTATGCCACACTCATGGTGAATGGTTAAGTTTATCCCCATTCATAATATGACATAAATTAGTAAGGCCCGATATAGATAATTCTTTGTGATTGGTTGTGTGTGTCCCTAGTCACAACTATTATGAATACTAGTGTGTGTCCATATTTACAACTTTGATGTTGGATAGAGTGTGTATCCCTATCGAATTATGTTGTATGACCATGGATATAAAATATTGTCCCTATCCTTGGTAAAGTGTCCAATGAGGTCGTTCCCACTGAAGAAGCATGGTAAGGTCATTCCCACTAGTACTTGTTGTGAATACTTTAGTGTGTCCCTATTTGTACCCTAAGTATACTTGATGAACTATTGGGTGTGTTTTATTTTATCATATGGTTATTTGTATTATTTTTAGTACTCCTACCCATATTTGGATCATGATGTGATAAGGGGGTGAAGGGGGATGTTAGAATTTATTACATCATAGAATGTGATAAAAATTTTAAATAAATTGAGTGGTTATAACCACTCACATAGGAGTCTTATGAGTTGTTAGCAAGTCAAGTTAGTTGTAAATTAGTCCTAGGTAAGAGTCAAATTGGTTGTAAAAATAGTTTATATTTGAGCTATTTGTTAACTCTATTATTGATCAGTTGTATTGTATAGATATTTTTTTTTTAGTAATTCAATTTGTTCAGGTTTGTTCTATTCCATAAATTTTTCCCTATGCTTTTGGAACCAATATGACTACTTTATGTAATAAAAAAGTAATAGTTTTTCTTTCACAAGAGAATATTGGTCCATTCCATTTGTTTCTACTATCTCTTGTAAAATTTTGAGCTTGGATTTTATTTGTTTCTTTTCTTTAAAAATATTACCAAAATATTTGGCATTCCACATCTTCATTTTCTCTTTCAAATATTTCATATTTTGAACAAACCTATACATATATGATCAGGGTTATGCATAGCGACTATTTATCGTAAAATTGGCTAAAATTAGGATTTTTAAAATTTAGAATTGGCTAATATTTGAGAACGTTGACCATGGCCCATTAGCCAAATATTTTTGGGCGTAAATTATATTGGGTCGATTCGCCCCAATTTTATAATTATTTGACCATTTTAAGTTTAAATTTCTAACCTCGCCCCTAATAATAGTGAAACTTATACATGCGTTTGGACACTATTCACCTGGATTTCAAAACTGATTTGCCAAATTCTTATAAATACATTTTGGGATAGATCCCTTATTCATAAACTTGTATATGATCCTTCAAATTTTATTTCATCCCACCATAAAATAATCATTTGAAAGAAATGAGGGTTTTGAATCCACATAGACTAGAAGTTAAATGGCTTTGGATAACCATTATTAAGTAAATCACAAATCAAATAAATGGGTTTGTGATCCAATATTGCTTGTAATGTAATATATAAATAGAGTACATAGTTTATTTGCAACCATGTGTAGGATAAAAAAGTTTATCCAATATTTTTCTATGTGAGTTTGATCATTGTTTGTTATTTCATGTATAATAAAAACTTGAAGAACTAAAATCCTAAATCCTATTTGAATTGACAAATGAGGAAAAATATTGTATTTATTTAGGTCATATTGGAGTACTACCCTTATTTTATAGAGGATATAGAACTATGTTTAAGTCTCCCCTAAGAATCCATAGATCAAAATTGTGAATCATCATTGTTTTTGACAAAAATATGATAAGTTCCTTCCAACATATTTTACAAGACGTAACTTAGTCAAATCATATACATTTATAACCCCAACTTTGATGTTTTTCTATTTCCCACATAATAGTCCAATAGCCTAATTACCTTTTGCTTTAAATAATCATCTATCACATTTGTGTTTGTCTAATATCATTGTAATACCACCTAAATATCATATAGAATAAATTTCTATGCAATAATCCATATTCTAAACCTTTTTTAAATTATCCTTACATCCCTCACTACTTAATTTTGTTTCTTTTATTAAATATGCTTAGTACTATAATAACTTATTAATTTCTTAATAACTCTTTTTCCGGGTCTTATTCATACCCCTAATATTTCATGATATCATTTTCATAATCACTTTTTACTTTTATTGGTGCACTTCTCCTTAGCACCTATGATATTTTTATTTGGTTTCCCAATCAGTATATCTTTGAGGATCTTTTTCTCTTTGTTCATACCTTACTCTCCTTTTTCATTTCCACCAATACTTTTATCTTGATCAATCTCTTGTATTTTTTAATATTGTTCATGATGGTACTTATCTTCTAAATATGTATGTTTCTCTACAAAATATGAAATGCAAGAAATAACCTCAAAAACACTTTCTTCTTTATGTTTCCCAAGAAACTCTAAAGTGCAAGGATGATCCTTTATAGTACTTACTTTCTTATGCTTCCTTAGAAACCCTAAATTTCCATGGATAACCTCCATATGTACTTATTTATTATGATGTTCTTGAATCTCTAATGTGTACTGAATATGATTCATACTAATTTTACTTTCATTGCAATGAGAAGATTTTATGTGACATGAGAAAAATGAAGATTATCTAGATTAACCCTACCCTCCATCTTATTCACTCTAAAATTTACCTCATATTTCTTCACAACTTTAACTCCTTTTGTGTTTAAACTTTTGCATTGTACTTCCTCATCTCTTGTGTAAGTTGTTTTCTAATGTTTGATTTGAGTGAACTATAATAACTTTTCCCATTTGACGATATAGAAGGATTTTTCTTGCCACTTTCTTAGGAGAAAAGAATACTTGATTTCATCCAACTTCTACGATGATATGATCTTGTTGGTCCATTTTAAATTTTAAAACATGCCAAAAAAATATCCATCTATTTCCCATTAGTTTCACTTTACAATATCTTGTCATGTGTTTGGTCTCATGACATTTATTATTTTAAAATATAATGTTTTTATATTCCACTTGTTGATCCCATTAACTTGATTTATATTTAATTCTAATGGATGATGGTAAAAATTTTTATATATCCATGGAAACGCATTTAAATGGATATGGCATATCTTCTATAGATAGTAGTTGACCCCTCCTCAATGAAATACCCTAGAGTATTGCCAATATTCTTCAAAACTTCCTTAGTGATGAGTTGATAAGGAAATCCAAAAATCCTAATCCACAATGAAAGATTTTTAATAGCATTTGTATTCATAAAAAAATCTCATTACATGATCTTAATTAGAATGCATCTTTGCTCCTAAATCAAGGGTCAACATCCATTATTTTCTTTATTTCTAAACTAGGGAAGATAATGAGGAGAAATATTTTAGGAAGAAAAATCATGGAGTAATTTTAAGTAAATCCCCACATCCACTTGATCCAATTTTAAATCTAAAAAAAACTTTACTAATATCCATAAAAATTAGGTCCAATCTGTAGACCAATTGGTTCATCCAAACCCCATAAGGGGGGCAGAGGTCCAAGGTTCGAATCTCGGGCCTCACTGGACTTAATGCTTGTCCCTTTATAGGTGCTTTCAGCATCATAAAAGGTTTAAAATGATTATGGTATGGCGGTTATGGGGGCAAACTGCATGAAGATCTGTGTGGCATCTTCTGGGGCAGACAACAAAAAATACTGTGGTGACCATAAAAGCTGGACAGCCTACCCGGATTCATGGTGGCTACCAATTCCACCATGTAAAAAAAATATATCCATAAAACTTACATATTAACCCTCTAGTTTAAAGAACCATTATATAATTCTTGATAATATCATTCTTGATAACCACTATTGGTGTAGTAACTACTACCTAGATAGAGTTTCCAATAGATTAACTCTTCCTCTTATCACTAGTACGCATTTATACTTCCAAAAATGGTATACTTAATTCCGACTAGGGCATCGTTACTTCCAACTATGACATCCTTACTTCTAGTAAAGAATTTCAAAAATGACTTTCATGCCATGTTACCTAAATTTTTTTCACATGAATTATTTAGTTTTTGAGTTTCTCATAAGATTTAGAATAAGAAAACAATGATGCTCATTCCTTGCTCACACTTTATGTCCTACTTCCACCTTATACTTCCTACTAACTCCTCACTCCTCACTCACACTTGCTCCTAATGAATAAGGAATGAATCTTAATTATAAAGTAGTTTATTACTTTGAAAGATAATATTTCACAATAGATAGAATATAAATGTAAATAATTCTATAATATTATTATGTAATAAATATATATATATATATATATATATATATATTATTTTTAATAAAATACTTAATACTATAAAATAAATAAATTTTAATTTTAATTTTAAAACAAAAAAAATACTTAAGAAACTATAAAAACATTTTTATGTTCAATTAAAAGTTTATTAAAGTATGCTTCAAATATACAATATCATAATATGTAATATTTTAGCATCCAAATGATATAATTAAACTACAATATTTCTTTATGGTTAGATTGAATTAATCATTGTTATCATTTATTAAAAAAAAAAAATTACTTATATAAATATTAGCATTTATTATTAAGCTATACATGGTTTTATTCGAGTCCACTCCTAATAAAATATGAAAATATTACATTTTTTGTAGGTCATTTAAACCATCAATAGTTTTTCATTTTATCAAAGATCTTCTTTGTTTCCCTTCCTATAAAATATATTCTTCATCCTCCACAAAGTGCTATGTTTCTGGAATCAATTCCTTCACATAAATTTCATTAAGAGACAAAATATCATTCAACCAATTGTTTCCTAGGATTTGAATTTCATCATAATGAATACCAACATAATTACCTTCTCTATAGATATGCTAATTTTTTCAAGAGATTGCTTCAAGTAGTAGTAAATAAACATCAACAATAATATGTATTTTATCAAATCCTCATATTCATTTTTATTGATAGCATTAATGATAATTCATGAATCTCCTACAATTGAGATAATCTCCATTCTTATTTAATTACAATTTTTATCATTATAAGTTCCCTAGACTCTAAATCGTTGTTTGTTAAATATTTATATGATTTTGATTAACTATGGAGAGTTTTTCCTTCATTGTTTATAAAAAAACACCATCTCCACCAATTTATTTTATTTTGAGTTCCTTTTGAAGCACCATAAAATTAATTTTGATAATTTTTTTTTTTTGATAACCATAGATTGAAGAAAATCCTTTGTTTTAATGGCATTGTCATAGGCAACTCTTCCATGTACATTTAAATCATGTAACAAAGTTTCTAGTGCCTCTTTTTCTAAACTTCACTTACAATGTTGAGTATTGTATCAATAAACATTATACAAGAAAGGCATTAATATAATTCTAAACCTGGGAATGATTTTGAGATTTATTTTTAAATTCCTTTCAAGCCCTATATTCAAAAAAATAATTCCAAGACTAACCATCCATAGAATACATAATGCTTTAGATTTAAAATAATTAATCTAAAATACCATTTTATGCTTTCAATGTTGATGGAGGTATCCAGTATATTCTCATTTTTTTAAAAGTAACACCAAATGGTGTGAGCAAAGGGGTAGCAAATAATTAAATGATATGATATTTCTAAATCCTTCTCAAGCGCAGAGTATCTAAAATATCCATGATATCCTATCCTCTATAGACTTTATCTTATATTAATATCCCTTTGGAATGTTTACCGAAGAAATATTGAGGCCTTAGGGAGGGCCTCTAGTGACCAAACATTATTCGAAGGAAAATATTTAAGAGTAGGAAATTTTAATTTCTCTAAATATTTATATCCCAGTCTCATTTAGAATCCACCATGTTTTGATAGATTTCAAACCAGCTCATTGTTTTGTGTAAAACTAGGTACATAAAACCCTTGAAACATCTTATTAATCTTATTTGATATTATTTTTAAGTTCCTCTCCTTAAATCAAATTACTAAAATAAATCAATGATCTATATTTATTTCTCACATTAATATAATTATTTTCCTTCAATATATTTAAAAACACCACCTCCACCAATTTTTTTTGGAGTTCTTTTGGAAGCACCATCAAATTAATTTTGATAAACATAATTTTTGTATAATTTTATCTAGCCATATATTAAAGAAAATTCTTTTTTTTAATGGCATTTTCATAGGTGACCAGGTATATTATAATAATGTAACCAAGTTTCTATTACCTCTTTTCTCTACACTTGACTTACAATGTTTATTATTGTATCTATAAACAATATGCAAGAGAGGTAGTGTAGTGAATTCTCACTACACTCCAAAGTTGTCTCGATAAAAATCTTAGGCAAGGGAGAAACAAATAAGAAGTAGAATATTGAGCATCAAATAAAGTAGAGGTAAAATATCTAATCAACAAAACTTAAAAATCATAATATAAGAGGTCTCTAAAGGTGCAAGTAAAGCATCCAAAAGTTAAAAGTTATAAAAATCCTTATCAAGGATGCAAAGCAAAAGTTTAGATGTAATTAAGGATGTCCAATATTATAAGATGATCAATATGCCAAAGTAAAATGATAGATCCTAAAGGCTAAGATCACCTATGCTCTAAAATTCTAAACTTTCAATATCATGCTAAGGTTTACAGTATTTGAAGATAAATAATTCTACAAAGAGGATGTGACAACCCAATAAATTATTTGGCACATTAAAAGAAAAACTAATGAGAGCCATATATGGAGAAAACCTCAAGCCGAGTGAAATTAATTTCCCATAAATCCCAAAAAGGGGTAGATTGCAATAACAAAGGCAAGAGGGCATCTTAGGACTTATAAAACTTAACATTAATGACTCTAGATCAAAAAATCTTAGGACATAGCAAGTTCATTTAAAACATGAATTGGCATGAAATTGAACAGTTATTTTAAAGCCTCTACATAATTTTGGAGGGCAACCCTTCTCTTTGTAATCTATAAATAGGAGTAGTGTTAACATTGTAAGGGATCAACAAGTTTGCATTTGTATTTTTTTAATATTTTCTTTCATTTAGTTCTATGGAGTAGTAAGTTCCTAAGTGACTTGTGGGTAAATAAAACCCCTACTTCTAGTACAATCTTTGTAAACAATTACATATATATATATATATATATATATATATATATATATATATATATATATATATATATATATATATAGAGAGAGAGAGAGAGAGAGAGAGAGAGAGACTTGCATCAAGTTTGGACTAGCCATCTATGGTTCTCTATTGATCCATTTCTATGTGTGTGTATATATCTATAGTTTTTACCTATTTTTTTGGGTTTTACTTATATATATGTGTGGGATACCTACATCAATTTTTGGACTAGCCATTTATTTCTCTCCTACAGACCCATTTTCGTACATGCATGTATGTTTATAAAAAACATATGCACTTAACTATGTCAAGGAGGGAAAAAGTTCACTACTTGCACAAAGCATTTAGGCCTATTGTGTAGGGAGATCTTAGTAGATCTTTTGGTGCATTGCCACCACTTTTCTTTTTTTGAGATATTTTACTTTTATCTCTCACATCCCCTTTTTCCTTGAGATTAATTGTGCCTAAATGTCACATTTTAAAAAGCAAATAACCTTGTAAAAAATACCTAGGGGTCCATGATTGAGCCAAATACCATGATTTGGTTGTAGCTCTATTGTGTCACTCTATGTGGGGTATAATTGTTCTGACCAAGATAATCAAAGATGATAACATGTTAGTGGTATGGTCAATGGGACCCTAATGACATATCATTGGCCCCATAATTGTAACAACGAGTTAATATAAGACTTGGTGAGGGTCTATGCCTATACCTACTTGTTGAAGTGCCTCTCACTCACCCAACATATTTACTCTAGGATGAACATTAGAAGTTATATCTTGAAGATATCAAATTGGGACTTTGGTAAAGGACTCAATCTATCTTCTCTTTAATAAAATATTCCATTCACCTAGAAAATTTACTACAATCCAAAGGACCCATAGATCTAAGATTGTTGCCCCATATCCTATATTGTTCCCTATCTGAGATGACAAAAACTTACTACAACCTCTAGAACCAGTAGCTATTCAAAAAATATCCTAGAGTCACTATTGGGAATATTTTCATAATATACTATTATAGACCCATTAATCCAATTGGAACACCTATGGGATATCGTCTTAATATACCAAACATACTTTTCCATAGACTAGGATTTTACCCTAAGAGTGCTAGTGGCTTCATTAAAACATAAAGCTTATCAACGGTATGATTCCCTTTCCCTGCACTCCATTATTATCTAGGACCAACTTGCTACACTCCTAATAAAAGGGTTTGAATAAAATGTAAATAAATCAGAGGTCCAAAACAATCAATAAGAGGATCAACCCCATGATCAATATCAATTAAAGACCCTAGTAATAACTCCTATTTATCCTAAATGTATGGGCCTTAATAAGAAGGTTACTATCACCTAGGATAATGAGGAGGTGTTTTCTTCCTATTATCATCCATCTCCAAATTTTATATCATACACATTATTACTACAAAAAAAGTCTTGAACAATCGTTTTTGTCTTAAATTTGGACATAAGACTTAGCACCCAAGGCAAAGAATAAGTAGTCATGGTATGAGATGAATTGGCCAACTCAAAATCTTGGCTAAAGGATGTGGCAAACACTAGGAAGCAAACAGTGGGAGACCAAAGCACATGCATTACTAGATACAATTCTAAAAGCCCTTTAGGGATCATTGGGTAATCTTTGGAATATCTAGAATAAATTATGAAGGGGCCACAAAAGGATGAAGAGTTAACCATACCAAGTCCCAATGATATATTTAGCCTAGGAACTCATTTCTTGCAAGGGCCTACTAACCAAGTGCCTTGGGAAGTGATAACTCATGTGTTAAAAAATATGTACACATGAGGGTGATAAATTTTGGGTCATTTTTGTTTGAACATTGCAAATTTTGATGGAGTTACATGAGAAAACACTAGTGTGTAAAATATGCTAAAATTTTGTATTGTAAATAAGTGGTGTTTATGAATAAATATGCAAAATCTAGGATTGTATATAAAGGATAAATATTAATATAAGTATTTTAGGAAATACATTAGGTATTATAAAGTGGGCTACATAGATTCAAAGTATTGCAAGCTTGCTAGGGAGGATGGAATCAAAGACGAACAATTGAAATATCTTAAAATAAAACCTTACCCTTGGCATTCCAATACAAGGTGAGTAAACTAAACTCCATGATTTTTTAGAACACTCAAGAGCAAGCCTCATCCATCAATCAAGGAGCAATCCCAAATTTTTAAAATATGTAGATATCTAAAGACTACTCCAAATTTCCTTACCTCCTCCTAACTTCACACCCAATGGACAAGGCAACTTTTCTTTTTGGGTTCTTTACCTTCATAAATATGAATATCCCCTATGACTCACTAAAATTGTAGTGAATTCTCACTACACTCCAAAGTTACCTCAAGAAAAATCTTAAGTGAAGGGAAAACAAACATGAAGCAGAATATAGAGAATTGAACAAAGTATAGGCAAATTTTTTAATCAATAAAACCCAAAAATTAAAATATAAGAGGTTCCAAAAGGTGCAATTAAGTAAAGAGTCCAAAATTTATAAGTTATGGAACTATTGACCAAGGATGCAAAATAAAAGTTTCAATGTAATTATTTTTTAGGCCCAATAAAGAAGGATGTCTAAGACTAGAAGATGATGAATGCACCAGATTCAAATGATAGATTCTAAAGGTTGATACCACCTATGATTCAAAACCATAAACCCCACATATGGGGCTAAAGTGTATAGTCTTCTGAGAGAAATAATATTATAAAGAGAATGTGGCAACCAAGGGAAGCAGTTGGCACAATAAACGTAGAAGTTATGGGATCCATATAGGGAGAAACCATGATCCAAGTTATATAATTTTTTTACAAATACACAAGAGGTGTAGATGAAAATAACAAAGGCAAGAGGTCATCTAAGCACTCAAACAACTTAGCATTAATGACTCTAGATATAAAAATATTAGGACAAGCAAATTCAACCACAACATGACTTGACACACAATTAAACAACCATTTTAAAGTCTTTGCACAAATTTTGATGGAAACCCTTCCCTTTGTAATCTATAAATAGGAGTAGTATTAGCATTGTAAGGGATTGGAATGTTTGCATTTTTATTTCTTTTGTAAGCTTTATTTTCATTTCTTTTTATAGAGTAATTGGTTCCTGAGTGGCTTATGGGTAAATCAAACCCCTACTTTTGGCACAATATTTAAAAACAACTACTTTAATATATATGGAGGTCTGCATCAATTTTTAGACTAGCCATATATGGTTATTTGTGGACTTGTTTCTATGTGTATGTATTTATATTTTTTACCTATTTTTGGGTTTTGCTTATATGTGTATGTGAGAGGCCTACATTAATTTTTGGACTAGCCATTGTGACTCTCTTAAGGACCTATTTCCTTATGTGCATGTATTTTGGTAGCATTCATTTGTATTTAATTACGTTAAGGATGGGAAGTGTTCACCATTGGCATATAACATTTAGGCTTGTTGTACATGGATATATTAACAAATCTTGTGATAAATCTCTACACTTTTTATTTCATTGAGTTATTTTATTTTTATCGCTTGTATCCCTTTTCCCCTTGAGATTATGTGCACCTATATATAACATATTAACAAGGATATAACCTTGTAAAAAAATCCTATATGTTCCCAATTGAGACAAATCCTGCACTCTCATTTATGGCCCTATTGTGTTGCTTTGCATGAGGTGTAATTGTTTGACCAAGATAATCAAATATGACAATTGGCAATAGTACAGTTCAAAACTTGGGAATGATTTTAATTTTTATTTATAAACACTTTTCAAACCCTATATTCAAACAAATAATTCCAAGACCAACCCTCCATAGAATACATAATGATTTAGCTTTGAAATAAATAATCCAAAATATCATTGACTCTTTCAATGTTTATGGAGCTATCCAATATATTCTCAATTTTTTAAAATGCAACCCTAAATAGTGTGAGCAAAGTGGTAAAAAATAATTAAATGATCTAATGTTTCTAAATCCTTCTCAAGGAAGGAGCATAAAAATTATACATGATATCCTATTCTTTATAGACTTTGTACTATAATAATATTACTTTATAATGCTTATCAAATAAATGTTGAGGCCTTAGGGAATGCTGCTAATGATCAAGCATTCTTCCAAGGAAAATATTTTATAGTAGAAAATTTTAAGTTCTCTAAAACTTCATATCCCAAATTGATTGAGAATCCACCATGTTTTAATAGATTTCAAACCAACACATCCTTTTGTGTAAAATCATGTACATAAAACTCTTGTAGCATCTTTTTAATCCCATTTATTATTTACTAAAGTCCCTCTCCTTCAATTAAATGACTAAATATATCAATGATCTAGAGCTATTACACATATTAATATAATCATTTACCTTTGGACCTTTACAAGATAGACATGTCCAAGTGAATGGTTTCCATTTTGAATTAGATATAAGAGGATAGAACTTCAAACAAGCATGAAACCAAATATTTATATAATTCTCCTAATTCAGTGACCATGTAATATCTTTTTTGATCAATTGTAAACTATATGATATGAAGTTCCATGTTGGTGATTCTTTGGACAAGATTTATTTCTTAAATAATTTTACTACTTCAGGAGAACCAATATGTTTTTGAAGTAACACATTTACCTAAATATTTCCCTGATATTTGAATAAGATCTATCCAAGTTATATCCCTAATACCAAACTCATAAGTCTACACTTTCATAGTCTTCTCCCTACAATATTATTTCCATTGCAAACCATATCCTACATATAAAGAGGAAACCTAAATAAATTCTCATATCCTTTACAAAGAATGTCTATTTAAAAATTATCAACTTCTTGATACTATAACTATTGTAACCTTGAAAGTGATATATACAAAGAGGAGTGGATTTGAATATAGTGTTTATGATTTTCAGCCTTCTTGCCATGGTTAATAATTTGACTTTACAACCTATCAAACAAGCTTTCATTCTATCCAAACATGACTACCAAATATTATTTTTATTTTCTTTTTATAATACAAGTGAATACCCAAGTACATTGATGGAAAATTTCTAATATTAAACCCTAAAATACCATAATAATTCATTGTAAATATAGGGTAGTGTTAATGAAAAATCCTATATCTTCTACTATTAATCAACTATCCAATAGCCTCCTCATACCATGATAATATTGATTTAAATTACATGGCCTTATTGGATGAGGGATGACCCAAAACAAAACTATCATCAATAAATTAAAGATTAGGTTTGAAGGGACCATTAGTTGTAAACTTAATACCTTTGATTATTCCTTTTATTTTAGCCTTAGAAATTTTTTTGCCTAATGCCTCCATAATAATAATAAATAGATAAGTAAATAAAATCTTACATAAAGGCAGTTGCTTGACTATATATAGTCCTTCCATGGGCACCATAGAGGACTCTATAGGCTTATGGCTCACTTGTGGAGGAAGCATTAGGTCCATGTTGGTGGTTTAGAATTTCAAATATTTGTTGCCTTGATTGGGGAGGTGATAGATCTTTCAATGGATGGGGCATATCATAATAAGAATAAGCATTCCCTCATTAGAGAATTGGACTTCTTTCTAGGTAAATATGAGTATCTCCCAAATTTGTAGAATGTTACAATGCATATGCCCTCATAGATCCCTATAAGTGTATGATTTCAGTTATCATGTATTATTTTATGCTGGATTCCAACAAGGACATGTTTTGTAACTTCTATGTGATGATTCTAAATAAATTAAGGAGGAAAAGACTTATGAATGTGTCATATTTCTTGTTTCACTCATTGGCTAAGACTTTTTTTTATGTGAGAGGAGGTAAAAGGTAGATTCCATTTACCAAGGCCTAGCCCTATTAATTTTTTAGCATGTTGCATTAGCTAAAAGGGTGGCAATGGAGTAGTCTTTTTCAGAAATTAGAACCCAAACAATTTATCTAGTCTTTGATATACCCTCAATCTCCTCCAACTCCTCTTCTAATTATCCCTTGGATTATGACTTGGAGGCCCTTAAAAGTCCCTTAATTCTAGCTAAAGGAAGAATAAAAAAATTAGGTGGAGTATCGGTTTACCTAGAGGAATCAGAGATGGGTGTGCTAGATATTCCAAATGTCTATCTACAAAGTCTATCCAAGTTGAAACCTCTCTTGTTATTATGGACATGTCAAACTCTAAGGACCTACGTCCTATGAAGAAAATAGGTAAACTACTAATGAAGTTGACTGATTTTCATGAGGATTCTCCCATGCCATATCCTGAGTCCTCCAATTTCATGTTGTTCCTCAGTAAGTTGGGCAAGAAGCACTAAGCCCTGAAAGGTTCACTCCATGTGGCTATCTCATTTATCGAGGAAATCCAAAGCATGACTCAAAATCAACATGGTGATCTAAGAACCCCCATTAAGGAAGTGGGAAACCTTTGAAAGCCATCCCCCAAGTTGTAGTTATTTTATCTTATTAGGTTATCTTTCATCCTTCTTGTGTAGGATGGTGATCTTATATGGATTTTAACATATGATATATATTACAAAGGAAAATAGTACAATATATAGGTGTAAGCCTATATGAAAAACATGAAAAGTGTCAAACAAAAACTGAAGGCATAGTGCATATTAATATTCTAATATTCCCCCTTAATGTGCACTATCCTAACTATAGAAAAAATATGTCAACATTAGATAACATTTCCCCTTAATTATGACTTCTAAAAGAACCCTAACATCCTCCTTTATTACATGATTTTGTCTGGACTCGTGCTATTTGTGCTTGGTTCTCCAACTTTGAATAATTCTAGATCAACGGTGTATACTTCTTGATATGTTGCCTTAGGGTCAGCCACTTCCTTGGATCTATTACCATTGGTTCAGCCATATAAGTACCTCAGGATCATCCTGGGTGCCTCAATATTAGCCACTTCTATGGGTCTTTTTCCCCTACAGGTCATCCTCTAAGTATGTTGCCTCTTGTAAATTAATGACTAGATTCACCATGAATATCATATCCCCTCTCATGGTGAAACACAATATAGAAGGTATCGGTCTCTGCAAAAAATGCACCTTAATACAAAATAAATGCGAGCCATGAAATATAATAAAATGAGCCATAGAATCTAAATGTAGAGGAGAAGAAGAAAGAAAAGAATAGAATCTTCTGAAGTGTCTTCATTTGTAGCCTTCAAAATTTGATCCAAAAAAATCTTCAGATAGCATCTAGGATGTCTTCTTTTGTAGTCCCTAGAGTAATTGTCCTTATGGTTACCTCCTCATCCCACCAGAATGCATGGGTAACCAGTCGATACATCTGCCAGGTGCTATAGGGAAGGTGACTAGGTACTAGGATCACATACAAGTGCTTGGGAGTGTCGGGTTCCACTAAGAGTGCACTCCATGATACAATCATCTTTGAGGCTAAAAAATAAAAATGATAAAGCCACAAAATTATATTTTGACACCACCAACATTTCCATCATGGAAAAAAAAAATTGAAGACTATAAATACCCCTATGTTCATGTCTCAATGGGGCCTTCATTTTTTGAAAAATAGCAGCCTTCATCCCTTCCCCATACAATGTTTAGGTGGTCTCTTCTAGAATAAATAATTTTGAGTGCACTTTTTAAATATAAAAATATCCCATCCTTTTTAATTAAATTTTTGTTTTTAAAATTATAATTGGGCCACCTTTTCTTTTATAAAAGCAAATATTAAAATAATGTGGAGCTTTACCATGCTATCTCTATCCTGACCCTCTCGATAGTTCACAACAATATTGAAAATTAGAAGTAGGTGGCCACCCCCTACATGACACTGACATCATTGCAGATGCCTTCCACTGATGCACACTTGTAGAAAAAAAAAAATATGTCAAATAAGGCACAGAAAAATGAAACCACAAATGAGGTATATAAGGCCAGGACACTCCTTTAGGGAGGAAAATAATTTGAAAAAAAATTGAAATCAATGGTGAACCAGACGGGGCCATTTGAGCTACCGATATCAAAGGATATCCAGACATTAGCACATGGTATAGAAACATAGAATATTATAAACTGAAGTTGCACTACAGTCACTTTTCAATCACTCTTTAAGATTTGAATCTGGCTCATCGTAGCCATCTCTACACCCCTGTTGGCAAAAACTCCTCTAGGACAATGTGATATGAAATATTCTGGTGACATTCTAGTGCTTGCACGTTGAAACATGATGGCATTGGTTTTTCACCTTGAGCATTTTTATAGTTCATGGGATTTGTAGTCTTGAGTGACATTATAAAAAAAATCTCTGGTTGGTAGGTGGTAGGAACAAGGTGCTCATCAACAACTTGGGTTGCAGTGGTCTCATCATAAATTGAAATACAATACATACAATGTGGGTCTGATGATGTTTGTGATTCCAAACAATATCTCATATTCCATAACCATGCATAAATAAGATGGTATATGATAGAATAAAAAGATTAGATCTCTTGCTTGAAGTGGACATCGTATTCACACAGATTCAGGATAATCTATGCTCATGACACCCATCAACTATAACTGTTTCATTAATCATGGATGATCTCGTGCTCTGATACCAAATGTAGGGATTTGAACAGATGAGATATATTACAAATGAAAAGAGTACAATATATAGGCATAAGCCTATATGAAAATATGACAAGTGTCAAGGAATATGACAAGTATCAAACTGAAACTGAAGGTATAATGCACATTAATATTCTAACAGATCTTGCTTTTGTCTCCTTACAAATTTTTGTTTTTTGTTTGGTAGTGGTTTTGGTTGTTCAAATGGTTTTTTTTTGGTTGTTTGTTGTTCTAGTTGGGCTAGATATTTGAGTTATAGTCTCTTGGAATTTTCCTTGATCTCTTTCAGTTTATTTTTGTAATAATGTTTGGGGATCCTTTAAAAATCCCTTCTTGTATCTAGTAAAAAAATAATAAATAGATAAGTATATAGTGTATCAACTTGGTAATGTCCATAGGATGACTTAAGATATCCAAGAATTGAACATTTAATCAAAATATAATATTTTTAGTGCTATAATAGCATTTAATACATTCATAAAAACCTTGATCAAAATAAAACTTTTTGAGAATATCATGTAGAAAACTCAAAAAACTCTATCATATATTTCATTTATTTCCAATATCATAAGCATACCTAGTTTTTCATGGAAGGAAGAGAGTGTATATCCTAATTTATAATTTATTGCATAATCAAGAATTTTTTTATCATGAACAAAACCACCTTATTCCTTTGATATAACATAATCTAGAATTCTTTTCAACTAGTTTGCCATAATTTTTAAAATGATCTTGTGAATCATATTAAAAATTCTTATGGGATGAAAATTATCAAAATATTTTGTCTCATCTTCCTTTGAAATGAATGTAATAACGGTGGCATTGATCTCACTTATTGAAGACTTTCTTTTCTAGGCCTTTTCAACTATAGAAAACATATCTCTCTTCAATAAACCTTAAAAAATTTGAAAGAATTTTGCAAGAAATAAATTGGGGTAAACATCTTGGTATAATGAAAAGAGAATATTAGTTCATGTAACTCCTCCATGGATATCTTCTTCATCAAGATATCATTTTTTCTTATGTAATAATTGATGGAATTTTTTAGAAAAATATATGTTGTACCTCGTTATCTTACCTAACATATGAAAATATATTTTTAAAATAATTAATGGCTTCCTTCCTAATATCTTCTTCTTTGTCAATATTTCTTCCATATTGAGTTATAAAAAATTATATGCAATGAAAAGAAAAGAAATAATTGTTGTACCATGTTTTTCTTTTATTTAATATTTGTATCTTCTTCCTTGAGCCATTTCTCCTTGGATTTTTGGAACCAATATGAATCCTATTTTTCAATGCACTATAACAATAATAAAGTAATTATTTTTATTGCACATAAAAATTCTAGTCCGTTCCATTGATTTCTAATATCTCTTATAAGTTTTTGAGCTTGAATTTATTTTTTATTTCTTTAAAAAAATTACCAAAGGATTTGAAATTCCAAATATTTACTTATCCCTTTAGATTTTACATATTTTGAATAAACCTATACATACATGACCCATCAAAATTTACTTCATCTTGGTTAGGGGAATTAAATTCATCGTCTCTGTCGATCTGTTAGCAGAGATTACCGAGCTTCCCAATGAGGGCTTCAAGCTCCACAAAGATAATCATGCCATTCAATATGAACTAAAACATTTCACAGATAGAGGGAAGAAATTGGTGAGAGACAATAAAGGCATCATCTGCGAGTAGATTCCAGATCCTTTGTATAGAGCTCTGATCCTAGTTATGCAGCACATTACGATGGATAAGGTGGACGAACCATTAAGAAGTTTCCACCTTTATTTTTTTAACATGCTTCGGGATGTTAACGAGATCAATGTTCCTGAGTATTTAAGATGTTCTATTGATGTGTCCATTGAGAACTACCATAAAAGGGAGAAATCCCAGATTAAACACCAAGGGTTTTTCTTGGTCATTTACGACCATATTTTGTAGAAACTTACTTTCAAGGTGGATTCAAACCCTTTCATGTGCACTGAAGAGGAGCTCACTGAGGTTTACATGGCGATGCAAAGCCGCAGTTCCAGTAATCACATAAGCAAGAGGAACACTAGAAGGAAACAAAAGAGCCTCGAGAAGCTCACCTCTGAGAGCACCATCCCTATGTTGGACCAATCCATCATGGATGCGAGAGTGATGGCCACTTCCAAATGTGATCCTTCTGATATTCTTGTAGAGATGTTGGATAACATCTATGAGTCTCAGTCAAAGGCCCTTATCGGCCTTGATCATGCTATTAGAATTTCAAAGGCTATTACTGCTAGTAAGTTCAAGATATTTTAGGTTATCATCCACATTGAGAAGGATAACGTTGGTGGTCCTATCCCATAGTAAGCTGGTTAATCGCTCTTACTTATCTTTTTGCTCCAGTTGGTTTTCTCTAGACTTTTCTGTTTTGTCTGGTTTTCTTTCTCGAAATCTCTCTGTTTGGTTGGTTTTTGTTGTTCCAGTTTAACTTCCATTGATATTTTTTCTTAGTGGGAGGTTTCCCTTTGTTTCTTGGTTTCTCTTTCAGGTGGTGTTTGTACAAGGTTCAGGGACCCTTTCAAAACCCTTTCTACCAATCAAAAAAAAAATTACTTCATCTTATCATAACATAACCATCTAGAAGAGATTAAAGTCTTGGAGCCACATAGCTTACAAATGAAATGGCTTTGGATGACCATTATTAAGTAATTCAAGCATAAAAAGAGTAATTTTATGATTTAATCCTAGTTATAATATATCTAAAGAGATTATATACTTTGTTCATAACCATATGTTTTTTTTTTTTTTTTTGAATTTACATGGTGGAATCGATAGTCGCCACGAATCCGGGCAGGCTGTCCAGATTTTATGGCTGCCACAGTATTTTGTGTTGTCCACCCCAGAAGTCACCACACAGATCTCTATGTAGTTCGCCCCTATAACCACCATGCCACAATCATTTTAAACCTTTTACGCCGCTAAAAGCACCAGGAAAGGGACAAGTGTTCAGTCCGACGAGGCTCGAGATTTGAACCTTGGACCTCCGCCCCCCTTATGGGGTTTGGATGAACCAATTGGTCTACACCTCGGACCTTTCATAACCATATGTTAGATAACAAAAATTTGTACAATATTTTTTCTATATGAGTTTACTCAATGTATTTATTATCCTATGTATATTAAAAAATGAAGGAATAGAATCCCAAATACCATTAAAATTAACAAACAAAGGAAAATATTGAATTGAATTAGACCATCTAGGACTACCACACTTCTTTGCCAAAGGATATAGAATTGTGTTGAATTCGCCCAAAACTATCCATAGATTACAATTATAAATTATTATTGTATTTGAAAAATATGTGCTAACATCCTTCAAACATCTTTCATTATGAAGATTATAATTATAATATATTCACTTATAACTCCAAATTTGATGTTTTTCTCTTTTCCATAAAATAGTCTAACAAACTAATTACTTCTTGCATATAAAAATTGCTCATCCCATTTTTTTGTGGCATATTGCCATACCACTATGTAGAAGAATC
This sequence comes from Wollemia nobilis, assembly GCA_028583015.1. Classification (NCBI taxonomy): domain Eukaryota; kingdom Viridiplantae; phylum Streptophyta; class Pinopsida; order Araucariales; family Araucariaceae; genus Wollemia; species Wollemia nobilis. The sequence goes on from JAQPPZ010000288.1 coordinate 4,503,487, forward strand.
TTGTAGGAAACCCCATATTCCAAATATTTTTAAAAGCATCCTCACATTATTCAGTACTTATTTTTTATTATTGTATTCAAATATACTCATGACTTGAGTTGTAATCTATTTAATCTTACTTTATTTCTGTTTTACAATGTTTTCCCTTGTATTCCCATAATTTAATATTTGTACTCTATTCCATTTATAATTTATAGTAGAGTTGAGATGTAATCCCTTCTTCTCAAATTAGTATTTATAGTTTTATCCAAAATTGTGTTGTACTCACTTGAATTAACTTAACAGTACCTCTTACCATAATATTTTTTGAATTTTCAACCTATTTTATGATTTTTTTGACCACTTATGCCAACCCTTTTCCACCATCTTAGTGATATTCTTTAGAATTTATCTTCCCCAAAATACCTTGGATCCTGACTAGACCCCATAATTGGCTAGGCTATCAGTAGCTTTAATGCCTTCTCTATAGGTGTGGTTAAAACTTGCATTCTAAAAGGTTTGAACAATTATGTGTACTTTTTCTAGAAGGAATTTAATATCTCATTCATTTATCCATTCCTTTGTTAGGATTTCGATGATAAGTAGTGAATTTCCTTATACCTATAGATTTTTATTTTCCAAACTCACAATTTTGAAGCGTTTCAAGACTTCTCTAACATCCACCTAATTTATTGTGGGTATTCCTTTATACCAAAAGTAGACTATGATTATGTCTCCTTTACTATTCTAGATGATCCCTCCTCCTCTTACCTCCCTTGGGTTTCCTTTGGCAGTCCCATAGAATTTTAACTAAACTACCCTTGAGCCAAGGGTTTCCACACAATTTTCTCTATTTGGGAGTTTTTTTATTTCAATGGAGTGAATCATCAAATCCTTTAGTTAATCAATTATTGAATCTTGTTATATGATTTTTTTGGTCGTATACTTTCATTTTTGAGGATTCTATTGTTTTTTTTCCATATTATACAACAACATGTGCTTATGAATAAGTTCCAAGTCTACTTGGAGAGCCACTCTCTAGTGTTCATTAGTTCCATAATTCATATATGGTGTCGGGCATAACCCGTTTAGCTTTATTATCCTTTAGGAAATTACTCCATATTTATATTTAGTATGATCACTTTAAGAATATTCGGTTCACATAATTCTCCTCTCTATGGCAAATATTATATTTTCTTATCCCTTGCTCTTTTCCTTAGGTTGCTCCATGTTAAAATGTTGTTATGTAAAGCCAACCACATAAGTACTTGAATATTAGGGACACTAAGAACATTCCATACTAATTTCCATTAATAATTTTCCCCTCCCTTACTAATGTGAATGTTATAGCATAATTTCACTATGTAATTACCATTTATATCATGGGGTTAGACAAGAGTTTCTTGCTTATTAGATTTGAAGATAAAATCCACTTCCGTTATTCTATCTAATATTTTTACTTCATCCTTGATTCCTTCCTCTCTATTTTCTCCATTCTCTAGTTCCTTCCAAAAATATTCTCCCAATGGTGAGGTGTGTATGTAATTGTGGATTTCTTTTCCTCATTCTATTGTCATCATATATCTGATTCTATTCAATTCATTCCTCCTCTCCAATAAGACTTTATGATTTACTAGAGAAACATAACTATGAAGAATAACATCATAACAATTTTTTCTTTATGTTACCTCAGAAACCCTAAAGTACAAGGATGATTATAAATAGTAATTACTTTTTTTTCCTTATATAAAAATAATAAATTACCATGAATATCCTTCATATGATTATACTTATTATGTTGCTATTGAAACCTTGAAATGCAAATGTTACACTATGTACTATATTCAAATTTATTGTAAGGAGAGGATTTATTGCTATTTGACAAAGATGAATATAATTTACATAGATTAACCTTCACCTCCTTCAACTTATGTGCTTTAAAATTTGCCCTCTCTTTTTTATTCACACCTTTAACTAACTCTAAATTTGAACTTGTGCATTGTACTTCATCATCCCTTGTAATAAATTTTTCTTATAATGGTTTATTCAGATAAACTATAATGGCCTTTGCCATTTGATGATGAAGAGGAGCTTTTTTCCATTTTCTATTTTGTGGAAATCATTAATTTGATCCAATTTCTAGTATGGTATGTCCTTCTTCCTTTACATTTAATTGTCCCAAACCCAAAAAATATCATCTCTTTATCCATAACTTTTACTTTACAATACCTTTCCATGTGTCTAGTCTCATAAAATTTGTGACATTAAAATATAATGTTTTCTTAATCCACTTTTTGATCCCCTTCTTTTAATTTATATTTAATCCACAAAAAGATATATTCAAGTGTATAAAATATGTCTTCTCTCCTTAGTAGTTGGTCTATTATGGATGAATTCCCCTAGAGTATCATCTATATTTTTCAAAACATCCTTATTGATAAGTTGATGAGGAATTCTAAAAATCTTAATCCATACCACAAGCCTTTTAGTAGTCTCTAATACACATAAAATATCTCACTTCATGGATTTATAAATGCATATTTGCCCCTAAACCAAGTTTCACCATCCATTATTTAATCCATAATTTTTGAACTAGAGAAGATGATGAGAAGAAATCCTTTTGTAAGAAAAATTATGTGTAAATTGATTTCAATTTCCACTTCCACTTGATCCAATTTTGGATCTCCAAAACACCTATCCAATATTCCATGGAAGTTACATATTAACCCTTTCCTTTTAAGAACTATTATATCATGCTCTATCATCTCATCCTTGATAATTATTTTTGGTTTTTTATCTACTATCTAAATAATATTTGTCATAGATTCACTCATTCTCTTATCCCTAACTAGAGAATCCTCACTTCTAGTAAGACTTTTAAAAATAATTTTCCTTTTGTGTCTCCTAGATTTTATTTCCAAGAATCCTTTACTTTTTGAGTTTTTTCTAAAATCTCAAATATGAAGATCTGATACTCACTTCTAGCTCATAATTTGCTTCCTATTCATAGTCGCAACACTTGATTTCTAAAAGAAGAAAAAGTTGTGGCTTACTCCTAACATACATTCGCTATGGGATCATACTCACTCCCATTGTTAGTTTTTTAACGAATTACATATTTCTAATTTACTTATATAAATATTATAACTCTTATATTTATATCTAGTTTTTACTACTTAAAAAATATAATGGACAAGAACACATCACTTTTCACATTTAAAAACATGTTTATAAATAAAATAATACCTTTATTTTACTAGTACTATTAATAATATTAAGCCATGGATAGTATTTTAATAGTAATAATTTTGATTATAGTATATTTTTTGTCATGATAATATGATTTGTACTAAATATTATACTAGTCTGGTTAGTTTAAATATCAATGTTTATTAAAATTTGAATATCTTTCATAAAAATATTAACCTATATATAATTTAATTGACCTAACATAAAACATAATGTTTTTTTATTAATGTAAGTATCCCTAATAGAAATCTCAGTCTCAAGGAGACTGAGATTTTAAATCCCCTTACTTCAGGTAATGCTGGATAGGAGTCCCGTTGAGTATGGGTGGAGCTACGAAAGTGATGGGTGTATTTTGTGGAATAGTGGAGAAGACTAGACATTCCAAAAGGTTGGTGGGGAAAATATAAATTTGAGAAAGATCCAATTTTGGTGGTGGACTTAGATTTGGAATATTACACCCTTATGAAGGAGTGTAATCTTACACCAAGGTCATTTATGTGTGGAACCAAATTTATAGCTGGTGAGTTGGTTGTATCTAATGTTCCAAAATTATTTTTAAAATCAATGCTTGAATGCCAGGTTTCAATGATGATTCAAATGAATGAAGTAATATTGTGTGCATATGAGGTTAAAAATATGACTCAATGGATTTAGAATGAGCCTGGGGTTCTAAGTCAGGGGTGTTGAATTCTAGAGTTAAATCCTTTATGACTGAGCTAAATTCTGGAGTTAATTCCTTGATGACTGAGTACCTACTGGTGGGACCCTTGCAAATTTTTCTTTTGGTTGCCTCCTCCAATTTGGGGTGATGGTTTTAGTTTTTGATAGTTGGCATGTTCTATTTTATCTCCTCTTTGGATCTTTGGAGGTTGCTTCTTTAGAATCCTTTTTTCTATCTTAGAATATGGTTGGACTATTTATATTTGTGAACAACAATATGTTTTGCAGTTGTTCCTTTGTCTTTTGTTGTCTAGGCTAGTACCCTGGGTTTGGAGTGTCTCCCTTTCAAAATCCCCTCTTATATCTGATAAAAAAAAGAAAAGAAACCACATGTAGCATATACAAAAAAATATTAATAGCATTTTAAAATTTTAAATATAAAAACACATAATAAATAAATAATTATTTATGATGATTTTAGGGAAATTACACTTTTTAGAAGAATTATTTGAACTAATTAACAACAATAACTAAACTCATAATTCACGACAATTTACTTGAATATATGAGAATAGTAATAACATTCATCAATATGTCATTTTACATTTTTTTCAAATTAAAAAACAACTATGAAAGAAACCTAAATTATTGGTTAGTGTTTGACATAAAAGGAGCATACCATAAATATCGCTATACATAACTAAAATTGTATTTAAACACAACTAGAATTGTATTAAAAAACCTTAATATATTTATTGACTTTAAAAATAAAACTGTATTTAACTTAAAAACCTCCAACAACATTCAATTATGTTTTCTACCAAAAACCTTTATAGTAAATTAACTTTATAATTAATTAACTAATTGTGATAAAATCAGTTACACATCAGCCTTTAAATGATGATATATTACCCATTCTAACCTTTCTATATGACATTTAGTTTTTTCTACTTTTAAGTAAAGACTAAGTTTAAATATTGTCAAACAATACATATATATTTGTAAACTAAAAATCACTCACCATCTGATGAGATTTTGGAATATCTCAAGAGGAATATCTAAAGATGTTGGCCCTGTCAAAGCCCACTGAATTACTTCTAAATTGTAGCTCTACCACTCACAATTATCCCCCATGTTTTAAAAAGTTTCTTTTAAACAAAAAGGAGCCCTTTAAATTAAATTAAAAGAGCACTTTTGAGTGTTTTAAATACACAACATCATGCTTTAAAAGGGTGGGGTTGAAATTTAATTTTGAAGGGATTTCTCTAAAATGGGAAGAATGGCTCTTTTAAATAAAGAGGTGTAGAGTGGTTCATGATTCATTAAATGTTGTATAAAGTGTTTTCCCTCTCTCTAAAACACATATATTCCTCTCATATTTAAAGGGGTGACAGTTTTACCTAGGAGAGGACCCTCTTAAAATATAAGCTTTGAAAAAAGGGAGCTTGATCACTTAATTTAATTGGGGTAACTCATTAGAATACACTCCAAAAGAGCAAGCAAAGAGAAAATGTTTTCTCCTCTGGCGAGCATTCTTTTATTTTAAGAGGTGTCAAATGTGTCCCAAACAAAGGTCTTGATTCATTAAATGTTAAATAAAATTTCTTGATTTGGCCTTTAAAAAAAAGAGAGATTTAAATAAAGGTCTTTAAAAATGGCCTAGCCTACCATTTATTTTAAGAGTATTATTTTATTTTAAGAGGTGTTAAATGTGTCCCAAACAAAGGTCTCCAATGTTCCCTATATTGTGTTCTATGCCATGAATAGCTAATAGGAATGCCTTTTAAAATGGCCTAGCCTACCATTTGATGAAAGAGATAGTTTATGCCCTCTTTTAACCCATTCTTATCGAATTTATGCCCTCTTTTAACTCACACCAATGGAATTGCTGGAAATGCCCTCTTTTAATCCATGCTGATGGAATTATGGAATGGATAGAAATGCATATAATGAGATCTATAGAGGCTTATATGGTGTTGGGTATGCCCATAGGAAGTAAATATAATCCTTTATTTTCTTTGGATTTCTTCTCCTAGCACTCCCTTATCTTTCTTTATTAACCTACTCAGGCCCTTCTCTTTAATAACCTCCACTATTATATTCTTTTATGAGATCTTCATTACCAGTTAGAGATAGAGAACATGTTCATAGAGAGGCTCTTAAACCAACTATGTTAGGATATTTAACTATTATTATAGCTCACCTTTAAAATAGAGAGGTATTATATGCCCCCTACCCATACCTTGTTATTGAGTATGGCACCCAACTCCCTCTATCCACACATCACATGTGGATTGATGGTTTTATCATACAACTCTTCTCTTGATGAAAGTTTAGAACCTCTATATAATGCTCATAGGTACCTATGTTAGGTTGTGGAGTCTGATCTCGGTTAAATATGGAGAAAATAGTTTTTCTCTCTGTTTGGTAACTAGTTTCTTTTATGCATGGAAACTTTCTAAACTGGAAAAAAACAATCCACAAAAAGCTATAATTGATGGGTCTATCCTTGGTGTCTAATTCCAATATAGAATCTATAAAATTAATGGTTGAATAGAAATTGATGTGATTTTTTAGGGTGTCATTTTTTGAGTTAATTATAGCATGCTTGTTTTTTAGCATGCATGTAACTGGATTTCCTTATTTATGTAATAACTCCGGTTGAGAGGATTGTATCTTGTTTATAGGAAAGGCATAGGATTGTGCATCTGATGTAGAGAGATCAGGAATCTTGGTGTAGAGCTTGATGTAAGGGTGTTTGCATGTGCATCCCATGTAGAGATTAGGAAGATTGATGTAGAGCTTGATGCAAGGGTGTTTGCATGTTCAATTATTATTATAGTAATTGTGTGGAGATGTTGGTGTTTTGAAGAGGAATTTGCAACTGGTTGTGTTGGAGGATTACTCCCTTCAGATATTGTATTGGTGTTAATACAAAGGATTGGTGTTGGTTGAACCACGTTATATGTTGTGTTTTATTTGTCTTGCATGTTACGTTCTTCTTCTATGATGGTTGATAGTTTCTGCTATTACTTATTAAGTTGCTTGCTTCAAGAATCCCCTGCATGTTTATATAGTGAATCCTAACAATTGGTATTAGAGCAAGGTTGGGATTCAGGATTGAGTGGGAGCTTGACTTGAGTGGGAGCTTAACTTGAGTGGGAGCTATGGTAGAGCTACAATTTAGAAGTAATTCAGTTTCCATGAGTGGGATATTTTTAGGTTGTGAAGTCTGATCTCGGTTAAATATGGAAAATTTTATTTTTCTCTCTCTTTGGTAACTAGTTGTTTTTATGCATGGAAACTTTCTAAACTAGAAAAAACAATCCATAAAAACCCATAATTGATAGGTCTATCCTTGGTGTCTAATTCCAAGATAAAATCTATAAAATTAATGGTTGCATAGAAATCAATGTGATTTTTCAAGGTGTGATTTTTTGGGTTAATTATAGCATGCTTGTTTTTTAGCATGCATGTAACTAGATTTACCTATTTATGTAATACCTACGGTAGAGAGGATTGTATCTTGTTTATGGGAAAAGCATAGGATTGTGCATCTCATGTAGAGAGATTAGGAATCTTGGTGTAGAGCTTGATGCAAGGGTGTTTGCATGTGCATCTCATGTAGAGAGATCAGGAAGCTTGGTGTAGAGCTTGATGCAAGGGTGTTTGCATGTTGAATTACTGTTAGAGTAATTGTGTGGAGATGCTGGTGTTTTGAAGAGGAATTTGCAACTAGTTGTGTTGTAAGATTACTCCTTTCAGATATTGTATTGGTGTTAATACAAAGGACTGGTGTTGGGTGAACCACGTTATATGTTGTGTTTTATGTTGTCTTGCATGTTATGTTCTTCTTATGTGATGGTTGATAGTTTCTGCTATTACTTATTAAGTTGCTTGCTTCAAGAATCCCCTGCATGTTTATATAGTGAATCCTAAAAACCTATACTCTAAAATTTGTATAGTCATTCATCAATTTTTATTTCCATATGGGATATAAATACAAACCTTTTCAAATCAAATAGGGTCTATAGGAAAAAATACAAAAATTGTTATATACATATTAAATCCATACTAAGGTGTAAATCTCTTTATCTCATACACTACCATAAGGAAAAATTAATGTATTCTTTTATAGCAGCAGGTACCATCTGGATACCTTAAATGTCTTAGTATGGATAATGGTTTAAAACTCTAAATAAATTTAAATTAACATCTTACTTAAAAAATGGTTGAATTCATATAAAATTCAGTTAAATATTGCAAAGATTATCTTATACAATTATATAATGTACTTATCCTAATAGATAGACATATTAAATATAACACTCTATCATGCCTAAAATTTAAGTATTTATATTTAAAAAATTAAAAATAAAGATAAAGAAAGGAAAAAAAATTATAATGCTCAAAAGAAATTGATTTTTTTCTTTATCGATTAAACTTTAATCAAGGGTACACTTAGAGGATGCTATAATGAAATAAACAGTGAAAAGAAAAATCATGTTGACCCTAAAAATTATCTTTTTACCATATTAAATAATTATAGTTTTTATTTTTCATCAAACTCATTAGGATCCCCTGATTTATTTTCTAAAATTAATTACATTATCTTATAAACTATTTTATTAAATTTAGGAAATCCTTGATTGTATTCCAAGGATACTATAGACATGAAAATGCACCATGCAATGAAAACAAACAAAGATGAAATATATTGTAAATATAAAATTTTGAATACAATGTAACCCTTTGGAGGGTATTTTTGCAAATGATATAGTTCAATAACAAAGGGGGATTACCACTTTTTACATCATGATCCTTGGTGAAATTCTATTTTTCATGCAATGATCGAGTTATGGGTAGGTTTATCTTCAACCTCTTGGACCACCCTAGAATTTTGCCAGTTGTAAAACACTTGCACACATGCTCACAATATGGAGTTTATAATACCTAATGGACCTTCCTCGAATGAGGCCCTAGCCACACTAAAATAAATAAAGCCTTAAAAAACTCATGCAAATGATTACAAAACTTGAAAACAAGATCATAAGACTTGAAAAGATAATGTTTTATACCTCCATTTACTTGCCTATTGTATGGAATGTTCTATATGCTTTGCTCTGATTAATCACCAATGATGGTTGATTTTGGGTGGCCACATGCGACGATTGAGACTGATGGCATGGCACATGGGACAAAGTGCTTTGGCTAGGAGGTTTTGGTGATGGTTGGTGTCCTCTAGTGAAAGTATAGAGATGGAATATCAACTAGTCTAGGTGTAGTTGTAGGTAAAAGGTGATTTAACTCCTTCATGTGGACTCCATAGCTACAATTGTTAGGATTCTCAAGGTGGGTGGCAAAGGCAATCAAGGTATCAAAGTGTCTCAAGGTATTCTAGAGCAGTTTTAGTAGTATAATACTAGCTTCACTGCCATCCTTTTTAATGAGTGATATAGAGGGGGATTTATAGAAATTTGGTGAGGAGGGGGGTAGGTGACATGGTAACGAGGTGGAGCTGATTTGGATCCAAGTGGAGGGTGGAAAATCCAAGGTAAATCTAGGGAGGACACATGGAGAAATTTGCACCCTCCTCATTTAATAGCCTTGGGTGGGGTGACCTCTCACCCACCCAAGTATCATAAATTGACCTAGGGGGTGATGATATGTGCATGGAGACAAGTGTGCATTGTGGGATGTCCATGGAATTTAAAATTACCAAAAAGGTGACATGGAGGCTAAGAAGTACTAACCCATTAAATATATGAATTTAATTCTTTTTGACCTAGGGATTTTCATTAAATTTTTTAAATCATCCAAATTTGGAGGGAAAGGAGGATTGGAAGACAAGGTGGATTAAATGAGGGATTTATATGGGGATTATGGATGGGCCTAGGGATTTTTTGAGGATTATTAAATTAGTGTGCATATATCCTAGGGATTTGGATGTGGGCTACCTTGGGTTTTGAGGATTTTATTGGTATTTTAAAATTCTTTTGTGCATTTCCCTTGGGATTGGGTCATGGATTAGAAGGATGATTAGGTGGATAAGATGGATTTTGTGACTTTATGAGGAAATAGATTAATAAATGAGAGTGATTAGGTGGAAATTAGAAAATTAGAAATGCTAAGAAAGAATTAGGATAATTAAATATAATAGGGTGAAATTAAGGAAATATTAGAGAGAATATGAGGAAATTTAAGAAATTAAGGGGAAATAGAAAATTAAAGGGAAATTAGAGGAATTAGGAAGACCTTAGGAAAAATTATGGAAACTAGAAAAAATTTAGGAGAATAATATAGAATTAGAAATATTAGAGGGAAATTAGAAGAATTTAGATAAATTAGGAGAAGTTAGAGGGAAATTGATTCTATTAGAGGGGAAAGAAGATATACTAGAAGAGTTTTAGAGGGATTAGGAGGATTTGGGAGGAGAAAATAGAATAAATTGCTAGAAAATAAGGGAATTGAGAGGAATTTGATGAAACTAGAAATTAGAAGGAAAATGAGACAATTTGGAGAAAGCTAGATGAATTAAAAGGGGAATTAGAAATTTTGACAGGATTTGAGAGGATTTTGGCAATCAATGATGGTTTTGTCACAATTTGGAAATTTTAGAAAATTTAATGGGGATTTGAAGGGTGTTTTGAGAGTTTTGATGAACTGGTTATGCAAATGACTAAAATTTGGTGTTGATAGATGCCCCTTTTTGTACTGCATTACATGAAAATAAAATGTAGTGCAAAAATAAGAGACACTTGGTTCATTCTGATGAAAATAATTGTTTGATGCCCTAGCAAAAAGGAATTAAATGACTTAAAAAATTTATATTTTGTCTACCCCCTCAAGTGATGAGAAGGGTGGAAGACTAAACGAATTATAGTGATGAGCCAATTCACAAAAATGTGGATGAGAAGATATTTTTTTAATTTACACGGTGGAATCAATGGCCGCCATGAATCTGGATAGGTTGTCCAATTTTTATGGTCATCATAGTCCTATCTGCCTCAAAATATGCCACACAAATCTTCATGTAATACACCCCTATAACCAGCATGCCATGATAATTTTAAACCTTTTACACCATTTAAAGCACCAAAAATTTGATAAACATTTAGTTCAGTGAGGCTCAAGATTTAAACCTTGGAACTTGATCCCCCTTACGGGGTTTGGTCAAACCAATTGGTCTACACCTTAGACCTGATGAGAAGAGATTGATGATGAAAAAAATGGCTTTTGGGTTGAGAAGGGCGGCGTGAGATTACCCCAAATCAAGAGTAATGTAGGATGCTCTAATTATAGAATGGACAAGTACCTTTGAATATTTACCTTAGATATACTGATGAGATCATTTGATATGGTAAGCTAACCAACCAAAGGTAGGTGTTCTCATGATGCTAAAATTGATTGTAGGTGGAGGTTAGTTTTACCACCTCAATTGTAGCATAGGCATGTAAACCCCTATAAACATTGGCATGGTGCATACCAAAGTGGTTGAGTCAAAGTTTTGATTGAAGAAGAGAAGTTCTACTATTTGCCCTATCAAAATGGATTTGGTGATAGCCTTGGGAAAATATCCTCGGGAACATGTGACTTGTTGAAGTATTGAACTAATTTGGGATAAAATATATGAAAAAGAGTGGAATGAGTGATGGAAGGGTGGAGATGAGATGATTAGAGTGAGGTTTGACATGATCCAATGGTAAAATTGTGGTATTTTTTTTTTTTTTGCTTGTTTACTCTTTTTATATATATACAAGTGTCCTTATGGTAATCCACCCATCCTACCATATTGTAAACATAACTAGTCACTCCAAAAATAAGATGTCTAGAGTAGATTACTAGATATGGAGGTCACTCGGGAGTCTATTCTAGGCAAGTAAGTAAATGTAATCTAGGAAAGCAAGAAATCTAATCTATAAAAGCAATAAATTGCATAAAAGTAAATCTAATCTGGTACAAAAAAATAAATCTAATGCAGAAAAGCTAATCTAATGAACAAAAAAATAAAATCTAATATAATGGATAATAAAATAAATCTAATCTAAGAACTAAGATAGGATATGAAAAATCTATGCTAAGATACTATTCCAAGAAAAAAATAGGAAACCTATGTTAATGAGACAAATGAATCTAACGAGTCAAACAAGTAAAACATGTAAGCTAATGAGATAATGAGTCAAATGAGTCTTTTGAGCCAAATGAAAGCAAGCAAACCTATGTGACTATATGGATGTGACTATGCCTATGATTGAGACTATGACATGTGACTGTGACTTATGACTATGCCTATGTGCTTGTGACTGAGACTGTGACTTATGTATGTGCCTATGATTGTGACTATGTGTTGATGTGACTATGTGAGTGTATGTATGTGATTGTGTCTATGTGGCTATGTACCTAACTGAGACCATACCTATGTGCTTGGGACTATGTGATTGTAACTAAGACTAAGCCTATGATTTTAACTATCATATGTGATTGTGCTTGTGTGATTTTGCCTATGAAATTGTGCTTATGTTTTTATGCCTACTACTATGACTATGCCTATGTGATTTTGCGTATATTTTTAACTATGCCTATGCATGTGATTGTGTGCATGTGACTATGTGCTTGTGCCTATGTTACTATGACTATGTGACTATGATTAATTGAGATTATGCATATTATTGTGTGTGTGGAGTAAGGTTATTGATTGATAATGTACCTATAATTGTGATTGTGACAGTGATTGTATATGGGGGAATATGACTAATTGAGAATGTGCCTATGAATTAGACTGTGACTATGTACCTATGTGCTTATGACTATGTGGTTGTGATTGTGCCTATGTGTTTGGTACTATGTGGCTAAAATTGTGCTTATGTGCTTGGAACTATATGACTGTGATTGATCTTAAGTGTAAGACTAATCCTATTATTATGATTTTAATTGTTCCTATGGGGGTGACCATGACTATGTACCTATGTGACTGTGTGCATATGCCTATGTGACTATATCTATGGGCATGTGTTTATGTGAATATGACTGATTGAGACTATACATATTCCTATGTGACTATGTTTGGGGGTTTGGGCCTATGCGACTGTGATTTTTATCGATGTGCTTGTGTATTTTTATCGAATATTGTGACTATATCTATGGGGAATATATGATACATTAAGTATCCCCAAACTAAATTAATTAATTGATTGAGTATTTTGATTGATTGATTTATTGAGTTGTGCATGCAAGGCAAAAGACACAACCTTTGAAAAAAGGATGCAACCTTTTGAACCTTATGATTGATTAGATTTAATATCTGAATGTGGTTCAAATGGCATAACCTTTAATAAAATGATGTAACATTTTGAACCAAGCATTTGATTTTGTTTTTGGAGACAACAACAAAGATGATCCTTTTGGTTGAGGCTTGAGATGCCTACATTTTGTAATTATTTTCATTTCATTCAACATTTTTTTAGAGAGATATGAGGATGTGGTATGTGCATGACTATATCATAAATGGGTTGATTGATACATGATAGAGACATGATGATGAGCATATGGGAGCTATAATATGTTGTGATGTATGGATAGTGTTATGTATGTAGATTTTGGTGTTTGAGAAATGAATGTGGTTGGATACATTTGACATGTTAAATAATTAATATTTGATATTTGATATTTGATATGGTGGATGATGATGTGATTAATTATGCATGATGAATGTGTGAGATGATAGAAGTAGGCATGGATAGTGATAGATGAAAGTAGGTGTGATAGATATAATAATATAAATACATGTATATAGGTTTGATCATTGTTTGGAAAGACATAGACACATATCAATATGCATGACTTTAATTGCTTAATTAAGGGAATCAGTACAATAGTAATAACCTGATTGTGAGATAAATGATAACATAGGATGCAAAATGTGGATGAATGGATGATAGATACAAACCATAATGAGACCACTTGTCAATGGGAATGTCCTAGGAATGAAGAATATAAATGTGCTTTCAAAAGATAAATATCCTAGTGACCTCAATCAAACTCATCTACTAATCAAAAAAGCCCTCAAAGATACAAATATTGCCCTAGGGAGTCAAGTCTCTCAAGGACCAATAGTGTGTAGAGTGAATGTTCATTTTTTATTCTGAGTGAGGTTGGACAAATTATTTGTAACTTACACAAATAAGTTTTCTCACTCGTGAGTGTAGATAAGTCTATACAGAATAAGATCACTAATGTGATAGACATGTCACCATACAAAGGGCTTACTCAATTGCCAATCAAGCATCTATAGCCCTAGTGGAGATAACCCTATAATACTTCAATATTTCTCCATTACCATATAGGCATATATAGCCCTAATGGAGATGTCTCAAATGGCCCAGAATCTATGATGAATGATAAAACTAAGATTATGCTATGATTTGTGCAATTTTTTTTGTAGTGTGGATCCTTAGTCTTGGGTTATGCATGATAGGGTGAGTAGGGAAAATTGTTTTCTTTACGGTGATAGTGACTCATGAGTTTGTATTTCATATGCACAAAACTTAATTAATGTGTGATACATGTACGTGGTTCAAAAGAAAACCAGAGTCAGCTAGGAATGACCTACAACACTTGAGGACTGACTAACATTCAATAGATATTGATCGAGACACTAGGTGTCATATGAACCTATATATTCTTTGAACCAAATACTTCAAAGAAGACAAGATGTCATATGAGTGGTATGATGGGATGGAGTGATAATTTAAGGGAAATATACATGAAATTGAATGACATGTGAAAGGTGAGGACAAGTACGATCATGAAGACACCCTTGATTAAGGCAGTGGAACCAAGCATAATAAAATAGACAAATTATTTGAACAATGATAAAAATTATTTTGAGGTTAAAATTTAGATCACACAAAGATGAGATAGAGTGACTACGATACAAGAATATGGATAAGGACAAAGGATAAAAAAATATGAGAAAGAAGAAAGTGAGGAAGGCACAATGGTCCATGGTATGTAGTCATTCAAAGTGATACCATACAACTAGGTGTGTATTTGTATGTGATTTATTGTAGTTGTGATGAAATGTGGTAAAATTGTGTGTGAAGGAATGTATGACACCCCCCTTAAAACCAAAGAGAATATTGAAGAGGACAAACTAGAGGGTGAATCCCCCAGTCATATTTTGTTTTTAAAGGTGAATATATACCCCAAGCTAAAGGAGGAGGAAAGAGTGGGAAGGGTGCACTTGATGAGTTATGGGATGATAATGTGGTCGATGATGGATGCAAATTGGATTTATTGGATACTTGAGAAGGTGAAAAAATATTTTCATAGGTCTTGACCAATATAGGATGTCCCAATGATGAAAGCAACAAATATTTTTGAACCTTTCCATTGACAACTTGTTGATAATATTTGACCTAGAAAATAAGCCAGACATATGGTAGGTTTCCTCGTTATGCTACAATAGAGTGGAGGTCAATTTTACCACCTCGGTTGTAACATGGGTATGTAGAACCTACAAACATAGTCATGGTTCTTAGAAAAGCAAATTAGAGTTTTTTTTTAGAAGGCAAATTTTGCATTTTGACCTGACAAAGAAGGGTTTATGATAGTCGCAAGTAAGGTTCTAGGATAGGCATTAAGTTCAAAATTGGGTGTTTAATTATTGATAAATATTTATTGTGACATTGATATTATAATGTATTCCAACTCAATTTATAGCATGATCAGTGATGGGGTGATGTGGAATGTGCAGATGCAACAATGACTAGTGACAGGGGGTGGATGGGCATGATTATTGTGAATGAATTTTATTAGTGGTTATGTGTGACATGTAGTTGGGTGAAAGGGGAAAATTAAGGAAGAATAAGGGAATGAAGGAGAATATAATAAGTGTAAAGTGGTATTATTTATGATATGGTTAATTCCCCTTAGTCGAGTAGATTTTACAAATTAGAGGGTCGAAAAGAGGGAGATGAAATGAAGGAATATTGGATTGAGGGAGGAAATTGTGTTGTGGTAGTTTCTTAATAATTTGTTTTGAGAGAAAAATTTGTGAGGCAATTTGAGATTCGATGTAGGTCCTTCTAGGATGGGTTTGGAGTAGACAAAAGAGGTGTGAATGGTATGGAAAAATGATGAGGGTTGAGTTGGGTGGAATGAAGATATGGAGAAGTCAAAGGTGTATGAAGGCGATAATATGAGTGGCAAGGTTGATGAGATGGGCCTATATGAAGGGCATAAGTCAAAGGATAAGGTGAGTGACAATATTATGAGGGTTGGACTACACAACCAAGAGGGAGGATATAAGGCAAGAGGAGAAGAGCGAGAAGTGTTGACACTGGCAGGAGAGGTGGTAAAGAGGGTGTTGGAATAAGAGACAAGGAAAATAAGGTGGTTATCATAAGAGGGGATTCAAGTAGGGGAGTGGGGGTGGCTTGGTACATTATGCCTTGATCAAAGTGCAAAATTCAAGGATGGGTCTTGATAATCAAATATGGGAGGGGTCAAGTGGTGACTAATGTAATAGGTGAGGTGGAAGGCATCTCCCCCAAATGGGTTCAAGGAGGGATATGGTTGAAATGCTCCATGGAGGAGGTGTTCTTGAGCATAAAGTTGGATTTGTATTTGGACCATATATAGATTGGGATAGGATAGAATGGATAAGGATGTATTTTAAAATGGTTTTGGAGGTTTGGGTAGTGGTGTAGAAGGCTTTTTTTTAACGTATTGTCTATGTAAACAAAAATTCAAGCATGCAATCAAGTAAACAAATAAATGATTGTTTTATGAGGTTTTTGATATCTTGCAATAATTTTATAAAGTTTTTGTAGTGTTTTTAGGAATGTTTTATTTTGTGTTACAATATTTTTAGAATTTTTGATGATTTTTGCAATGTTTTTGTAATTTTGATGGTTTTGTAATGTTTTTAGATTTTTTTATGGTTTTGTTACAATTTTTGAGGCATTTTGGAATGTGTTGGGATAATTTTTAAAAATGTGGACCAAAATGGAAGAATGTTCTAGGAACTATTTTTGTTTTTGTATGATTTTTTAATTTTATTTTTGTTTTTATGTATTTTATGTTCCCTAAACCAAGGAACTACAAAAGGTGGGTGATGGAGTGAAATCTATAAGGGATGTTCTTCTGCCCACCCTTCCTTTTCAAAGGATGAGACACAAATGACTAATTGTGGCTTTCTAAGATGAAGGGTTGGTGATGGGTATCCTAAGGGGACAAAAATTACCTCCTAAAAGAGGTCACACTATCTAAGCCCTCCTATCGGCCTACTTTGGCTTTCAATTTACCCTCAATTGGGCTTGGACAAAAATGATAGTTATGAATCCACTAATTATTAAGCCCCACGGTCAAAGGGTGTCTAACCTCTATGGACAATGAATATGCACCATGCAATGAAAATGAAATTGGTAAATGAGAGAAAAAGAGAAGTAAATAAGTATGCATTGACAAACATAAAGTCCTTAAGTACAAATCAACCCTACCAAAGAGGCTTTAAACAATCATAATATATTTAGAGTGAAAAAAAAGGGGTATGTCTCTATTTTTAACACGATAAGAGGTGCAATCCTTATTGTCTCACAATCGGGTGATGGATGTGTCTTGGCTAACTACTACAAACCTACACACATGCAAACCAAATGATATAAAAAACATCTGAAGTGCCTCTATTGCATGAGGCCCTTATTAGAGCAAGACATAATAGGTACCATCATGAGTTTCTTTTACTACCTGATGGGATTCATGTGGGTTGAGGCAACATAGGATAATACCATCATAATTATGGTGGTACAGGATATCCCCCAGCAACATATATCAAATGGCATGTTGTTTAAATTATTAGAATTGAGCGTGTGGTAGCTCACAAGGTAGCAAGCCTAATTTTATAAAATTATTAATTTGGGAAAACCAAGGATCATGTGGTTCAGTTTGGACAATGTGAATGCCATCATCATTTGTATGAGGTGAAGATGAGATAGCTGATTTGGTAAGTGTGTGGATAGACACATGCATGGCATCAGAAAGGGATATTTTGGTATCTATAATCCTAAGGAGACCATTATGTCATCAAAATTATTGTAAGAATATGGGATGACTTCGATATCATACCACTCAAACTGGATGAGGAGTTGTTGGGCGATTTGCTTATATTGCTAAATAATGGAGAGAGTCTTGGTTTACTATAAGGATATATTTTCCAATGATGTGAAGGTGGCGAATGTGCATGGAGTGTGCTTGGTTTAAACTAAGAATAAGGGTTTCATATTTTGCATTGTTGTTTGTGCAATGAAACCCTAGTTTAAATGAGAATGTAAGGGGTTATCCATTTGGGTTAAAAATACTATGCCTGCACCCCCGGTGTGTTTACAATAAAAACCACAAAATAATAATATTAAGTCAGTCATTATCTTAGGTTCAATATATTCTTTTATTTTTGTGAAATTAAATATGGAATCATCAGGGAGTTGAATGATGAGAGGGTGAGTATCCGATAACGGGGCCTCTATGAGTTGTTCTTAAATGACCTACCCCTTAATGGATTTTTTTATAAAATAAATTCTAGATCAAATTTAGTAAGGAGCATAATCCATTTAGAAGTACAAGATTTATGATAACTATTGTTCATCATGTAGAGGAGTGGGTTATTGTGAGTAATGATGAAGGTGGTGTGATTGAGCATGTAATGACATAGTTTTTAGGTGGTAAAAACTACAAGCAAGCATAACCTTTCCATGTATGGATAGCGGGTTTCATAACTAACTACTATGTGATTAATGTAATATATGGCTCTCTCATGATAAAGTTATTTTTTTTGGCCGAGAAGTGTTCCAAGTGTGATGTCCGTAGTGGAAATGTATAGCTTGAATGTCAATTGTGGATCTAGAGGGGATAAAATTGGTAAAAAGGTAAGGAAGGCCTTGATTAAATCAAATTCTTGTTGGTAGTTCTCATCCTATTTGATGGTGACCCCATTTTGTAAGAGGTGATTAAATGGCTTGCATTTTTCTGAGAGTTGGCCATTAAAGTGATGTATCGATTGGATTTTTCCTTGCAAGCTACGTAATTATTTTAGGTTTGTGGGTGGATGCATCTCGAGGATGGATTTAACTTTGTTAGGGTAAAATTTAACGCCTTGATAAGAGATGATGAACCCTATTATCTATCCTTAAGTGACACCAAAGACACATTTCTTTGGGTTGAGGTGCACATTATGCTCTAAAAGGTGATCGAATATTTTGTGTAAGTCAGTGAGGTGTTGTGAACCCTATTTAGATTTTGTGATAATTTCATCAACATAATCTTCCATGGTTTTATGCATGTAATTATAAAAAATGTAAGTCATCACATGTTGATAGGTTTCCCCAATGTTTTTGAGACTGAAATGCATGATCTTGTATCAAAAGGTCCTCCAAGGGGTTGTGAAGAAAGTTTTATTTTGGTTGATAGGATTGATTTTCATTTGATTGTATCCAGAAAATACATATTATAGGGATATCATTTCATGGCATGTGATGGAATCAACAAGTGATTCATTTTTTGGTAAGGGAAAATTGTCTTTTGGACAAGATTTTTTTAGGTCATGGAAATTAGTGCAGATGCAAACCTCACCAGAGGGTTTTGGTACTGGTACCATGTTAGAAACCCACTTAGGGTAATCTATGGGAATAATGAAATCAAAATAGATAATATTTTGGAGCTTTGATTTTATGAGGAGGGAAATTGTAGGATGCATACATCACAACTTTTTTCTGATGGGTTTGACATATTTTTCTAGGGTGATATTATGAACCACTAGGTAAGGGTCAAGTCTAGGTATGTCCTTGTAGGACTAGGTAAAGACTCTAATGTATTCTTTAAGGAATGTAGTAAATATGATACACTCTTCTGATGAGAGGCTAGCAACAAGTTTGACTATGTGTGGGTTTTCAAGAACATCTCCAATTTCCACCTTAATAGTGTCTTCCATGAGCATGTGGGATCCATATCAAAGTTATTCGAGGATTGGAATAAGATGGAGGTTTTTGATAGCCTCCTATCCCATCAAATTCATCATGGAGATAGATGCTTTTATGGTGAACCTACAGGATGCAGAGTGGGGTGGAAAGTGAATGAGCATTCACAGCATGTAATATATGGGTTGAAAGTAAGAAATCATGTATCATAGGTGTAGGTGAAACGTGTGTAAATTCAAGGATATCTGGGTTGGGTGTACCACCATGAGTCAGCTGATATGTGTACCAGAGTGGGGTAAAGAGGTCTATGTCAACCATGTTAATCGAGGTCATGGGAGATGCAGGAAGTGAAGAGTCAGGTGATGAAAACTCAATAATACGTGATTGTCCAAAAAAAATTAGCAAAGGTGATGGAATTTTTGATGTATAGGCAGTAATATAGCCAAATGTGGTGTCAAGGGTGGAGGATATGTCATATCATATTCTAGGTAATGAGCATCTAATGATAATGTAGAAAATTGGTTTGTTAATGCATCGAAACAACATGATGTTGTAGTGTCGAGAAGGGGTGTTCCTAAAATAAATCTCATGGAACATTGATAGTTGACTGAGGAGATGAAATTTTCTCCAAAATATACATGTTGATATATTCTTCCATATGTGTGTTGGAAATGGGTAAGGGTGTAAGGAGAGATCTTGAAGTTCATACTCAAGTGTGTGGATGATAGTGGGATGATAGCCTAAACCAAATTTATTTGTGGGTGATTATACGTGGGTATTGATGGGTGTGCGTAACCCCTTTTTGTAAAATCCCAACCGAAATATGTGGCAATGAAAGTATCAAATATAACATAATGCAAATAGGAGGTTGGACATGTGATCTAACTTACTACAAAATCTAGACTACGATGGTGGAGGGACGATAGTCAGGAGTGAAGAATCAATGCCCATGTACACAAAGTTGGTATAATTCTAGGGAACCTATCTGCATGATTGTACTAATGGTAAGTACCAAAGTAGATGGGTGACTAAAGTCATGAATGTATTGGATTTGAGGTGGGTACAAATGAGCATCATTGATGTTGTAGTCACCAGGAACAGTGTTTGTCATGAATATAGAAACCTAGGGTGACATATGCACGAGTGAATAAGGTGGTGAGTTTGAATCAGAATATGATTATGCAGGCTAGGAATCCTGAATGGTGGTCATATATGATTGAAATAGCTAGTCATCAAGGTGGGTAGCTCATTACTCCCAATCATGGTATTTGATTGGTGTAGATGGGATGGGTTGCTAAGCATTTTGGAATTGCAAGGTAGGATGAGTAAGTGTTGGCGGTGACCTACGAGGAGATGTGAATAATCAAGGTTATGGGAGAAATGGGAGTGGTGGTGTTTGTGGTGTAGGTAATAGAGGAGGTTCTATATAGGAATATGTATGTGAGGTAGGGGATTGCTATGATGAATATGGTGAGCATGTTTCGATACGGGTGGTGGATTTGTAGAATATGAAGATTGTGAAGGTGGTGGGGGCCATGAAGAAGGTGGTGAAAAGTGTACAGTAGTAGGAGAGGGTGCTATACTAGATGATGATGGTGGCATGGATATTACTAATTGTGAGTGCATTCATGTCTCAAATGAAGGTTGTGGTGAAGGCACTGATGAGGGAGGAGGTATGAATACTCCTAGTGAGCAAGGATTAAGTATGATAAGGACCTGTGTCATAGATTAATAAGGTCCAGGTGGGAGATCTATGATGTTGCATAATTTGAAATTTTCCCCATTAGAAGGATCATAATGAACAAGCCCATTGTAAATATATTTAAGACAATGGTGTAATGTGGATGGCACACACTGCATATCTCTAATCCATGGATGTCCAAGAAAGATATTATACTGCATTTCATCTTGAATAAAATGGAATAGAATTGGAATAGTATGTACACCTATACAAATGGGTAGGACAATGGATCCTACTGTAGGTTGCATTGAACCACCAAATGCATGAATATCTAGTGAGGGTGTGGAGAAGTGAGTAGGCAAAATGTGTAGGTGATGCAGAGTCATGATGGAAATAATATTGATTGAGGAACTAGTATCAATGAGAACACATTTGTAGGTGATGTCATTTATGTTTTCTTGAATGTGAATGATAGTATCCGCTCCTTCACATACGAGTTTTGTGATATCATGGTCATAGAAAGTGATATATGGATGAATGAAATGCAAGATATTACCCATAAATTTGATGAATGCATTGGTATCATGGGTCTTAAGGTTGATAGAATTAAGGATGGTATTCAATACCTCATGATGGGGTTGATATTGTTCTAGGAGGTCAAAAATGGACAATCTAGTAAGGACATTATGTAGTTGATGCATAAGGCTATCACAAATGGTGATGACATTCTATGGAGGATGAGGTGGAGCCTAAGGAGTCATAGGCACTTATGGGGAAATGAATGGTGTTGGTGTAGAGGCTACCAATGTAGGATGATGAGAAGGATAATATTTATTTTGAGTGGTAAGGTTGATCATGCCCATTACTCCACGTGAAGGGGGTCATAATGGATATTGCTGAATTGTATTAGGAGCCCTATGGTATTATGTTGAGGTGTTTGAGGATTAGTCCCTGGGTGTGTAGGTAAGGGATTTTGATATATCACTAGGTTTTGGTTCTACATTGCAAGAGGATTTAAAACCTAAATGGTCCCTTGATCTATGAGATCTTGGACCAAGCCACAAAAATAATGACATGATTCGGTATCATGGCCACACTATCTATGATATCCACAGAAGATTTGCTCAATGTAATCCTAAGGATTAGGTGCATTTGGATCGAGAGGTCAAATATCTAGTAGGTTGATGTGACCTACCTTGTATAACCTTTGGAATAAGGTTGGTAGAGGCTCAAAAAGTGATGTTAAGTTACACTATGGAGGTGGGGGACGAGGTCCTCAAACCTGCTCTAGTCTAGGTGGAAGAGGCATATTGGTTTGAAATAGTTGTTTTTGGGGAGAAGGAGGTCATGATATGGATGATGTACCTAAGGTAGTTATTGCCATGTGATTAGATTGTGGTGGTCTAGGGAAGGGCTTATTAGGTGTGTTCCTATTGAAGTAGAAATTGGAGTTGTATGAGGGTTTTTATATCAAATTGATTTTTCTTGATTGGAATTTGATGTCCTCGATAACTTTAGCTTGGGCAATGTCTTCTTAAAAGGTGTATATTTTATGAAGTTTGAGGGAAGTGGATATATTCTTGTGATAGCTTTTGGAGAAAAGTGTAACAAATTCAATAGTTGGGAGACTATTATGTAGGTCATGAATGACCAATATCCATTAGGAAATAAACTTAGAAATGGGCTCATCATCGGCTTTTTGTAGGTCATATACATCTGAGAATTTTTTTGATGTTGATATAGAAATATTCTAGGAATGAATTGGCTAGTTGTTCAAAGGTGTATAGGCTATGGCACGAAATCATGTTGTACCAATCAAGGTCTTTTATCCCAAGAAAGAGGGATAAGGTACGTAGTATGAGGGGATTACTACTATGAAGCTGGTAGTAATTTGAACGGTAGTTACTAGCATATTCTTGTGAATCCTCTTTTCCTTTGTATTTATCAAAATTAAAGATCTCAAAGTGTTAAGGATAAGAAGGAATGGAAAATGAGGGATGGACTGGCTCATTATAGAGTTTATCATAGGTATGTTTTTGTGGTCTGTAGTTGGTGGTACAAAGGTTTATCATCTTTAATTCATCTTGCAAGAGTTTAATTTTGTATGTTATAGGTGCAAGAAAGTGGGGCCTTGAGAGTGTGGTGGATATTGGATTTGTTGTTCTTACCAGTATTGGAAAGGGATATATTGCAATTGGTCTTGAGGAGGTGGCTTTTGAATGACGTATGGTGTTTTAGAGGGTGGAATAGTAGGTTGGGGAATAGACATATATTGAGGATAATAATATTGTGATTGAGTAGTGTACGATTGTTGTATAGGTATATGCTGGAGAGAAGCCTACTATAATGGTTGGATTATAGAAGGTGATGACCAAGCAGGGGGATGCAAAAATAATATGTGTCCAGTAGACAATGGTAAATGTGTCTAGAAATATGGTGCTAAATATGGACTAGACGAGGTGTTGAAGGATGGGACATGTGTTCATACTGAAGGATGAGAGGTATGAAAAAATAAATTGATTAGAATATCTTCTGTCTAGTATGATTGGTATTATTTCTATACCAAATTATATATATACATATATCTATATATATATCTAGATAGGATGGATACTTGAATCGTTCTAGATAGGACAAATACCATCAATTAAACAAAACTCATGATTAGAACTTGAATCGTTCTATACATTTCACTATTTTTACTAAAAAAACTTAGTTAAATGCTTAGTTCAAATTCAAGTTCAAGGAACAATTAATTTATATCTTGGGAGAGTAGTAGTGTAGACTGAAGGTTGTGAACCATAGGTGGGAAGGGGACCTACAGTCAGGATCCTAAATTAAGGAGGAGGAGATAATCTAAAGGAAGAGGTGGATGAAGGTGGAATAGAGGATTGGGTAGGATTAATTCCATGAGGATAGAATGTAGGAAAGAGTGATGGGGAGGGAGAACTAGTTTCTAAGGTAGGATCTTGAGCACATGAAGTGGTGAATGTATACACTCCAGGTTGGGTGCAAGGATTGGGCTATTACTATTGGTGTTGAATTGGTTATGTTTGAGGAGGTGGCTATGATATGTCCTCAAATAATGGAAATAATAATTGTTGGAGAAGTGGTGGTGGCAAATATTGGGAAGAGCATTGATATGATGGTAGAAGTGGCTCTTGATATTTTTGCAAGGGAGTTTGTTGTGATGGGACTTGCAATGATGGCACCTGAGTTTTTGGTGTAGAAGAGGAAGGGTGTGAAATAATTCCTATGGTAGGGTTGAATGATGTGACCCTAATTGAGATAGACTTTGAAATAAGGGGTGCACAAAGGTAGGAGAGGTAGGCAATATTTCTTCATCGATGGTGAAGAAAGGAGTGAAATGTCCTAGAGCTATATAGATAACATGAACATAGAAGGTAGAAGGTCGATTGGGTGAAGGAGAATGAGGAAGGAGTGGATCATCTTTTCTAGATGAGGTAGGGATCTCATCATAAGAAGATATGTGTGTAAAGTAGACATGAATCTATGTGTAGATCAAATATGAGTGTGAGGACTTCCCTAGTAGAAGGAGAGGAATAAGGATACTAACTGGAAGGGGTGAGGAACACCTCTTCCTCAATGTGCACTTTATCATGTGATTGAATGCATGTGATAACAAGAATTATGTCATGTGTGGTGAATTTGGGCTCAAAAATGCATAGAAAGTAAAATCTAAGGTTTTGGGTGTGATCTGCAAGGGGTTTTTGAGTAACCCTGTGAAGTTTGACTAGTTTTTGGATCTATAAGTAGGATTTGTAGGTTAGGGGGTGAATTGAGACCTGATTTGCAGGTTGGGGGTGAATTGATCTCAAATTATGAATATGATAGTGACTAATCACAATGACAGGTTGTAAATAGCTGACTAATAGAGTGTTGAACCATGAAATGTGCTAAAACTAATTTGTGATTATGCAAACAATGTAAAAGTAAAGTCAGTTCTCAATGCAAAAATAAAACAAATTATGTGTTTTAGTGTTTTTGATGTTGAAATATATACTTCCTCAAAAATATCACAAATAGTAGGGTTATAACTCTAGAAATATCAAGAGTGTCATCGGTACGAAACCTCCTACAACACCCAAGGGTGGACAAAATAGAACAGTGTCACAATTGTTGAATGGTGACCTATATGGAAGTTGTAGTAAAATGATAGCCTATAAGGGAGGGACTCAAAATGTGCTAATGAGCCCTATAACCTCTTGCAATAAGATATGGTAATGTTTAAGACTTGATCCTTACCTAGTCGGTCTTTTGCTTCACTCTCGAGTGAGCTTAGTCAATGAAAACAATTACCGTGTTCACTAATTATGTAAGCCTCATGAATGAAGGCATCTAAACCTATCCCACTATAAAGGCTCCTTTCGATGATGAATTCTAAAAGACAAATATCAAAATTAGGGGATTTGTCTATGATGAAATCTATAAAACCGCTCCTGTGGGGTTGCTAGGTGTCTAGGGAGGTGAGCTAGCGGAGGGTAAAACTCCCACCTCACCAGTCTCAAGTGATGGATTGGGGATGAAATTAATATCACCACTTGTGTATACCACATGAGTGTGTGAGTTTTTGTTATATAATAATGATGTAAAAGCAAGAAATCTAACTAGATGTCTTTTTGAAATGTAAATCTAGCCCTAGATGCATTTTTGGAAGCAAATCTAGATTAAGATGCATTTTTGAAAGAAAGCTAACCCTGTGTGCCTTTTTGGAAAAGAAACTAGGACTTATGCTTTAAAGTATGTAAATAAGAAATGTGAAGCATGTGAGAAGAAGAGCTTGTTGAACCCTAATTTTGAAACATGAAAGAAATGTGAGAGATATTTACAAAAAAAAAATTAGAAATTCTAAATTAATGATATGGAAAGAGATGTGCAAATTACCCAAAGGATTTGTGAAAGGAATGGGAAAATTTCTAATCTAAAATTATATGGAAAGAAATTTGAAACTTGCAATGTACCTAGAGGATTTATGAAAGAAATAGGAAAGTCCTAATCTAATGACAATAAATGTGTAGACACCCAAAAGTCGCACATTGTCCCTCTCTCCATTTTCACGATCAATCAATTTGCAAATCCCTTGAAAATTACAAAAATTGGATAAAAACACAATTCATTCATTAAAATCACTATTCATAATCCTTAGCCCCTTTGGGCTAGCTAAGCCCCTTCCTATGCTCAATCCTAGGTCCTCATGTGACCTCATTTCCAACTCAACCAAGGTTGAAGTCTCAACCATTGTCAAAAAGCACTTTATGCTAAAACATTAACCTTTTTTGTCAAAACTTGCTTTATGGCTAATTGCATGCTTAATTAGATCTAATATTAATTTAGTCTAAGCCTTCCATATCACCTAGTCTACTTTGAATAGCCTAGCCTTCCACCTCACCTAACATAATTTGGCTAGCCTAGCCTTCCACCTCACCTAGTCTACTTTGACTAGCCTAGCCTTCCACTTCACCTAGTCTAGCCTATCCTAGCCTCACCACCTCTCCCCCAGATATTTGTCCACACCACATTCCCCTAGGTCATAAATGAAATATGGAGGCTTTTGCACCTAAAAAGTAATTTTTAATTCAAAGATATTTCAAAAATGTGATCATTAATGCCAAAATGATATTTTTAGCAAAGTCATCATCATTTGTCGATAGGTGAGGGATTATCTCACCCAAATCCATTTATGAGCCATGAAACCTTAGGGGATATCTGTTTGGTGGACACCTCACCATTACCACCTCACAGGGGACACCTCATCCCCTTTCTCTCACCTTGGCCAATTCTATAAGTAGAAGGCAATTTTCATCATTTTATAACATCCAACTTTTACATACCAAAACTTTGTCGAAATCACTACTACCATTGCATCCATCATACATCCATCACACAACCATTGTAGTAACATTGCAAATTGATTTGTCACTTTCATAACACTATTTTGTGAGTGAGACAGGTCAATAATCCTCTAAAAAGTGCACTTTTTGAAGGTGACCCGCACAAAAATCCAACAAACAACTGCTCCAGGACAATGAGAAAAACTAATTTATAGCTCCGATACAAAAAGGATAGGTTTGCACACCAATGTGTGAATAACCTAGTCTAGGACTAGTTCACCCCCCGAGGTGTGAACCTCTTCTATAGACACTAGAATCATCGGATAAGGTAAGGATAGCTTAATTTAGTGTTCTTATGTTGCTTTTATAGTTATTTTCATGTTTTGAGCATATTTACTGAGTCTTTTGTCTTCATAAATATGGGGTTTGACTGAGGTAGACCCCCCAACACACTAAAAATATTTTGTAGGTTTACAAGTCCAACAAAGCACAAGGACACATCCAACAAGTGGTGGCCCACAAGCAAGAAGCCCACCTACACTGAGGAACCCAAAAATATGGATCTTGCTACTTTTGTTCCAAATCTGAAAGGGTTTCCTTAGGGAAGGCCCCATTGTAGCCTTCAAGGTAAAATTTGTAAAAGGATATCATAGTGTAACCTCTTTTATGAATTCAATACAAATACAATAGATTATTTTATATTGAATGAATGTCTTACTATCTTTTTGTTTGTTTCATTCTAGCATGCCTGGTGGGACCCTCACCAAGAATTAGCTTAATCGCATTCTAACCAAAAATTGTGGTCTATTTTTGTATGATAGGTAGTTGTTTTTGCGGGCCAAACAAGGTGAATGGTTTCCTATTTTTGTCACATGCCCGTGCATTTAATTATCAACCCAGGGAGCTTTGTAAACTTGCGAAGAGTCGAAACTAGGTTACAACAATACCACTGGAGGGTGAGTCTGCTAATCCTACATTTGGGGGGTGTTTTTGAGATGGTTGTCAATCATTCCCGCACTCCTCAATAAATTACGTAAGAAGAACAGAAATAAATATACAAAAATAAATCTAATGCACATTCCCCGGAAATAAACCTACTGCAAATACCGAAACTAGTAAATTAATGAACGTTCTATGAAAGCAATAAACTAATAAATAAACGAAAAGGAAATGGGGAAGAAATACTGGCTTGGAGTGGGCCCAGGCTCTAGCAGCTTCTTCCCGATCGAACACGTGCTTTAGAACTTCTGTAACTGTAATATATTTATCAACGTATTACAATGTCACTCTTAAGTATTTCTATATCGCTATATATCTTCTCAGAACGATCTACGTGTGTTTATATAACACACCCGCAGAACTTCTGTTATAGAAGTGGTTACAACAGTTGATTCTTCCCAGACTAAATTAGAATAGTCTGGTGAATGCAATCGACGTCTGGCATTCTATTTTGATGGCGGCATGTTCATTTCGACTTGTGCTTTGCCTGGCACCCGTAAGATGTTTTGATACGTTGGTGCTATCTCCAATTTAGCTCTGCATGACGCAGAGCTAGAACTGCACCAGCCGCTGTCATCCACGTCCTTCGAGTCTGGTCAATGGGCAAAGAATCAGTGGCACCTTTCGACTGTAGGGAGGCGCTCCCATTCAGTTGGCACCTTTCGACTGTAGGGAGGCACTGATATTCAGTTGGTACCTTCTGACTGTAGGGAGGCACTATCTTTGGTTTGGCGCCTTTCGACTGTAGGGAGGCGCTTGCATTCAGACGATGCCTTTCGACTGTAGGGAGGCACCCATGTCCAATCGATGCCTTTCGACTACAGGGAGGCGCTTGTTTTCACTTGGCGCCTTTCGACTGTAGGGAGGCGCCTATGTTCAATCGATGCCTTCCAACTGCAGGGAGGCGCTGTGTTCAATTGGTGCCTTCCGACTGCAGGGAGGCGCCTATGTTCAATTGGCGCCTTTCGACTGCAGGGAGGCGCCTATGTTCTCTCCATTGACTTTCGATGAAATAAAGTGCCAAGTCCATCGAAAGGACCTCGACTGTTCCAAATCTAACTAAATCAACTGCAATTCCACAAAACATACTAAAAGCACACAAATTAGATAACACGCATAATTATATCAAATATCTATATAATCATTTATAAAAGCACGCAATCCTTATTATACAGCCGCATATTGATCCAAGAAGTATGTACAAAATATGAGCATTTCTGGTGCTCATCATCCCCCCACGCCTAACATATGCCACGCCCTCGTGGCATCCAAACTGCAGGTAGCCCTCAAATTTTTTCATCATCGCCATCTCTTGGAAGATTCGGCTGCCCCTGCGGCCCGAGTCTGTCTTTTCGTGTCGACATGTGAAGGTGTGGTTCTCCTCTGCCTATGGGAAACTGTGGCTGTTAATTGTCCCCTTCTTGTTCTGGCTGCTACTGGTGGTGGTATAGCCAGCATTGTTCCTGCCGATTGAAATGCAGCTTCGATAGCTTGCCAGAGGTCGGCGTCTAGAGGTTTGACCATTGCCAGAGGGATATCCGAGTTATCCTCTCCCGGAAGGCACTACTTGGGCCTTGTATAATCCGGCCACTTCAGGGGTAAGCCCTGCATTTTCCTTTGCAATTGCAATGGCCTCCAATTGTGGGCCATAGACTCCCCATCATTCCAAATACTTCCTCATCATGGAAGGCCGCCCTTGGGATGAACCATAGATGTCCCAAAACTGGCTGTTTTTTGTCGGATTCACGCAGATGCCAGAATCTCCTTTTATCCTCGAAGATGCCTTCCTGGCCGCCTTGGCTGCTTTCATTTCTTTGCGCAACTGCTCAAAATATTTTTGCCTTTCGATGAATGGCTGCATATCCCATTCATCCTCTTCTGACTCGACGAAGGTTAATTTCGCCTTCTGTCGAGCCGTCCTGGGCCTCTTTGCCTTGGCCTCTGCAGAAAATGTGGCGGCTCGGATAGGGGTCTCTTCTTTCTCTTTTGGGGACTTCTCTTCACTCCGAAGGATCGGTTGTGCTGCTATCTCCGGGGGTGATTCATCCTCCTGTCTTCCTGGTGTCGACCCCTCAGGCTCTTCTCCTTCTTCAGGCCTGGGGAGGTCCTCCGTATCCTCTGGTCTTATCTGGAGGCCTTCGTCCTGCTGTCGTGTCACTCAGGACAATGACAGGGGGCATCATAGGACTTCTGTCTTCTTCACCCCTAAAAATAGAGGATTCCTCCCCTGCTTCCGGGCTGCTCTGTTGGGCATCTGATCGAATCTCCCCTGAAGAGAATACTCTTTCGATGGATGTGGGAGAGTTCGTCGGCACTGCTTCTGCCCAATCAGTCTGAGTGGCCGCCTCCTGTCTTGCTGTTCTTCTGCCATGAAGTATTTGATTTTCCTCCTGCATCTGCTGGACCAACTGCTTGAGCTGAGTGATTCTTCTATCCTTTTCCTCCAATTCCTTTTGATGCTAGTTATGGCAATCCTCCAGAATCTGTTGTGCCATCCAACAATTAGTTTTCCAGTTGAGCGCCTCCTCCAAGGCCGCATTGATCTGGTCGTTGCTCCCAAAAGTTTCCTCATTCCGTGGGCTCTGGTTCGTTAATTCGCGGAGGGTTTGGGCGGCGACGTCTATCTCTGTGTCGCTCTATTCTTCCTCTATCGAGAGGAATCACCGTAGACATTTCCTCCTGGGAATTGGTTCATCTTCACCACCAGCGGGTGGCGCTCCTTCCTCCTCATACTCGGGCACTGGGGAATGCCCTCTATCCTCTATGTCTACGGGCACCGATGACTGTTCTACCCTTCCTATAAAATAGGGCAACGCCAATTGCCCGATGTTTGCTATCTCCTCTGCAAGGGATGCTTGCCCTAGTTCGGCAACCGCATTGTGTTGCTCTATTTGGCCGCCATCTCCCTCTGTGTCGCGGTTCTGTCTCTGTGCTTCTGCGTGGCGGACCAATGCCGATATCAGCCCATGGTGGGCTAGGGCGGACGGTGCCCCCTTCTGGTACCGAGCCGCTTCATCCTTCAGAGCAGTCACCAGATAGAAGGGTATATTTATTTTCCTCCCATGCACTAGGTGATTGAGGAAGTGCACATGATTGATGTTCAGATGCGTATACTTCCCTGTGCATGTGAAGAATCGAGCAATCTGCTCGAACATCTTCCGTATATCCATGGGGAGACTGCTTTTGAGTAACCCCTCCCTTTCTATCTGCACGTTCCCTCCTGGCAGTAGTATTTCGGTGTATAGCTTTAGCACTCCGCCCTTGTATGCACATTCCCCCGTGAGAGGCAATCCAGTCGCCTGTGAGATGAACTCAGGGGTGACTGGAATTTCCACCCCTCGTACTTGGGCCGCATCGCCCCTCAAAGAGGTGGCGAATTCCATAGCTGCATCCACATCTTGGCCCTGACTGACTAGGGTGTAGTATTCAAGCCACCCCTCAGTTTCGAACCGAGTCTTCACTGCCCCTCTAATTCCATCAGTGTCACTGGGTTCGTTCTTCTTGATCGCGTGGTTCTTGGACCTTCCTCCCATGGCGCCTTTCGGTGCTGTATATTTTTTTGTCCTTCCTACTGCAGGAAGGCGCCTTCTTATAGAAAAGATGCCTAACCCTAGCAGTTATGGAAGGCGCCTTATCATTGGCACGCGATTCCGACGATGGGGGGATACGATCTTTATGACAGCTGTATTTTTTGGTACTGCGTATTTATA
The DNA here is from genome assembly GCA_028583015.1 of Wollemia nobilis. Taxonomy (NCBI): domain Eukaryota; kingdom Viridiplantae; phylum Streptophyta; class Pinopsida; order Araucariales; family Araucariaceae; genus Wollemia; species Wollemia nobilis. The sequence goes on from JAQPPZ010000288.1 coordinate 4,535,588, forward strand.
AACAATTATATAAAAGATTTGATTTAATATGCGCGTACCTGATTCGGCATTCCAGTTGTCGTGGCAGCTACTGATTTGCTGACTTGTGACACAAGGGAGGGGTATTTGATGATGCTTATACGTGTGATGCTTTGTTCCGCTCGAGGCATCCGATCGATGTAAATGCTGCACGCGGGAGGCGTTCTTTGGTACCTTCCCCATGTGGATGGTGTCCATGTAGCGCCTTTCGATGTTGTCGATGCTCGTCTTCGAACGGATGCACCTTTCGATGCCTTCTGATTGGTGGGAGGCGCTCTTGCCTGCATGCGTCTTCCCAATGTGGGAGGTGCCTCCTCCTGGTTCGTGCCTTCCCGATGTTGGAAGGCGTTCATCTTGATGAATGCGCCTTCCTGATGTTGGAAGGCATATTCGATTGGATGAATGCGCCTTCCTGATGTTGGAAGGTGTATTCGGCTATTTTTTTTTTTTTAATTTGGTGCCTTCCTACCATGGAAGGCGCCTATATATATATATATATATATATATATATATATATATTTTTATCGGATGGGTGCCTTCTGACTGTAGTAAGGCGCCTCTTCTGGATGGGCACCTTCTGATTGTGGTAAGGCGCCTTCTTCTGGTCAGGCACCTTCTTTTGGTCGGGCGCCTTCTGACTGCAGTAAGGCGCCTTCTTTTGGACTTGGCACCTTCTGACTGTGGTAAGGCGCCTTCTTTTGGATGGGTGCCTTCTGACTGTAGTAAGGCACCTTCTTTTGGATGGGCGCCTTCTGACTGCAGTAAGGCGCCTTCTTCTTGCATTGGCGCCTTCTTCTAGATGTAGTAAGGTGCCTTCTTGTGGGCTTGGCGCCTTCTGACTGTGGTAAGGCGCCTGCTTCTGGACTTGGCGATTTGACTGGAAGAAGGGTGATCAGACCTTCCCAATTTTTTTCACGCCGCCAGATTCTATCTACGAGCCGGTGTCGAAATGCCGAGCCGAATCAGCCCCGGTTTCCTGGATACCTATCCCTCGTGCTATCGGGTCCTCCACCTACAAAAAGCAACCAAAAAAGAAAAGAAAATAAAGGCAGTTAGACGCGTTTCGTGCCTGTTAGGCCCTGGGTTAGGATGCCTGCAGCTTGCATGCGGGCGTCGTCCCTACAAAAAAACACACATTAAAAACTATAACTAACTAAACAAATTGGGTGAGTACTTTCATGCCCACCATTTCACCCGTGAGAGTTCGGTCCAGTTCTAGCAAGATGGGGTCTCCCCCACGCGTACTCTGGATTCCACCTAAAATGTTTTGGACATATTATAGGGGCGTAGTCGGTGGCCATTGACCGTGAACATGGTGTTGCTTGCCGTCAATTGTCTTGACGTGCACCGCCCCATTCTTAATGAGCTCTCGCCACTTCATACGGCCCCATCCACCTCTCCATAAGTTTGCCCTTCCTTTCCTGGAACCGAGAATCGTATAACAAGCACTCCATTCCCCTACCTCGGAACTTCTTCAGCTTGATGTGGTTATCATGCCACTTCTTCCTCTCGCTTTCGTATAATCTCTCGTCCTCTCGCAAAGCATCCAGTCGGATTTCGTCCAGCTGATCTAGCCGGCGAATCCTCTATTTTTGAGCTTCGTCCAAGCTCAAATTTAATTCTGAAGCCGTCCTCGGAGTTTTGATTTCGAACTCGATGGGCATCATCGCATTTTTCCCATAGACCAGCTTGGAAAGGTGTGCATCCCGTGGTGGATTTCCACGTGGTGTTGTATGCCCAAACCGCCTCCGGCAACCGTGTGGCCCAATATTTCTTGTGTTGCTGCACGGTTTTGGTCGAGGATGTTTTCTATCTCCTCGTTTGTCACTTCTACTTGCCCGTTCGCCCGTGGATGGTAGGGCGTGGTTTTGTTGTGCCAAACTCTATACTCCTCCATCAGCTCCTCAATCAATTTGGAGGTGAATTGGGGCCCTTGATCTCGTTGTTATCTCCCGAGGAACCCCAAATCATGTGAAAATATGAGCAAATAAGAAGTCGACGACCGTTCTTTCCTTTGAGTCCCTTAATGCCTCCACTTCCACCCATTTGGTGACATAATCCGTGCAGACCAAAATAAACCTCCTTCCCATCGAAGGTGGATTAAATGGTCCCACGAAATCCATGCCCCATTTATCAAAAGGTTCCGGATGTACCTGGGGCTGCAGGGGCATTTCATCTCGGTGGGTTGGTCTACCCATCCTCCGGCACTCGTCACACTTGCTGGTATATGCTGCCGCGTCTTTGAACAGAGTGGGCCAAAAATACCCAGCCTGCAAGATTTTGTAGGCAGTTCGCTTCCCTGCAAAGTGTCCTCCACATGGCTCATCGTGACATGCCTTAAGCACTTCTGAAAACTCCTGTTCTGCTACGCATCTTCTTATAATTTGGTCCCATCCTATTTTAAATAGGAGACCATCCATCCAAAGGAATGATGCGCTCTTCTCTATGACCGCCTGCTTTTCTCGATAGGAGAGAGCAGGTGAGGTCCTTCCGATGGCCAAGTAATTGGCTATGTCTGCATACCACGGAGTTTGTTCACTAATAGCGAACAGATGTTCATCCAAAAACCGGTCTTCCACCGCTTGATGATCTGTTGGTATCAATCTGGACAGAAAATCTGCCACGACGTTGTCCTTGCCCGGTTTATCGACTATAGTAATGTCGAATTCCTGCAATAGCAACAGCCATCTGATAATTCTGCCACCAATGGCCGGCTTGCTCATCAGATACCTGATAGCCGCGTGGTCCGTATGGACGAAGACCTTGTATCCCGTTATATAGTGACGGAATTTGTTTATTGCATGGACAACTACGAGGAATTCTTTTTCTATCATCGTATAGTTGAGCTCCGCTCCCGCCAAGTTTTTACTAACATAATAGATGGCATAGAATTCTTCGCCATATTTCTGCCCGAGGACTGCTCCGATCGCACCGTTAGATGCATCGCAGTAAATATGGAACGGTATGGCCCAATTCGGTCCTCTCAAGACCGATGCAGATATCAATTTTTCTTTTAGCAATTGGAACGCTTCTTCGCAATCTCCCATCCAATTGAACTCTACGTCCTTAGAAAGTAGGGTGTGCAGTGGTTTGGCAATCTTACTAAATTCGGCGATAAATCGCCGGTAGTACCCGGCTGAACCAAGGAAACTTCTTACCTCTTTCTGCGTTCTGGGGCTAGGTAGGTCTTTGATGACCTCGATCTTCCTCTTGTCTACTTTTATCCCTTCTGCAGAGAGGTGGTGTCCCAACACGATGCCTTCCTGCATCATCATAAAACATTTTTCATTACTTAGGGACAAATGATTTTCCTTGCTCCTGTCGAGCACTCTTTCCAGATTTGTCATTGCCTCCTCGAAGGTTTCTCCATAGGCGGTGAAGTCATCCATGTATACTTCCACCCCATCTCCTATCATATCAGAGAATATGCTAAGCACCGCCCTTTGAAAGGTGGCCGGTGCATTGCACAATCCAAAAGGCAATACCTTATAGGCAAACGTTCCCCATGGACAGGTGAACGTTGTTTTATCTTGATCTTCTTCCCCTATATGGATCTGGTTGTAACCACTGAAACCATCCAAAAAGGAGAAGTATTTTCTTCCTAAGAGTGTGTCCAAGACCTGATCGATGAACGGGAGTGGGAAGTGGTCTTTCTTAGTCGCCTTGTTCAACGCCCGGTAGTCCACGCAGATCCACCATTTCTCGTTCTTCTTGGGGACCACCACTAATGGTGATACCCATTCACTGTCAAAAATCGGATATATGAATTCGGCAGATAGAAGTTTGTGCAGTTCTTCTCTGACAATGTCTTTCATTGCCGGGTTCATCCTTCTCTTGTGGCTGCCGACTAGGAGTTGCCTGGTCATCTAAGTAAATCCGATGGGTACATATTTTTGGGCTGATGCCATGCATATCTACGTAGTCCCATGCAAATGCTTGTTGGTGCTTTACCAAAAGCTCTTCCAATTTTTCTAGCTGTATGGGCGTCAACCTCGCTATTGACGTTTAATGTCCTCCCTGGCCCAACATGTATTTGTTGGATGTGCCGATCTTGGGCGCCAGTTAACGGTGATCCAGGTGCAGAGGTGGATGATTCTCCATGGAGAAACTCCATGATAGCACCATCCTCGTCCTCTTCTGCCACCTCCTCCAAGGTCATCACCGGCTGGATTATGGACAGCTCCGTAGTTCCGTGCTCGGTGATCCTGGGTTCTTCTCGCCGAGTCCATAGACTGAGCTGGCGGTGAAATGGTCAGCCTTTTGACATTTTGCCCATTGGAGATGGTCATTAGCCCATCCCGGCAGCTGATGTAGGCATCAACTATTGCCAGCCATGGCCTCCCCAAAATGAGTGGGTAACCGCCCAGCCTGGTCTTGGTTTGCAAAACTAGAAAGTCAGCTGGATATTCCCATGCACTTACTGTTACGATCACATCTTCCAGCATTCCTTTCGGCACCACGGTTGATCGATCGGCTAACTGCAGCACTGTCATGGTTGGCTTCAGGTTCGTGAGCCATAGCCTCTGCATGGTCTCTTGAGGCATCACGTTGATGGCTGCCCCGAGGTCAACCAAAGGTGTTGGACAGGGAATGTCCTCCAATTTTTACGGTCAGCACTGGGCTGCCTGGGTCTGCATACTTTGGATGATGTGTTCTACCCATCATTAGGTCTGCCAGTTTACCCATGACGTTGATAGTCTGGGTAACCTTCCGCCCCGGTCTCCTTAGACACATTTCTCTAATTGCCTTGGTGTAAATGGGGACGTCTCGAATTGCTTGAAATAATGGGATTGTCACCGTGAGATTCTTCAAGCTCGACAAGATGTCAAATTTTGGCTGTGTTGTTTTTCTTTGTTCCTGTAGCCGGCTAGGAAATGGAGCCTCCGCTCTCTCAAGTGCTTTTCCTTCTTCTACCAGAGGTGTCTCTTCTATTTTTGCCTCCTCTTCTACCAATGGAGGTATCTCTACCATTTCTTCCTCCTCTTCTACCAGAGGCGGAGTCTCTACTCCTAGCTGCCTACCTGATCTAAGCTGAATATTGTACATATGGTACATCTCACCTTCTACGTTGTATGCCGACTGATTTACTCTGTTGTTCGGGTTTGTTGTTAGTTGTGCTGGTAGCTACGTAGGTCTCACTGCTGGCAATGCTGGTAAGTTCTGTTGGATGTGAGCAGGAGCTACATTCTGTGGAGTCTGATTCCATGCATTGTGGCCTCTCCACTGCTACCCAGGATATGGATATGGCATCCATGGCTACTGATTCGAGAATGTTGTTAGGGGTGCGTTTGTCCAGGGTGACGGTCCCCACCACCCCATATTAGGTGGTTGAGGGGGTCCTTGGTGCATGTATGACCCTCCCCCATATGTTGGCATTCCGATTGGCATATTCCCCATGGGGGGCTATGGCCAACTCTTCCTATTGCCTATGAAATAGGCCTCCGTGCTCTCAGCCGCTTCCTGTTTACTGGGCAGTTGTGGGCACAATCGAGTTTTATGATTCAGCCTGCAAACTACGCATTCTCTGACCTTGTTTTCTGGGCATGCATTCTTTGCGTGCCTTCCTCTACATTTTGGGTAGAAATAGGCTAATGCTGCATCATTTTCTTGTTTCTTCTTTTCTAAGAGCAGCGTATCCATCTGCAATGCTAGAGATGAAAGCATTTCGCTCTTCAAATCCTCCAGCATGTTGCCTATCTCTGTTTTGGTGACTGAAGCAGTCGCCTTCATGGTCCTGGGGGTGACTTTGCCTCGCCTTCTCGAGTAGTTCCGGCATAATTTCCGGATGTCGTCCATAGCATGCTGATAGACATCACCTCCAGAGATCATGTTGAGAGCCTCCAGTGACTCATTGGTAAGTCCCCTCAAGAAGATACTTTTGAGGGACTTATCGGATAGCTTCGAGTGAGGGGACCATTGAAGATTAAAGGTGAATCTCTCCCAATACTCCTCGAGAGACTCATCTTCTCTTTGTGTCATGCTCAGGACCTCCTCCCTGGAGTCTCTTGCTCTCCCGAAATCTTGATATTGCTCTAAAAAGAGCATCTTCATCTCGGTCCCTGTGGTGATGTGTTTGTCTCCCGGACCGATGAACCATCGTAGAGCTGCATCGTCTAATGTGGAAGGAAATAATTTCAACTTCTGCGCATTTGATTTGTAATCCACAGACCTACACAAAACATCAAATTTAAATAAAAATAGGTCAAGGTCCTCAGTCGGGTGTCCTCTGAAGGACGGGAGGTGAGCAGGGGATATGTTTTTCATTTTGGTATCTCCTACTCCCTCCTCTATGGGGAAACTAAAGCCAGATGAGACTTCATCGTTATCTACCATTTTTTTAGGAAATGTGGTTTCTAATGCAGCGTTTATGGCCTTCTGGTCATTTAAAACTTTTTGAGTCAATGCTCTAAGGTTGTCTGGCGAGATCGTCTGATCCTCCATAGCCTTCCACAATAGGGCTTCCTCTAGAGGAGTCCTATTAAACAGGGGATTTGTGATAATTCGTTCGTCCCCTTGTTGATGGGATGAGGCGGCACTTTGCACAAAGTGCGGTTCCTCACTCCAATGGACTGCTGGTAGGTCGGACGGGTCTAACTCAAATCCAAAATGCTCGGCTGACTCAGGTCCTGATGGATTAGTTCTTATAAAGTGACTGTCAGGTCCTCTTCTTCTAGAAGAACTCATGCAAGGTCAGGTGAAGGTTTCAGGGTATTGTAGGTAATCTAATTGAGACGCTTCCTCGACAACGGTGCCAAAATGTTGTGGGCCAAACAAGGTGAATGGTTTCCTATTTTTGTCACATGCCCGTGCATTTAATTATCAACCCAGGGAGCTTCGTAAACTTGCGAAGAGTCGAAACTAGGTTACAACAATACCACTGGAGGGTGAGTCTGCTAATCCTACATTTGGGGGTGTTTTTGAGATGGTTGTCAATCATTCCCGCACTCCTCAATAAATTACGTAAGAAGAACATAAATAAATATACAAAAATAAATCTAATGCACATTCCTGGAAATAAACCTACTGCAGATACTAAAACTAGTAAATTAATGAACGTTCTATGAAAGCAATAAACTGATAAATAAATAGAAAGGAAATGGGGGAAGAAATACTGGCTTGGAGTGGGCCCAAGCTCCAGTAGCTTCTTCGTGATCGAACACGCGCTTTAGAACTTTTGTAACTGTAATATATTTATCAACGCATTACAATGTCACTCTTAATTATTTCTGTATCGCTATATATCTCTTCAGAACGATCTGCGTGTGTTTATATAACACACCCATAGAACTTCATTACAGAAGTGGTTACAATAGTCGATTCTTCCTAGACTAAATTAGAATAGTCTGGCGAATGCAATCGACGTCTGGCATTCTGTTTTGATGGCGACATGTTCATTTCGACTTGTGCTTTGCCTGGCACCCGTAAGATGTTTTGATACGTTGGTGCTATCTCCAATTTAGCTCTGCATGATGCAGAGCTAGAACTGCACCAGCCACTGTCATCCACGTCCTTCGAGTCTGGTCAACGGGCAAAGAATCAGTGGCACCTTTCGACTACAGGGAGGCGCTCCCATTCAGTTGGCGCCTTTCGACTGCAGGGAGGCACTGATATTCAGTTGGCACCTTTCGACTGTAGGGAGGCGCTATCTTTGGTTTGGCGCCTTTCGACTATAGGGAGGCGCTTGCATTCAGACGATGCCTTCCAACTACAGGGAGGCACCCATGTCCAATCGATGCCTTTCGACTGTAGGGAGGCGCTTGTTTTCACTTGGCGCCTTTTGACTACAGGGAGGCGCCTATGTTCAATCGATGCCTTTCGACTGTAGGGAGGCACTGTGTTCAATTGGTGCCTTTCGACTGCAGGGAGGCGCCTATGTTCAATTGGCGCCTTCCGACTGCAGGGAGGCGCCTATGTTCTCTCCATTGACTTTCGATGAAATAAAGTGCCAGGTCCATCGAAAGGACCTCGACTGTTCCAAATCTAACTAAATCAACTGCAATTCCACAAAACATACTAAAAGCACACAAATTAGATAACACGCATAATTATATCAAATATCTATATAATCATTTATAAAAGCACGCAATCCTTATTATACAGCCGCATATTGATCCAAGAAGTATGTACAAAATATGAGCATTTTTGGTGCTCATCAGTTGTCATATTTGAGGAAACCCCAAACCAAAAATACCTTGAAAGACATCTCAAGCCAAACCACCAAAGGTTTGTTGGTGCATCGGTGAGCCTCCAAAGAGAGTAGTGAGTACACACTTGGGCATGTGAACTCAATCTACCTCAAAATTAATACTTGATATCGAGGTATTGGTTTAGACACCCAAAACCAATGACAAGGTAAGTCAGGAGAGGTTAAGAGCCTCATGTTCCTAGGTATTTCGTGCCCCCATACCACAAATTGTCTCTTGCCACGGTGTATGCAAGGTTAAAGCATCCTTGTATTTTTGTGCAACAAATAAGTAGTTAACTTACTTTTATGCCATTTACTTACTTCAAGTATATGCGATATCTTTTCAATATTTTTGTCATATTGCTAAAAATAAATTGAGTTTTTGGAATTTTCTATGTAGGTACCAATGCTAAAACACCCCAAAAATCTCAAAATCATTATTAAGACCCCAAAATCAATCAACCTAGTCTTCGGATCCTGGTTCACACACTAGTGTGTGAACCACCTATTAGAATATAGGTTCGCACCCTGAGGTGTGAACCTTATGAATTGATATATTTTTGAACCAGAGGGCACACTGGTGAGTAGAAATTACATTTCGAAAAACATTCATTTCTCTTCCATAAATTATCAATCCGGTAAGTCCATAAACTTATGAGTGTCACGCATAGTATATGCCTGTAGTGTTGGGGAACAAATCTTGTTGTACCTTATTTAGTTTGGTGGCGATGTTTGTGTAATTGGATTCAAGCCAAACTAAATAAACTAAGTGCAGGAAATGAAATAAATAAATTATAAACAAAAAGTAAAGTGCTAAAAATAAAGTATAGAAATAAAATACGATAAAATAAACACACACCTGAATTAAATAAAGAAAGAGCTAAAGCAATAAACTAATCTACATAAAATAAAGAACAAAAATGAAATAAGGGAGGACTGTTGTAGGGAGTGGGCCCAAGATCCCGCAGATAGTCCACCCGGATAGCTGCGTAGAGCTTGATTGAATAATATGATTTGCACTCTTAATTAATTAAACAATAAAATAAAATAAGTTCTATGTAAAATTAATCATTGATCTCCTCTCTTGTTCATCTAGCCTGCGTCTTTATATAAAGTGCAGCCAGATCTCATTATAATAACAAATCGATCTATTTTAATCACATGATGTGATTTAGTTACAATTGATTCTACACATATTTTATTCTTCTATTTTAAAGTATGTTCGTTCACCAGAAGGATAAATATAAACATCGTTAGGTGTACATAAAAAAAAATCCTAAACTAATGCATCCTAAAAATAATAATATGCTTTAAGAGCTTTACAAGTTCAACCGGCCAATCGGTTGATAATAATAACAAGCACTTTATTTTATTTAATAAATGCATGATTAAAATAGATTTCCTTTGTCTTCACGTGCAACCTCCTCCATAGTCCTTGGTCAACCAGTCAAAGTTGACTTGGTAAATCTTGCAAAGTATGAAGTCATGGAGGTGCATTCTTTATAAGGAAGGCACCTACTTTTGTTGGGCGCATTCCTTATAAGTAAGGTGCCTACTCCTTCTAGGAACCTTCCTTAATGAGGAATGCACATATTTCTGTTGGGTGTCTTCCTTGAAGAGGAAGGCGCCTATTTCTGTTGGGCATCTTCCTTGAAGAGGAAGGTGCCTATTTCTGTTGGGTGCCTTCTTTGAAGAGGAAGGCACCTACTTCTGTTAGGCACATTCCTTTAAGAGGAAGGCACTTGCTCTCTTGCCTTAGTCTCTGTAAGAATAATTATGCCAGGTCCAAGTGGATGTAGACTGGAAAACACCATATTAGTAATAAAACCTGCATTTATACACATTTTCCACTAAAAACACCAATCAAGAATAATACCAAATTTTCTATCAATTATATGCATAAGTTATATAAAATGCATCTCATATGCTATTTGAACCAGTGATAATTCTCCTTAACCATGTATATAAAATGACCATTTTTGGTGCTCATCATTCCCCATGCCTAACATGTGCCACGCCCTTGTGGAACCAAAAGGTGGAGTTATCCCTCTTGTAGGCTGACCATGCCAAAAAGTTTGTCATGTCTTCATGACAACAACCCCTGGGATATATATATTTTCCCCTTTTTTTTTTTTTTAATGGCCTTCAGCATCTCTATTTCTCTGTCGCTGAGTGCTGTTATTTTTTTCCCATTCAACACTACTATTTTTTTTTGTCAGTACTATTTTTTATTCAGCACTGTGTTTTTTTCATTGAGTGTTGCTATTTTTTGTCCATTGTGTTTTGCTATTTTTTGTCCATTGAGTGTTGTGGTAGCAGCAAAAAGTTAGAAACACTTCCTGACTAATCACTGCAGATAAATAGTTAAATTGTGACCACACTGTTTAGGGAAAATTACCACTGCACTAATACTGGCATTTTTCAGTGTTGCACATTAGTCGGATTTGGTGAGACCAAATTTATTTAAAACAAGTGCAATCACCAGCTACTACTTTTACCCACATCTAAAACATATTTGGCATCTCCAGAACCTCCTTTGTGGTAGAGAGTATCATAATTTATATGTGTTCGCTCAAGATGACTACCATTGTCAGGAGGCGACAATGAAAATGATGCCAAATTTATTCATGCAGATGCCATAGCCTCTTTTTTTTTTTCAATTATATTTTTTTTTCAAGGCACATCATGTGTTTGAATTCTAATGGGAGATTTTGAAAAACTATGGAGGCATCGACTGGCATTAGCATAGAAATGATTTTAAAATAACTATACACATAATTAACAAGAAAATCAGTACATACCTGGGTGAATTTCGTAGAATCTGATATATATGATGTTGGTGGTGTGAGATGTCTTCATGTTGGTGCTCCTAGAGATTTTATTTATTTATTTATATGTATCTTTATTTTTTCTGCCATGAACAGAACAGATCTTGACTCTCTCATTTTTTTTTTTCATCCTCTGCATCAAAGAACAGATTCAATCCGCAACAACTGAGCTGGTGACTCTAAACTTTGAAATACCCAGCTTTTTTCTCAATAGCACAAAAAATATTTTAATCCTGCATTGACGTATCTCTCTCCGAATGCATTTACAAGATGAATATTAAAATTTATACCTGAAACGTGTGTCCAAAATGATCTCCCCTCTGAATTATTTCTTTTGCATGCATAATTGGAACAACATTGCATTCCTTTATTTTCTGGAGTGAGGAAAAACAATATTTCTTTCATCATTCACAACATCTATCATGTGCATTGCTGAGATGTATGTGTTGTATGTGCTGGTGTTGGTAGGATGTTCTCATACATTGGTGTGATCCCCAAATTAACCTACATGATGTAGAGTTGGAACTGCACCAATATTTGTTGCCCACGTCATGCTTGTCTAGTCAATGGGCGAAGAATAGGGGCACCTTCCCTATGAGGAAGGCGCTTGATTCTAGTTACTCCTTCCTGTCGATGCCTTCCTATGAGAGGAAGGTGCTTGCCTTCTAGTGGCACCTTCCTGTGGTGCCTTCCTATGAGAGGAAGGCACTTGCCTTCTAGTGGTGCCTTCCTATCGATGCCTTCTTGTGAGAGGAAGGCACTTGCCTTCTAATGGCACCTTCCTGTGGTGCCTTCCTGTGAGAGGAAGGCATTTGCCTTCTAGTGGCACCTTCATGTGGTGCCTTCCTGTTGGTGCTTTCCTGTGGAGCCTTCCTATTCGTGCCTTCCTATGGTGTCTTCCTATGGGAACCTTCCTATGGCACCTTCCTGTCGGTGCCTTCCTGTAGCGCCTTCTTGTGGGCACCTTCCTATGGTGCCTTCATGTTGGCACCTTCCTGTCGGTGCCTTCTGGTGAGAGGAAGGCACTTGCATTCTTTCGGCACCTTCTTGTAAGAGGAAGGCACTGGACTTCTATTAGTGCCTTCCTAGAAAAGGAAGGCACTTATCTTTTCTTAGTGCCTTCTTGGAAGAGGAAGGTGCCTACCTTCTTTTGGCACCTTCCTTGAAGAGGAAGGTGCCTACTTGTCAAATATATGTTTTCAAACTCCTCCCCAATTTTATTTAGCTACCAGTTGGAGGTTTCTCATTTCCCTTCGGGACCAGGCTGGTCCTCGGGAAAGAGGATACTCTCTTCCAATGAGCAGCAAAAATAAAACTTTGCTTCTAATTTGCATTTCATTGTGGAGTTATTTCAACAAAAGGGTTTTTCTTTTTTTTCATAGGAGTAAGTTAGACACCGACAATAAGGTGTCTTTCCACCATGTCTAAAAATTTTCACGTCCTCATGACAAAAGCCTTCCAAACTCCACCTTTTTTTTTTCATAGGAGTAAGTTAGGCATCGACAATAAAGTGTCTTTCCCTCCATGTCTAAAAATTGTCACGTCCTCATGACAACAGCCTTTTGAACTCCTTTTTTTTTCATAAGAGTAAGTTAGGCACTGAAAATAAGAACTTTTTCCTCCCATGTCTAAAATTGTCATGTCCTTGTGACAACGGCCTTCTGAACTCCCTTTTTTTTTCAACAGAAGATTTTTTTATTACGGTAGGTTCTGGTTCACCCGCATCTTCCCCCACTTAAATTGGTGATGCCCTTGTCACCATTGTCAAGTCCCTCTATGCAATAGGTCTGTAGCCCTCCAAATTTTAGGTCCCATATTGAACAACAGGTAACCCCATCCAAGGGAGAAGAAAATTGCTTATTGGTGCCTTCGTTCGGGTGGAAAAAGGCACTGTTGTATTGGGCTGATTGTAGGCACTCTCTTCCTAGTGGGAAGTAAGTACCTTTTCTGCTTCACTACACTCCTAATTGTAGGGCACAAAATGTCACATATGTTAGGCCTAGTTTAAGCCGACTCTGCCTATAGATCATGCTCATGGTTGTGTACTGTGAAACTACACCTACAAAACTGGAAAACAAGAATCATGGCCTATGCCTAAGGACCTAGATCTTAGGATGCCTTCAGATTGCACTCATCGGGCATGATTACCTGCACACATGAAAGCAGTAAAACAAGATTCATGACTTCGTGCATGTTAGGCCCTAGCTCTCAGGATGCCTGTAGCTTGCATTCGGTTCATGATTTCCTGCAAAGCAATAAGAAAGAAATTTTTATGCTAAGCAGGACATGTTCTATGTTTTTTTTTTCATTTGGAGGATTTGCATAATAATTTTTTTTTTCTTGTGCCATCGAACCACCTAGGTGTGGGAAATGGATCAAGGCACCCTAGATTTCAAGGTGCCTACTTGTTGTGGAATGCACCTGCTTTCTGTGGAATACGCCTTCAATGTATGGCACCTTCTTGATGCGAAAGGTGCCTCCAGTGTATGGTGTCTTCCTGATGAGGAAGGTGCCTCAAATGTATGGCACCTTCCTGATGCAAAAGGTGCCTCCAATGTATGGTGCCTTCCTCATGCGAAAGGTGCCTCTAATGTATGGCGCCTTCCTGATGTGAAAGGTGCCTTCATTGTATGGTGCCTTCCTAATGCAGAACATGCCTCCGTTGTATGGCACCTTTATGATGTGGAAGGCACCTCCATTGTATGGCGCCTTCTTCATGCGGAAGGCACCTTATTGATGATCAAGGCATCTTTCACTTTATCATTTTTTTCTCTTTTTTTTTTATGTATCCTCCTTTTTTTTTCCTTTTCTTTCTCTCTTTTTTTTCTTTTCTTTTTATTTTTTTCTTCTTCTATTTTTTTTAGTGAATGATTGAACATTCGTCAAAGCTACTGGTATGGTATGGGGTCTCCCCCATGCCGATTTCTAATCCACTCTCGCAAATGTGATGCGATTGTTAATAGAGCTTGTTGACCATTACTTGAACATTGTCTCGGCACTCTACTTTGTACGTGGTTTAGCATCTTTGACTCTACTCATCATTTACTCATGTTGTAATAGTCACACACCTTGCTACAAAACATTCCCAAATTTTCACAAGCACCTTGGGTTGGAAGCCTTTCGCTTGATTAGGGTTACTTAGCCTGCCTTCAGGCATTAATGTTGCCAAGGTAAAACTCTGCTAGCTTTCACCTACTAGATTGGATGCTACATGATTAGGTACATGATACAATTCATATAGTGTTATTACGAACTCCATGTATAAATATCAATTCACAAAATCTTCACAGACACCTCCTTATTTGTCTACATCACACTTCATGCCGTCCTGCAAAACATAAAAGAAAAAATCTAAACTAAAGGCATTAAAATAAAATTCTAACTAATTTTTTTTCTCTGTTTTATTTTTTGGTCTATTTTTCCTTGACCAGAATAGATATTGGATTATCATTTTTTTTTCATCATCTGCATAAAATAACAGAATGTCAACTTCAACCATTTGAGATGGTGATTTTTACATCTGGAGGCTTGTCAATGATCCATCCTAAGAATTTGGCAAAATGTGCCATGTACTGAAACATCTTTCCCCTCACACTTTTTTTGTGAAAAGTAGATTTCTCCATGGTTTAAGATCCTCTCAAAGTTGATGTTATCTTCCACCATAGTGAGACTCTACCTCTCTTTTGTATATTTTCTTCACATATTTTAATAGAATGAGAATGCTACCATAAAAACTGTAATGTTGGCACTGTGCATTCAAAATTGGAGGTTGTGTGAGTCAGGTAAATATGCAGCCTACTGTGTGAAAGTTACATTCCATGTACCATTATGAAAGGATTTTATGAAAACCAACAACTCACATTTTTGAAACACCAAGCTCCTCCTCAATTAGCACATAAAAAAATGTTAATCCTGCTCTAATGCATATCCAAAGTATTGGACTCTCTGTATCATTGCAAGGATTAATCTTCGTGCACTATTTTCTCATCGTGTGCCCTTGAACACATCACTTTTTCAATTAAGTAATATTTACACAATCCTAACACATGTGCATCTGAATAATCTCCCACTTTGAATTATTTACATCACAGGTGGAGTTAGAGTGGCCCTACGATCCTCTATTTCTCAAAGTGAGGATAAAAACAAATATTTTCCATAATATACAACATGTGTCGGGTGTTCAAGTGTGACACCTTCATAAAATGCCTCGATGAGATTTATGTGCTATTATTTTTCTAGCCACCTTGAGCTCCATTCACACATTTTTTTTTTTTTTGCTCAAGCACCATATGGCCTTTGTGCAGACATTTAAAATCTGATCTCCTCCAAGCTCTTTCCCTGTTTTATTTAGCTACCGGTTGGAGATTTCTCATTTCCCTTCTGGACCAAGCTAGTCCTCAAGAAAGAGGATACTCTCTTTCAACAAGCAGCAAAATAAAACTGTGTTTCTGATTTGCTCATTAACTTGGAGCTTTTTCAGCAGATGATTTATTTTTTTTCTCTTTTTTTTTTCTTTTTTTTTTCACAAACACTATAAATAGCGTTCGTTGTGATGTTGGCAGCATTGATGAAGGTGGGGTCTCCCCCATGCCTACATCTGAACTAGTCTTCTCGAAATCTTTTTTTTTTCAACTAGTCTGATATGCTGTAGCATGAGAAGAGTATTTTCCTTCATGGCATCGCAACCAAACTTCTTTCAACATAATTGCAAAGTGTGCAGGCCATCCAATGACTATCCGTGAGCTAGAAACCTGAAGAAAACATGGCATAGTAGTCTATTAAAAACACATGCTAGTTTCTGATTCACCAGGTCGCCTTAAGTGCAAGTGAAGAGCATACTCCATAACAAGGCGTTCTCTTTAAATTATGCTCTGTCATTTTCCTTGAATTATTAATTTCATCATAAAAAATATTTACCAATACGTTGCAAAAATTTCAAGCCTGTAAAATTTTTTAATTTAAAACCAAGCTTCTAGAGGCACAATTTTTCAATGGTTTCTATATAAAAACATGTCCCTAAAAATTTTCAATCAGACCTGGGTTGTGCTTATTTATTTTATTTCTTGGAACTATTAAAAATATGATGGAAATCCTTCAATGCCATATTTTTCTAATTTTTTTAACAACACATTTTATTCCTACTTCTACACTTAATTTGGTACATCAGGTTCATTTACCTGAGAAGTTATAAAATGCAAACATTTTCCAATGGAATTTAGCTCTGACTGTACCGACAACTATTTTTAGCCTTATAAAAAGGCCCACGGTGGACTCACACTTCTCAGGTAAAATATCTATAGGTAATTTTAAATAGAATTTTTATCTGACCTATAAATTAGAACACTACAGTTTAGACACTCCCCGACAACAGCGCAAAAATAGTGAGTAGAAATTACATTTCGAAAAACATTCGTTTCTCTTCCATAAATTATCGATCCAATAATTCTGTAAACATATGAGTGTCACGCACAGTATATGCCTACAGTTTTTGGAAAAAAATTTGGTTGTACCTTATTTAGTTTGGTGGGGAGGTTTGTGTAATTGGATTCCAACCAAACCAAATAAACTAAGTGCGGAAAATGAAATAAATAAATTATAAACAAAAAGTAAAGTGCTGAAAATAAAGTATAGAAATAAAATACGATAAAATAAACACACACCCAAATTAAATAAAGAAAGAGCTAAAGCAATAAACTTATCTACATAAAATAAAGAAAAGAAATGAAATAAGGGAGGACTACTACAGGGAGTGGGCCCAAGATCTCGCAGATAGTCCGCTCGGCTAGCTACGTAGATCTTGCTCAAATAAGAGGAGTTGCACTCTTAATTAATTAAACAATAAAATAAAATAAGTTGTGTAAAATTAATCATTGATCTCCTCTCTTGTTCATATGGCCTATGTCTTTATATAAAGTGCAGCCAGATCTCATTACGATAACAAATCAGTCTATTTTAATCACATGATGTGATTTAGTTACAATTGATTCTACACATATTTTATTTTTCTATTTTAAAGTATGTTCATTCACCAGAAGGATAAATATAAACATCCTTAGGTGTACGTAACAACAAATCCTAAACTAATGCATCCTAAAAATAATAATATGCTTTAAGAGCTTTACAAGGTCAACCAACCAATCGATTGATAATAATAACAAGCACTTTATTTTATTTAATAAATGCATGATTAAAATAGATCTCCTTTGTCTTCACGTGCAACCTCCTCCATAGTCCTTGGTCAACCAGTCAAAGTTGACTTGGTAAATCTTGCAAAGTATGAAGGCATGGAGGCACCTTCTTTATAAGGAAGGCGCCTACTTTTGTTGGGCGCCTTCCTTATAAGGAAGGCACCTACTTTTGTTGGACGCCTTCCTTATAAGGAAGGCGCCTACTTTTGTTGGGCACCTTCCTTATAAGGAAGGTGCCTACTCCTGTTGGGTGCCTTCCTTAAGGAGGAAGGCGCATATTTCTGTTGGGCGCCTTCCTTGAAGAGGAAGGCACCTATTTCTGCTGGGCACCTTCCTTGAAGAGGAAGGCGCCTATTTCTATTGGGTGCCTTCTTTGAAGAGGAAGGCACCTACTTCTTTTGGGCACCTTCCTTGAAGAGGAAGGCACTTGATCTCTTGCCTTAGTCTCTGTAAGCAGAAGTATGCCAGGTCCAAGTGGATGTAGACTAGAAAACACCATATTAGTAATAAAACCTACATTTATACACATTTCCCACTAAAAACACCAATCAAGCATAATACTAGATTTTCTATCAATTATATGCATAAGTTATATAAAATACATCTCATATGCTAATTGAACTAGTGATAATTCTCCTTAACCGTGTATATAAAATGAGCATTTTTGGTGCTCATCACACACCACATACTTTTACACTCACTTGGATGTAGGTATTGTGTGAAACCTTTTGTTTTTCCTCTTTTTTGAAGCTAATATTTCCTATTGGGCTACAAATTCCACATAATCACAAACTCCTATTTGTTGTAGTTAAATTTACATTCACTTTTTAGATTAGTTTCAATTCCTATCCTTTCCCTTCCAAACACATTTAGATTAGTTTCAATTCTAGTCATTTCCCTTCCAAAAGCATCTAGATTAGTTTCAATTCCTATCATTTCCCTTACAAAAGCATCTAGATTAGTTTCAATTCCAATAATTTCCCTTCAAAAGCAATTAATTAGATTTCCCTTTCGAAAATCAATAGATCATTTTTTTTGTGCAAAACCAAGTAGATTTGCTTTGAAAATGCATCATAGCATAGTTTTGTTTTGAAAAGGCATTTAGAGTAGATTTGCTTCTAAAATAGTATTGCACAAACAAACACCACACACTCACGTCCTATATAAACTGTGTAAAGAGCTAACTTTCATCTCCAACCTGAATTGGATTTCATCACCAATTCACCACTAGAGTTCAGTGAGGTCTGGGTTCTACTCTCCACTAGCTCACCTCTAGTTTTAGACACCATAGTAGCCCCCCAGGTGGATTTTTCTAGCATTAATACCTGGTCAGTCCTTCCCACTTTGAGTGTTGTTTATCTAGAATTCATCAATGGAAGGTACCTTTAGAGTGGGTAATTTTAGAAAGCCTCTTTACCATAGGGATTTTCAAATAATTAGTGGGTGCAACTGATCATTACTGTGCATACCTTAAACATGAAGGTTAAGAAAAAACCTTTATTAGGGTAGGTAGCAGCATATTAACAGCACACCCTCTCTTCATGAGAGTTTATTTGACTCATTAGAGCATTTTGGGTCTCCTCCTTTGGATATCATTTTATCGTGCTTATTACATATAGGTTTCATTCACCTATTGGATATAGTTCTATTATGTGCACCTTTGGGTTTTGTAGGAGGTTTTGTATTGCAACATACCTATTTCAAGTAGCACTCACCCATTACCTATGGTTTGTTCCTAGGGCGGATACATACTTTCATCAAAACACATGAAAATAAAAAACAAATAATGTTTTCTTATTATTGAGTCTCGTGAAATTTGTTACAATAGCATATCAAATGTGCTATAACTCACTCTTTAGTTGTTCCACAATTTCACTTCCATGCTATACACTACACGATCTATTTTTAGGCAATTTACACCCCTAGTGTGATTTTCCTACACTCGGATCTATTCACATGATTTTGTACAAAAATAACCTTCCAAGCTCCAAAACTATATTACACATGTCTACACAACACACATAGGATCTTCACAGTATAAAATCCATCCTCTATCACTATTTTTGGTAGTTCGTATACCCACGTGTGAACCTTTGGTTGCAGAGGTGGTTTGCACCCCAACATGTAAACCTATTTTTAGGTCTCAAATTTCACACACAGGACACAAACACCTTCCACAACATATATCTACCATTTTTTTCTCATTTTGAGTGGTTCGCACAACCCTATGGGAACCTCCAATAGCTGAGTAAGTTTGCATCCCCCTGTGTTAACCTATATTTTTGAGAATATATAATGTCCCAGATAGCCATAGATATCTCCAAAGTTTAGATCTCACATATTTTGGATGTTACCACACATTTTTTACACATCACCATGCTAGTTATGTATAGTTATACATGTGAATCCCTTCATCATGCCACTAAGGCTGCTCAGTGGACTATCATGATGGTAGGTGCTTCTACTTCTCAGACCACAGATCCTCCTTTCAAGTCTGAGTAGGTTATTAATGTAGGTCCACCTAACCTATTGACTAGGCCTTCCACCCCTGGTGCTAGCCCCATATCCCATATGACATATTTTCCTCCATCCCACCTCTTGGACGAGACCTTCAAGGAGACCCCTCCCTTGGAAGATCTCTCCTCTCCCAATATCCCATCCACATACTTCAAGCATGTCATCTATACCCCTCTTGGTCACCCCATACTGATTATAGTGGTAGATGAGTTCACCCCACCTACATCACATTCTTCTACCCATCTATTCCTTAAGCATTCCTCCCATCCACTTTTGGAAGATGAATCTAGTCCAGTTGTTTTCCAAATCAATATTGATGTTGTCACCACTGTCCAGAAAGTCGGTATGATATCCATACCTCATTCTTCCATATATCCCCTACCATACCTTCATCACAAAATCTATCCTCTCAGTAGGCTTAATTGAGTTACCAACCTTCCTCCTAGCCACCTTCATCACTCTCACCTCAAAACTATTCACATCGATATTAGTACTACCAAATCTCATCACCTAATATATCACATCCCTCATTGTAGGTTCACCCATAGTAGACATCCTCATACTCACATACACATCCTTTCACACCATAGTTCACCTCCTATCCACCGACCATATACCCACCATGATCATCTTATGGAACCCCATTGGCTCCTTCATCATCATTTTGCTTACCACCTCTACCTTCCTTTCAACCTCCACCACTAAAACCTACCTATCAGGGTCATCCACCTTGATATTTGGTTTATCTTGAGTCCCTACTTGCCATCCCATATAGGCTGCCTCCATCTTCATTAGTCCCAGTACACTTTCACCACAACCACATCTCTTCCACCCTCTTCTTCTATACCAATCACTTTCTTCACCTCGCCACCCACATGGTTCTCCACCACTACTACTCAAGCACAACCAACTTTCCAATATGCACAATAGCAGCAAGTCCCTATGCCTACCTAGAAAATTATCAGATATTATGATCAGTAGTAGTAGCCACCCACCTACCACTCTTCATAAATTTCACCGCATCCATCTCAACTTTTGGTCCCACACTATCAAACCATGTCAATGTCTGATCCAGACTAGGATGCTTACTATAATTCATGGGATGAACAATAATTGCAATATCCACCACATATAGATTATTTGCAACCATCATCATAGCCATTACCTGCACCCACATCATCACCTCCATTCCTTGCTCCACCAAATACTACCACAGTGCTCTCTAGAAAATTTTAAACCATGCAGAAGCAAATTTGTATATTGGATTTATGCATGACTGGTTATGGGCCTCATAAACCCACATATTATGAGTTATGCAATGAATCAATTCACCCTTTTGTACCTATACATCCATATCCTTACAGATTTGAGATCCCTAAATTTGATAAATTTAAATGTAAGGAAGATCCTAGAGAGCACCTTAATAATTACTGCTTTGTTTGCTACTATTGGCATGGTAGTGATCCCCTTATGCTTTGTACATTTGCACTTTCACTTGGGGAACAAGTATTAGATTGGTACAACCACTTGACTCACCATAATTTATTCACTTTCTAAAAATTGGCAAATATATTTCTATAACACTTCTCAATTAATATCAAAACCAATCTTTACCTTATTTGATGTCTATGCTTTACATCAGTGGGATGACAAGCCTATTACCAATTTTGTCACCTATTGGAGAGTGGTCATTCATGATCTTTCCCTTCTCCCACCTTTCTATCTTTTCAAACTATTTGTAAAGATTTTCCATAAACAAATATTCTAGACATTGCAAATTCATCAGAATTGGACATTTGAGGAAGCCATCTCCCAAGCCAAATTTATTGAGGACATCAAGGTCCACACAAGAAAAATCAAATTATATCATAAATATCCCTACCCCACCAATTATCACTAAAACTACCCTCCATATGTACCATCCACCACCCGACCACCCCAAACCAATAAGATCCTTGTCAATTCTCCATATCAACCACCGCAAGTGGCATCCACACAAGCTCCACAACCCACTCCCCCATAATCTCCTCAAAACCAATACCAAGCCAATCCTCCACTCCTTCTCACTGCATACCTAGGCAATCCTCCACTACAATGTAATCCATACCAAGTTTGTAATCCATGTCCACCTCACCCTCCATGTAATTGGATGCTTTTATTTGAGCCCATTCCTACTCTATTCCTTAGATTACATGAGGGAGGTCTCATCACTTTACCAAATGTCCAACCTCTTTATCCAAATCATCTTCTTCTACAGGACCACAATCCATAGGATTTCTATGATTACCATCAACAACATGGTCATATAATTGATTCATACTATATTTTTTGCCATTCCGTGCAAGACCTTATCGATCGAGGCACTATTAAAGTCTCAAATCCCCTCACACCACAAAATCAAAACTTGGGGATATATCAAAATCCATTACCCAAGCATAGGGTTAATCTACCTCAAGCTGATCCGCACCAATTCAATCATGTCAATCAAGGTCCTTACCATTAGGGAATTGTGGGAATGATCAATTTTGCCACTCTCAATCAATGCTATTCACCCCCTACGTCCACTCAACAACCCTCCACCTCTCAAAAACCACCTTCTACAACTTCAATCATGACCCTAAAAATTCCTCCACCCATTCAATATAATTTCATCACCATCCATGGTAGTATTTCCCACTAGCTCCACACTGCCCTTGCAAATTTATCCACCTACGACTTCCTATAGAAATTCAAAATTCATCATGAACCCCTTGATTCTATCCTTCAATCTCTCGCTCTCAAGACCCATGATACAAATGCCTTTACCAACTTTATCAGCAATTTCTAGATATGCCTACAACCTTCTATCAACTTCCACAACCATTAAATTATAGAAGTTTTAGGCAAGGGAGCGGATCCCCCATTACATATTCAAGCCTCCATCAATGTTGTTACCTATAAGTTTGTTCTCATAAATATAGGCTCATCCATCAACATAATTTCTACCACCACCTTGGGCCACCTTGCCTTCCCCCTTCCCATATCGCCACTCCATCCATGGACCTTCGAGCCTTTAATGGCTCAATGTGTCCCACCCTTGGTACCATTGTCCTGCCCATAAAGGTAGGTGCCAAAACCATTTCCACTCTCTTCCATGTTATCAAAGGTGAAATATTGTATAACATCCTTTTAGACTGCCCTTGGATTCAGGACATGCAATGCATCCCTTCCATGATCCATAATTTTATCAAATATATCCATAATTGCTTAGTCCACTACATCCCTTCTAATACTGGTCCATTCTAATTTTGCAACATCATCACTCTTCACCTGATCCACCCCTATCATCTATACAATTCACCTCTACCCCACATTGATCTCTTGAAAATACTTATCCATCATATTCACAACCTTATCCTCCACTACCTGATCTAAGCAACATCACATCAACCTCCTCAAATCCTCCTCAGTATCCCAACACACCAGTTCTTCCTACATTTTTTCATCAATCCTCCTCACCTTTCACACCACTTCCTCCATTTACCTTTTATGCTACACCTTCCATCCCATCTTCATTTAATAACCCACCTATTCTACCCACACCTCCTACATCTTCTCATCACTTTGTGCCCTGATCGATGCATACATGGGTCATCTCTAGTTCACCCACCACTACTTCCATCCCCACTTCCCAATTCATCCATGCCAATCATCCTATCATCGGAACAATTGCTTAGTGCTATGAGTGGACACAACATGGCTCTTTATTTGATGATCATTTATCTCAATCTCATCCTTTCGATTCAACCCCTTCACCTGCCAATCCACCTACTCCAATTCCTTCACCTTCTACACCACTTAGGAGGTCCTCTTCTCAACCTGAGCATACACCCCCTCCTCATGTCTCAATACTCATGACCACCCTAGGTCCTGGTGAGTATAACATATCCAATGCTCAGGTCCTTCCATCCAACATCCAATCCACTCGTGACTCTGGATGACCTCATGATGTGCCCTTAACTATTGGGGTAGTGGTTCCTTTAGGTCCTCCCGATAATTGCACAAATTTCATATATGGGGGACTTGACTCATTCGTAGAACCTCCAACACCTCCACCACCACAAACTAGATTTTTTAGTAACCTTTATCACATATCAAATCCCAATTTTACCTATAATTATCTACGTATGTATAATTGGCATGGGTATGACCTAGGGAGATATGAATAGGGGTGTCATACATATATCCATCCTCCCTTGTGCAAACCTACCGACTGATCAGGCATTGTTTACCATCCTCCAACAATCAGTACACTCGAGCATGAGTTGCAAAATATGGATCTTGATCCTGTGGACATTCTTTTTGATGAGGAATTTGAGCTTAATCTATCGATACGTAGTTCTTACCCTCATTCTACAATCGATATTCCATCCACATTATTTCCACCATCCCCACCGTATGATCCCCTCTCGCTGCTTGAAGTCAAAACCCTTGCTCACCACTCCACCGTATTATCCCTTGATCCACCTCTGACCATAGATCCACATTTTATAGAAGATCGTCCTTCTTCACCCTCACCTGATATTCTATTCTTCTTCATTCAAGAACTAATACTACCTAAAGGCCTATGTTCTCATTCCCCCTTACCACATGTGGTGTTAAACCCAGGTCACCACCAACATTTTTTGGATTCATTGCTATCCTCATTTGATTCATCACAACCCTCATTATCTACATCTCCCTTATCTAGTCCCTCGGTCAACATGATCTCTTTTGACTTGTATGCTCCACTACGATATTCAAACCATCCTAATTACATCCTATTGCCTATCCCTTATTTCATTACCTTTGATGATATCTTTGAAACCCCCATCATCACTTAATTCCTCCCAACACCACACATGTTATAATCCACAAATGCCCCATTACCTTCCATTCCACCTCTCCTACCATGGATTAATCATACAAATATTTATCTAGATGATAAATTCTAGCTCACATATTCCATCGATGACCTTCATCTCATCCCCATACCCGCACAACTCCATGATGGTTCTCACATGCTTGTCGAGGACACCATTGAAGTTGACATTGGCAATGATATGGAACACCCTCACATCATCTACCTCATCTCTAGCCTATCCAAAGAAGAATGTGTCCTTTATACCAATTTCCTTAGATACTATATTAAGGTGTTTGCATGGTTGTACATGGATATGCTTGGCCTTGACCCATCGTTAGTCATGCACAATCTTATATTGGATGGCAATACCAAACCTATTTGACAAAAGTTGCACCACATGCATCCCATCATTGCACTTATTATCAAAGAGGAGTTACAAAAACTCCTTGAGGTAGATTTCATACAACCTATCAATTACCCTGAGTGGGTTCCCAACATGGTTCCCATCAGGCTCGGATTGACCAATTGACCTTCTTAGATGAATATCACATTCAAGCTATTGAACACACAAGTTTATCAAGATCATATCTGACGTGCCTATAATTCCAAGGTACACCAACATGAATTCCAATTCAGAGACATTATCCTCAAAGAAAACCAACAAATTACTAGCCAGATGCACCATCTCTATAACAAATTTACACCCAATTGGCTATGTCCTTACCTAGTTACTTAAAAGTTTGGATTTGGGGTATATCACATGGCCATGTTGGAAGGTATTGCTGAACTTGATCCCATTAACATTATTCATATGTGAGCATTTTACGCCTAATTGCAGGTATTATAGCTTATCACCACTTGTACATATGTATATAATTCAAAACAACATCCAAAAATAAATAAAGAATTATTATCATCAATCACATCACAATCAATCCATAAAAAAAAACATCATAATTTTTGACATTCTACGACACTAATTCAACTTGCATTTACATTTAAATCTACTTCATTTATCTATTTCCTTTATTGCCCCTTCCCCTTTTCTTATGTAATTAATGTTGTATGGTCATGATTAGAGTGGCTACATACCTTTCATTTCACTCCTTCTTCTTTTTCTTTTTGTCCTTTCCTTCTCTTCTATTTCTTATCTTCTCTTCTTCTAGTTACCCATCAATATTGTATGGTCATGCTTCAAGTGGCTACATACCTTTGATAGTTTTATTTTCTTATTTATCTTATATTCATTTTTCTCTCATTACTCATTAATGTTGTATGATCATGCTTCGAGTGGCTACATACCTTTGATAAGTTTATTTCTTCTTCTCCCTCTGCTCTCTCTTCTCCTTTATTTATTCTTTTATTTATTTCTATTACCCATTACACTCGTGTCCCATTCCATTGTCCATAACAATGGGGCAACCTTACACATAAATTATTATTTTTTACATCCATATAGGCATCTATACATAATCATTGTAAATACCATGCTTGGGGAATTAAACATGCACATGCTAGCATACCAGTGTGATGCCCAACCCCTTTTTTTGGAGACAATATTATTGAAATATTTTGATTACTTCGCCCATCAATAATTATATAATAAACCACCATCTGAAGTTGGTATATTTAAAAAAAAAATCCAAACTTCCCTTAGTTACCTTGTTCTCATTCCTGGATTTACTCACACGTCCTACACATTAACTATATTTTGGAAATAGGACTAGCTACGATGCATGTTGATTAATTCTTAGCATAAATCACTCCACTCATTATATCATTCACATGATTTCTTTCAAACTTGAGGATTGATAAAAGGATGTCATAAAATAAAGAGAAAACAGGTAGAAAATAAAAGCCAACGCCCACAAAAAGAAGTAAATTAAAGTAGAAGAAAAGATAAAATATAGAGAAACACATAAGAAAATAATCATACAGGGGCATAAAATAAAAAGAAAATCCTTGAGAGTACCATCCACTTGAATCCCTGCATTCCTCAGGTCTTTAAAAATGAGCTCTCTTACCGTCTAAGTTACCATGCAATTACAAACCATCATTTTTCAAAATGGTAAAATAAACATCACTTTACACACACAAATCTAGGATTGAGGTCTTATTTACCAAGATAGCCTAGAACCTATTCAATAAATTTTCTCAGTTAGTCAATGGGTTTGATTACTTACAAACTGTAGTATTTGAATATCCTCCCTCCAATATTTATATCCAAATTCCTTGGAATAATGGAATGGATTACATCATCTGGCTATTGTAATGATGCACATGTTGTCCCTAAGTAACTTGTTTATATCTTTTGCATTATCACCTTATGCATAACAATTTTATGTCACCCTTCATTTTAGTTCATATTTATTTTAGTTTTTCACTATTTAATTCACATGTAATTATTTACTACCGCATCTACATTAATCATGCATCACCATAAGCAAAAACAATCAAAGAAAAAAATACAAATAGACACAAGTGCTGCAGAATATCATATGTATATATATATATATATATATATATCTCAAAATCGATGCCCTACGACTACAATAAATATGTTCACCACCTAGGTTTTGTAGGTGAGTTGGAGAGGAGAGGGTAATCCTTCAAGGGAGGTCCCAAGTTCAAATCAACACCCTACCAAAAATCTGAATTGGGTATCTAAAATCCAATTGATAATGTTGGTGCAGGTGGGGTCGGGTGCGACCCTCGGGTGACTTTGATGGTGTAGAATCCCCTGTTTGTGGTCTCTCAGACCAAGGTGGCTCCGCAAGGGGTTTTTCACTTTTAAAAAAAATATGTCTGCCCTTACAGGTATATCATCACATATCCATGTACATACATCACCATTAAAAATGCCATACAACTACAATAAGGAGTGTACACTCATAGCTAAATCTCCCCAAAAAGAATCTTCTCATCTTGAGCACCTACAAAAATACCAAAAATACCAATCGATCTACCTCCATAGCCTCCTCATGATTGATGTACAGTATGTGTCTCACCAATACCCTCATCTACTAGAGCTCATCCTATCACCACCTAGGATGACTCGGTCTTTCGATCCCCTCCTCCCTGTGCTACCTCCACCTTCGCTGGTGGTGCCATCCTCATTGATGCATATAACATCGTAGGTGCCACCACTTGTTGGCCCATCTCACCAACTAATGGTGTGCTCCTTTGACTCCTCTCTTCCTGAGGGTGCAACAAGGAAAGAGACCTAGAGTACATTAGGATAGGTATCCCATTCACCATCATCTCATTCTCTACCCTCATCCTCTTGGGATCCTCCTTCATGTTGGTTGCCATCAATCTCGTACTAATACAAATAGGTAGATAAAAACTTATTGGTCCAATTTGAGTGGTATGACATCACCGCTACTCCATAATCCACAAATAATTTCACCAATACCATGGCCTTGCTAGGCTCTCTCATTCTACAAAACCTGATTTTTGATACAACTCACGTGTCCATCCACACCCTTTTCCATTCTGCCATTTCCAAAATATTGCCTCCTCATGATGATGTCATCAATATCATCGAAGATCACCCACATGACCCATGGTTTTCTCAAGTCAAGGATTAAATTAACCTCGAGATTCTACCACCTGATCTAAATTATACCCACAACTAATCTTTTAAACTACATGTCATTCCATATACATTGCTAGATGATATCCTTTACAAGTGAAGTTATGATGGTATTTTATTGCACTGTCTTGAGCCCTTCGAGGCCCAACACATCACTCAAGAAGCTCATGATGGTACTTGTGGAAACCATTTTAGTGGCATGGCCATTACCAAATGCATTCTACGAATGGGCTATTACTGGCCCACAATGGAACATGACTACTGTGCCTATGTCAAAAAGTGTGTTAAATGCCAACATCATGCCAATATTACACACTTGCCTTCTCAGACTCTACAACCTATCCAATAAATGTGGCCCTTTTCACAATGGGGTTTGGATATCATTGGTAAAATCACACCTGCCTCATCTGCTAATCATAATTTTATCATCATTGCAACCAGTGCTTCACAAAATCGGTTGAGACCATCCCTTTAGTTCAAACGACCAATACCAAAATTTTTGATTTTATCATTCAACACATCATTTATCATTTTAGCATCCTATAAAAATAAAAACTAACAATTGCACTCCCTTCAAGAACAAGAATTTTTGTGCACTATGTGAAAAAATCAACATACAAAATAACTTCTCCACTCCATACTACCGACATGGTAATGGCCAAGTAAAATCTAAAAACAAAACTATTTGTGCCATTCTTCGAAAAACCATTGCAGAATCACATAGTGAATGGCACAATCAAACACCATTAGCACTATGGGCCTATCGTACTAGTATCCACACTCCAACTGGGGCAACCCCATTTTTCCTTTTATATGGTACTAAAGCCATCATGCCCTTGGAACTCAAAACACCATCCTTATGGATTTCCATGCAAGAATTCATTGATGATGATACATCCCATCATGCTCAGCTTTACCAATTGACCTTAATAGATAAATGTCACATTCATGTTATTGAACACACATGAGATTATCAAGATCGTCTAAAACATGCCTACAATTCAAAGGTACACCAACATGAATTCCAAGTCATATAATTTATCCTTAAATAAAACCAAAAAATTACTAGCCAACCATACCATATCTGTAACAAATTTACACCCAATTGGCTAGGCCCTTACCTAGTTACTCAAAATTTTGGATTTGGGGTATATCACCTTGCCATGTTGGAGGGTATTGTTGAACTTGATCCCATTAACATTATTCACCTATGAGCATTTTATGCCTAATTGTAGGAATTAGAGCTCATCACCACTTGTATATATGTATATAATTCAAAACAACATCCAAAAATAAATAAAAAATCATCATCATAAATCACATCACAATCAATCCACACAAAAACAACATCATCATTTTTGACATTCTACGACACTAATTTGACTTGCATTTACATTTAAATCTGATTCATTTATCTCTTTCCTTTCTTATCCCTTCCCACTTCTTCTGTAATGGATGTTGTATGGTCATGCTTCGAGTGGCTACATACCTTTCATTTTACCCCTTTTTCTTTTTATTTTTTTTCTTTCCTTCTCTTCTCTTTCTTATCTTCTCTTCTTCTAGTTACCCATTAATGTTGTATGGTCATGCTTCGAGTGGCTATATACCTTTGATAGTTTTCTTTTCTTCTTTCTCTTATATTATTTTTTCTCTTGTTACTCATAAATTTTGTATTATCATGCTTCGAGTGGCTACATACCTTTGATAAGTTTATTTCTTCTTCTCCCTTTGCTCTCTCTTCTCCTTTCTTCATTCTTTTCTTTATTTGTATTACCCATTACACTCACACCCCATTCCATTCTCCATAACACTAGGGAAACCTTCCACATAGATTCTCACTTTTTTGCATCCATATAGGCATCTGTACATAATCATTGTAAATACCATGCTCTGTGAATTAAACATGTACATGCTAGCATACCATTGTGATGCCCAAACCTCTTTTCAAGAGGCAATATTATTAAAATGTTTTGAGTGATTCACCCATCAACGGTTATATAATCAACCACCATCCAAAGTTGGTACATTTCAAAAATATTTCCAGACTTCCCTTGGTTACCTTGCTCTCATTCCTAGATTTAATGACACGTCCTACACATTAACTACATTTTGGAAATAAGACTGGCTATGCTGCATTTCAATTGATGCTTAATGGAAATCACTCCACTCATTATATCATTCACATGATTTCTATCAAACTTGAGGATTGACAAAAGGACAAGTTACAAAATAAAGAGAAAATGGGAAGAAAACAAAAGACAACACCCACACACAAAAAAAAAGGAAAGTAAAGAAGAAGAAAAGATAAAAGATAAAAGATATAAAAATGCACAAGAAAATCATCATACAGGGGCATAAAACAAAAGGAAAAGCCTCGATAGTACTATTTGCTTGAATCCCTACATTCCTTAGGTCTTTACCAATGATATAGCTTATCGTATAAGTTACCATGCGATTACAAACCATAATTTTCCAAAATGGTAAAATAAACATCACTTTACACACACAAATTTAGGATTGAGGCCTTGTTTATCAAGATAGCCTAGAACCTGTTCAAGAAATTTGCTCAATTATTCAATGGATTTTATTACTTACAAACTATAGTATTCAAATATCCTCACTTCAATATTCATATCCAACTTCCTTGGAATAATGGAATGGATTACATCATCTAGCTATTGTAACGATGCACATGTTGTCCCTAAGTAACTTTTTTATATCTTTTGCATTATCGCCTTATGCATAACAATTTTATATCACCCTTCATTTTAGTTCATATTTATTTTAGCATTTCACCATTCAAATCACATGTAATTATTTACTATTTCATCTACATTAATCATGCATCACCATAAGCAAAAATGAGCAAACACAAAAATACAAATAGACACAAGTACCATAGAATCTCATATGTATATATATATATATCAAAATCGACACCATACAATTACAATAAAATATGTCTACCCTTGAGTGCATATCATCACATATCCATGTACATACATCACCATAAAAAATGTCATACAAATACAATAAGGAGTGTACACTCATAGGTACATCTCCCCAAAAAGAATCTGCTCATCCTGAGCACCTACAAAAATCCCAAAAATACTAGTCGATCTAACTCCACAACCCCGTCATGACTGCTAACCCATAGGCATCTCACCAATCCCCTTATCTTCTAGAGCTCATCCTACTACTTCCTATGATGACTCGACCTCTCATACCCCTCCTACCTATGCTACTTCCACCTACACTAGTGGTGCCATACTCATCAGAACATATGACATTGCATGTGCCACCACCTGCTAGCCCATCCTATCAACTGATGACATGATCCACTGACTCCTCTCCACCTAAGAGTGCAACAAGGAAAGATACCTAGAGTACGTCAGGATAGGTATTCCATTCACCATCAGCTCATTCTCTATCCTCATCCTCTTGGAATCCTCTCTCATGTTGGATTCCATAAATCTTACATTTGTGATACCTCCAACTGTGGCACTACAATCCCTACATAAGATATATCCTACTCCACCCACTCCTTCACCTATTGTATTTCATGAATAGTCTACTTGAGATTCACTACCCTCACTAAATGATAGACCTTCATGGTCTCTATCTCCACCCAAGCCTCATACAACAACCTCTAAAGCCATACCATGGCCTAAATCATCTCATATTGCTCTCCTCATATAGTATTGTGCTCATCTGTCAGTGTATCCCACTCAATCCTGAGAACCTCCATCTCCTATGCCATTTGCTACACTTGTACCCTAGCCTCATCCTCCTCTAAAGTGGCCCTCAGGTCTACCTATACCTCCTTCTTCTCCTCCTCTACCAATGAGTGATCAGTGCCCCAATATAGCTTAGTTTCAAGAAGCTTATCTCTAAGCCTCTTCACCTCTACCCTTAGAGACACCAACTCACCCTCTGCCATTATTATCATTGTCTAATATCTCCAAAAGTCATACTCATTTGTATCTCCTCATATATCTTCACCTATCAATGGCGACTGATCACCTGCCTCCTCATCAACATCCATCATGGGGATATCCTCCATCTCCTCTATGCCACCCCCATCCCCTCACCCCTCTCTGGTGATAGAACTACACCAATATCACTCACCAGCCTATCCTAGTAATCATATCATGACCTCACCTGCTTAATCAGATGATCTAGCTCTACCTCCTCCTCCTCACCTAGCTTAGGTGATCCCACATCCTCTTTCTCCCCCACATACCCTAGCAATGCTGGTCTCACCCCACCTAATAGATCTCTATCAATAATCATTCCTGCTGTCTCTACCCACTCATCCACAACACCCCACACTAGCTCCCAAGTCTACCTCGACCACCACACATTATACTCAAGAGTAGTCCCTGCATTATCCACATCAGGGACAACAATGGGCTCATCGAGTGTCACATCTAGTAGTGGCACTACGGGTTGTGATTCTCTATCACCCTCTACTCTATAGATCTATATCAGTGGCTATGGAAGCCCCTACCTCAATCCAAACTATCGCTACAATCTAAATAATGAGAATTACTCCACCTACCATATGTACTTTCCCACCACCCACCGCCCTTGTTGAATGCATGCCAAGTGCTCCACATCCTCACCACAATCAGGTCCTCTCTGCCATGGTCTCCATCTCACATGATCCATCATTAGTCTCCCCAAATACTCATGGTGATACATCATATCACCCTCGTCTTCTTCCTCTCCTTATCCTCTCTCAACCTCATTGCATAGGGCACATCATCTCCATCAATCTCATGTGTCTTATAAGGTAACTCTACAGGCCTTAGAATCATAATATGCTCCCAAGCCCATATTTGTAGTAATGGGCTCACATTGATGCCCATCCTCTCCATCCTCACCACTGCATGCAACTCTCAATAAACCTATGCTAACAATATTTGTGCCCATGCATACTCTATATTATGATCTACCATATCACGTTCTACACCCATCATGTTCCAAGGGAATTTCACCCATGAAGTATCTGGTAGCACATGACTCGCAATAAGTAACATCACCATTGCATGGTGATTTGATAAGTACTCCTTCATCTAGTACTTCATATAATCCACCCCCTTCTTGGTATCTACCTCCTACCAATTCTGCCCAAATGTCCTCTCTAAAATACCGTCTTGTAAATCCTTATCCACCGTCATAACCGTGATCCCCTCCATGGGCAGTTGATAAATGCGGTAAATTTCCTCCAAGGTCAACGTCATCTCCATTGTAGGCAAGTGAAATGTATTCTTATTAGGATCCCACCTCTCACACAGAGCTAAAATGTATACATGATTCACATGTACCTCATGCATATCCCACAAACCATAGAGTCCCACTGCCCATAACCACTTCGTGTCATCCATCCCCCACACATCCTGTAATGCCTTTCAACATTTTTGCAACCGATTTCATGCGAATATCTTCTTCACGTATCAATTCAAAAATACCATGAGTTACATACCAAGTACATAAAACCATTTCATCTTTCTTTTCACATGTACATATGCATGACACAAAAATAAAATTGGTTCGCACGACCCTGTGTGGACCAAACGGTTTGCACACCCTTATGCGAACCACCCGGTTTGCACACCACCTATGCAAACCATCCAAAATAGGAAAATTTTCACATGTGTTAGTTTAAAACCACCTTCCCAACCCATCCATACCATCCATGCATGCAGAAAATGTCAAACATGTGCCAAAAAACACATAAACATTGCAAACCCTCCCACAATGGCATGAAACATGAGGCATTCAAAAAGTAGTCAAATAGAAAAATAGAAAGCATATCAGGGTACCCATTTTTCTTATTAGAAGCCCCCACTTGTCACATTTCACATGCATTCACTTTTTTCCCACATTTTACCAATCACACTAACACACGCTTTTTCAAAAATAGTAAACATCGCAAGCAAAAAGAAAGATCATATCGAGATACCCATTTGCCCATTTTTATACAGAGTGCATGAATTTTAGCCATACCATGCATACATGTACATTTTATGACATAAAATATGAAAAATTAAATTCTTCAAACCCTCAATAAATGCACAGTCATCGAGAAAGAATAAAATGCTTACCTTCGGCGTTCTCGCCCCAGAGCTCATACTCACTAATGTACTGGTCATTTTGTCTCATATGCTCCACAAACTGGCAGTTGTCCATTTTTTTTCCACTCTTCTCCACCTCTCCAATGTTGTTTTCATGTAAAAATTACATCAATGACATCTTTTTAGCCTTAAAACCCCTATTTCTTGTAGGTTCACACTCCACCCGTGCAAACCGACTGGTTCACACATAGGTGTGCAAACCACTTGGTTCACATGTGTGAATTGTGAACCTTCCATTACAGCTCTAAATCATCCCTACCATATGTAATTCCCTTGAAATGTCTGTCCACTCACCAATTTTTTCTGATTTTCACGTAAAATTATGCAAATTCTCTCATTAATCTTCATCAACTGTTTCATCACCAATCTTCATCTCCTCCATTACCAATTCATCGCTTTATGGGGTAATCATCCAACACATCAAAAACTACCTTGCACATGATTAAACAACCAAACATCCAATTATGGATACAACAAATACCTAAGAAATTTTTTGTTGAAGATTATCTTAAGTCCTCATGTTAGGACAGACACAAAAAATGAAACTTCCCTTCTCAATCAAAACTCCAATCCAAAATAAATTAATGTTTGATAGACCTCAAAATACCTCTAACTATAAACACCTCATGAATCCCAATATTCATAGTGGTAGTCGTAATACCACTTGTGAATGAAGATTATGAAAGTTCTACCCCATGGTTCCAACGATTTGTCAAATGTTGTCTAAAGAGCTCATCAATCAATCAAAAACAACAAAAAAAACAAAGGCATTAGTTCGTTCCAAATTAAAACATCTCCAGTTGATCATAATACAAGGTAATATTATGCCTCTCCAAAAAATCAATCATTACAATGCTGCAAAGTGTTGTATCCAATCACAAACCATTTTTATCAATGTGTCTCTCTCACAATAACCCACAATTTATCAATCGTATATTATTTACCTTCCAAATAATTCCATCAATTCTCATCATAAATTTTTGTACTAAACCACGTTTCACACAATCCAATACAAAAAATGGCAAAATGTAGACACCCAAAAATCACACGTTGTCCCTCTCTCCATGTTTACGGTAAATCAATTTGCAAAACCCTAAAAAATTGCATAAATTGGCTAAAAATATTATTCATTTATTAAAATCACTATTCATCATCCGTAGCCTCTTTGGGCTAGCTAAGTCCCTTACTACGCTCAATCCTGGGTCCTCATGCGACCTCATTCCCAACTCAACCAAGGTTGAAGTCTCCACCATGGTCAAAAAGCACTTTATGCTAAAAAGTCAACCTTTTTGGTCAAAAATTGCTTTATGGCTAATTACATGCTTAATTAGATCTAATATTGATTTAATCTAAGCCTTCCACCTCACCTAGTCTACTTTGACTAGCCTAGCCTTCCACCTCACCTAGTCTACTTTGACTAGTCTAGCCTTCCACCTCACCTAGTCTACTTTGACTAGCCTAGCCTTCCACCTCACCTAGTCTAGCCTATCATAGCCTTGCCATCTCTCACCCAAATATTTATCCACCCCACATTCCCCTAGGTCATAAATGAAATATGGAGGATTTTGCACCTAAAAAGCAATTTTTAATTCAAATATATTTCAAAAAGGTGATCATTAATGCCAATTTGATATTTTTAGCAAAGTCATCATTATTTGTGGATGGGTGAGGGATTCTCTCACCCAACCCCATTTACGATCCATGACACCTCAGGGGACACCTCTTTTGTGGACACCTCACCATTACCATGTCATATGGGAGACCTCATCCTCTTTTTATCACCTTGGCCAATTCTATATGTAGAAGGCCATTTTCATATTTTTATAACAACAAAATTTTACATATTGAAACTTTTCCAAAATCACTACTGCCATTGCATCCATCATATATCTATCACACAACCATTATAGTAACATTGCAAATTGATTTATCACTTTCATAACATTGTTTTGTGAGTGATACACATCAATAATCCTCTAAAAAGTGCACTTTTTAAAGGTGACCCATACAAAAATCCAAAAAACAACTGCTATAGGATAACTAGAAAAACTAATTTGTTGCTCTGGTACAAAAATGATAGGTTCACACACTGGTGTGCAAACCACCCAGTCTAGGACCGGTTCACACCTTGAGGAGCGAACCTCTGCTACAAACACTAAAATAATTGAATAAGATAAGGATAACTTAATTTACTATTCTTATGTATTTTTTTATAGTTATTTTCATGTTTTGAGCATATTTACTATCTTTTGTCTTCATAAATATGGGGTTTGACTGAGGTAGACCTCCCAATGCACTAACAATATTTTGTGGGTTTATAGGTCCAACAAAGCACAAGGACACATCCAAAAAGTGGTGGACCACGAGTAAGAAGCCCACCTACATTGAGGAACCCAAAAATATGGATCTTGCTACTTTTGTTCCAAATACGAAAGGGCTTACTTAGGGAAGACCCCATTGTAGCCTTCAAGGCAAAATTTGTAAAAGGATATCACAGTGTAACCTCTTTTATGAATTCAATACAAATGCAGTAGATTATTTGATATTGAATGAATTTCTTTGCATATTTTTGTTCGTTTCAAAAGGATTATGAGATTTGAATTGACACAAAGGGATTTGAAACTTGAGTTAGTGAAACAAATAGAAAGAGATGTGAGAAACCTTAATCCTAAATGCATGAAAGAAATCTCAAATTGATTTTTTGGGCAAGGAGGAATTTTGAAGTTGCTTTGATGAAATATGGATAAAGATATTTGAAAACCCTAATTCTAAATGTGGCTTTTAGAATGGAAATTTTAAATGTACTTTTGAAATAAAATGGAGGGAATACCATAAGCAAGAAATGGGAAACCTATTTGACATGCGGTTTGTAAAAGGACATGAAAACATTCTTGAAATAAATCAGACTGAACTTTCTGATCTACATGCAGGTTTTTGAAAAGAAGAATTTGAAACTTATCTAATGTAATGGAAATGAATTTGAAAATTGATGATTCACAAAGAGCATGACATAAAATAGAAGCCTATCCTAATGATTTGAGTGAAAATAGATGCAATGTTGATTTAGGTAAGTAAAAAGAAATCTGAAACAACCTGATATAGATGATTTGAAAATGAGAAATGTCTTTAAGAGAATTTCATATCATGGCATGGTGCATTTTGTAATGAAATTTTTCCTTGCACATGAATGACAAAAAGCAGAAAAGTTTGAGGAAAATACCTGGTTTCTTTTGCTCCAGATGGATTCTTTTGAGTCGCTACTTTATACCTCTAGAATTTTAGGTTTTTTTGAAGAAAGTATACTGGATTCGTAGGGCAAGAGGTAAATCAGATCTTAATTTGCATGCCAAGGGGTGAATCATATTTAGATCCCAAAAATATTGTTTTGATGACCTAAAGATGTTTTTAGGGTTTTTAGAGTCTCTATTCTATCTGGAATGGTACCTCCAACAACACAAAAAATATAAAATTATGTTAGATTTGTAAAAATTCTAGTCTAGAACAACTTTTTATGGGGGTACCACTGGGCATGCTAGAATGAAGTGGATGAAAGATGCCATTTGATCCAACAACTTGATATAACACAAATTATCCAAAATATTGATTTTATTATTGAAAGAAATGCTTCAGGTTACAAATAGTGAGTATTATCATACTTCTTTCATAAATGCATAACAATCTTGATGATATCTTTTGAGGGCTCCTCAATGTAGGTGAGATCCATGTGTAATGTGTGCCATCATTGATTTTGTTGTTGATATTTCCCCTTTGCACCTGTTTGGAACCTACAAAAGAGAATTAACATGTTCGGGGGCTTACCTTAGTCAAGCCCCATTTTGAAGAAGACAAATCAATATTAAATATGGAAATAAAATGGATGTAAACTAGATAAATGACTATAAAAATATGAGGGGAAGTATACCTAACATATTTGTTGTTATAGGTTTACTGTAGAGTCAATTCGCATGGTAAGGGGTGAATTGAAGTACAAGTTTGTAGGGCAGGGGGTGAATTGAGTTGTAGGTGCTTTCTACTATAGAATCTTAGTCAAGATGTGCTCTTGATATGATATTATGATTTATGTATGGTGAAGATATGTCAGATTGTATTTTGGTCAGATTTTTATAGAGTTTTTGTAAGGTGACTCAAAGGGAGAGAGAGGTATAATAGAAGGGGAGACCTTTATTTGTAGAAAAATAAGAGGTTAGGAGAGGGGGTTAGATATACCAACCCTTAGAGTTACTCCATTTTGGATTTAGGTTAGGGTTTGAATAAGTGTCAAACCCTCATTCTCTAGAGAAATATCTCCTCCTCACACATGTCTAGGGTTAGTTGGATCCTAGGAGAGGTTAGAGTTTAGTTAGGATATTTGGAAATATCCTAACTAATATCATGTGCACACATGTGTGGGAGTGTTCTTAGGGCTAATATTGGTTTAGAACCCTAATTAATCCTACTTAAGTGAAAAGTGCATTTAATCAAATGTCAATGAAGAATTAGATCACTAATCAACCTAATTAGGCTTTTTTATAATAATAAGGTCCTATGGTGGCCAATTAGGTGTAGGGGAGGGCTTAAGTAGCCTCAAGGGGGCTAATAGGTGGTCTCCTAGTTTGTAGAAAGTTTTGTGGAGGATTTTTACCTAGTTTTGTAGGTTTAGGAATCTACAGATGACTAAGATAGCCTATGTCAGCCTACAAGTGTGTATGTATATATACAAGTGTCTATAAGTGAGCATGTGCGACTTTTAGGTGTCTATAAAATTTTATGCCGATGTGATGTGATTTGTTGTGGTTGTAACTTAAATGGTAATGTGGGTGATGAATGAGGTCGATGATGGGTACAAAGTGGATTGATTGGACACTTGAGAAGGTGACATAAAAGCATATTGATATATGATCAATTTTGGATACCCCAATGATTGAAGCCAAAAAAATATTTAAACACTATCATTAATATATTGATGAAAATAGTGAAATAGCTATGCTAATCTAACAACTAAACTACTAAGCTATGGGTGCTAGTGCTAATGTGACTAAAGTCATAGTACTAACATGAGCAAAGTCAAAATGCTAAAGTGCTTGCAAGTTGTGCTAAAACTATGCTAAGATTAAAAGGAGCTAATTCAAGCAAATGATAGTCTATGACAAGGTTCTTGGATAAACATAACTTCCAAAAATAGGTGTTTAGGTATTGATCAAGATTCAATACAACATTGATTTTACTTTTGTTTTCCAACTCAAATGAATAGATGATTTTTTATGGGGTAGTGTGGGATGCACAAATGCAATGATGACTAGTGATAATGCATGGATGTGCATGATGGGTGGATGGATTTGAGCAATGGTTATGCGTGATATGTAGGTGGGCATGAACTAGGGTGGTATTTTTGATCACAAGTGAATTACATCAAGATAGAATTGGGAAGGATGGACAAGAGATGATTTTGGAGGGTTTGGTGAAAGTGAAGTACTACCTACGCAAATAAAAAACCTAAATTCAATTAAATAAACAAGTAAACAATATATTTTATATTTTTTTGAAGTTTTTGTTTTTTTGTTGTGCTTTTGGTGTTTTGTAAAAAAAATTGTAGTTTTTGAAGAGTTTTTGTAATGTTTTTGGATTTTTTTTTATTTTTGTGTTTTTTTTGGAATGTGGATATGGTTTGGATATGTGTGGGACAAAATTATAGAAGGTTATATGGATAGAAGAATTGACTCCCCTTGATCAAGCAAGTCTTACACTAAACACTTAAATTATTGATAATCTTCAATGTCATGACCCATATGACTATGGAAAATGTAATAATGATTTTTACTATATGAATTTATCTTGGGTTGATGAGGATCTATAGGATGGATGGTAGGTAGGAATATTAGGCTTTCAACTTGTAGATTTTAAAATATAGTTGACATTGGCTCTAAGAGGGATGTCCAAGTGTGAGATGAACAAGGTGGATGAGGTTGATAAAAAAATTTATGTGGAGGATGAGATGGAGGTAACGTAGAGGAAGATAGCATAGAGGATGATTGAGTAGGGACTGATGATATATATTTCTAACTCAAGTGTAGCTCAATGTTTATTCGTTGATCCAATATATGTTGGATATCTGGTGAAGGTGGAGTTGGAGGGGTGCCTTGGTGACTCAATTTGTAGCTCAATATTTGTGAGTCGATCAAATATTTTTTGAAGGTCCAATGGATGTGGTGTTGGAATTGAAAGGGTGTGATATATTGGTTGAGGTGGTATATATGGAGTGTTAGATTTTGGAGCCTTAAACTTAAATAAAATATGATCACAAGTATAGAAATAAGCATACAATTTTATAATTATGATAATGGAAACTTAACATGCATGAAAAATATGATAGAAAAATTCATACAATGCTCTATAAATGCTCATATAAAAAAGCTCACAAAAATTACAATGCTCCACTCATTGAGTTTACAACTCCTCCATGATAACAAAATGGAGCTACATTATGAATACTACTACACTAATCTATGCACTCCACAAATCCTATCTCAAATAGTCATGATGAGGCCTTTACATAGAAAGGTAGATTCATTTCCTCTCACTCAACCCTAAGAATCATGTACATGTGGACTACATGCACATTTACATCATTGTGCATTCTAACACTTGTGCATTTATTAAATTATTCTAATAAAGTATTTTTCTCCTTATATATTCCTAATATAAATATGTACCCTTTAAGGTTCATTAG
The DNA here is from genome assembly GCA_028583015.1 of Wollemia nobilis. Classification (NCBI taxonomy): domain Eukaryota; kingdom Viridiplantae; phylum Streptophyta; class Pinopsida; order Araucariales; family Araucariaceae; genus Wollemia; species Wollemia nobilis. Next base: position 4,576,668 of record JAQPPZ010000288.1, read on the forward strand.
TAAAGAACCAAATGATGTAATATATTCCAAAACCTCCATGTATTACATTATTTTGTTTTTGAAGATTTTAGTCTTCAATATGGATCTATAATATGGTAGTAAAGTTTGTACTCTCCTTTCTATCCAAATGAGTAGTTAGTATCTTCATAATAATCTATCTTGGTTGATAGAGCTTTAATTCCACGTTCATCTATAGGTTCTTCCATTTCTTAAACTTCTTGAATCTTCTGGGTAATGCATCCTTTATAATTTCCTCCATGATATTCAAGTGGAGGGTACTAATTCTAAGAAGAATATGTCCTTTAAAACTATTGATTTTGAGGTTGATACTGCTTTGGCTGAAATATCTTATTTTGTTGATTTGCACAGGATGTTTGATTTCCTTGATTCTAATTCTTGGATTGAATTTGTAGTAGTTTGTATTGCACCCTTTATTTTTTCATATCTAAAAAAATATAATATTACAAGGTCTTTTTCCTTTTGAGTATGATGCCATATTTCCCTGTGGATTATATTTTATCACGAAAAAATTGTTAATCCTCTCATATTTAACTATATTTTCTATCTCATATTCTTGGAGAACATTGACTAACTCATCAAAGGAAATATCTTTACTTAAAATTTGCAAGGAGGTAACTAGATGCTTATAACTATATGGAAGTCCTTTCATGGTCCCTTGAACAAGAAATTTATTTTTGATCTCTTTTCCTAATGTTAATAATTTTCCTTCGATATCTGCTACCTTCCTTAGAAATAGATTTATACTTTCACCATTATTACTTTTTAAGGAATGTAATTGAGTTTTGAAGGTTTAAAATGGTAGTGTAGACACCTAAATCGTGTCATGCTTAGGGGAGCTACTTACATAGACACACTCATAAGATCATAAGATATAATCTTGGACTTTCCAAGCATCAATAGTGGTTCTCACCACTCATTTGGGGCCTTTTCAAGCCATCCAAGCTTGGCCGCTCAAGCCAAGAGCGACCAGATCCTAACCGTTGAAGCCTAGAGTGGCCATACCTTAGCAACTGCATACGACATCGACCAAATCATAGACGCTACAGATGACAATAACTAAGCCATAAGAAGTTGTTTACCAATAAATAAGCCCAATATCGGGTGGAAGTGGTAGTCTGCATGCAATAAAGGTGAACGATAGTGACTTTGCATTCCTTTTCATGACCAGTTCACATAAGAGACTTGAGTTTGTATTTAGACTTAAGTTAACTGACCTCCAAGAATAAACAAAGGATAAAAGATTCTCATGCTAACGACCAGTTCGCATAGAAAACTCATGTGGGTAGTTAGATTTAGTTAACTAGTCTTCAAATATAGACAATGGACAAATACTTCTCATGTTAACTTGCACTATGCATGAGAAATTCATTTCCAGGGCTTGGACATAGACCTAGGGTTTCACACTATAAAAGGTGCAAGCCTAAGAGCACCAAGATATAGAGAATCACATATACAGGAGATAATTTCATAGAGAGACATCTTCTTGAGGAGAGCTTTCAAGACTCAAAAAGTTCTCTTTGATATCACGTGTACAGTGCAGCTTTGACGAATCAAAGAGCATAACACCTACTATTTCAACATTAGATTAAAGTCTTTGACCCATAGCTTTGGCACAAAGAGAGCAAGGTTTACTTTAGTGGTCGCTATCTTGGATAGTGGCCTGCAGGATTAGCTTAGATAGACATAGCATATTTTATTATGTTTTCTTATATCATTAGCATAGATTTACATGATTTCATGGCATAGTTTTATCATATTTTCATTACATTCTTTGATTACTAACAACCTCATCCGAGGAGACCATCTCGGAAACCTAAATGTGTGTTGTTGTTTCATTTCTTGCAGGGTCCTATTAGTCTCACATTAACACTGAGAGGGGGGGTGAATCAGTGTAGCTCTTAAAAACTTAAATCTTCAAATCTTAATGCCAAAACAATGAAAAGTTAAATCTAATAAAGAAAATATAACAAAAGAGCATCACACAACACAAGATGTACCGAGGTTCACCAGTTTTGGCTACTCCTCAAAAATTAACTGTTTGGACTCCCATCCAAATCTAGCCTTTGCAAAATACTAATTTTACAATCAATTTACCAGCACCCACTAGAAGGAGCACCAACCCCTGATTTATCTGCACCAACAGAAAGGAGCACCAAACCCTAATTTATATGCACCAACAGAAAGGAGCACCAACCCCTAATTTATCTACACTAACAGAAAGGAGCACCAACCCCTGATTTACCAGCACCAACTGGAAGGAGCACCAACCCTTGATGCCAAGCACCAACTTGGACTTCTATTTTGAAACTAGAAGATTGACATAAATATGCCTTCGTTTATACAAGACCTTGACTGGTCTATTGCTAACCCAACCTCTCTCGCTATTCACCAAATCACCACACACACTTAAGGCTCTACTTATTGCACTTTTACGACCCTCTTATAGCCCTCTTGTTGTGCTTCTTACTGCACTCTTATGACTCTCACATATCTGCTTAACACTCTCTTACGGAACTCTCCTCATGCTTCACATATTGCACACCTCTCTCACTCGCCTCTCACACACCTCTCGCTCTCCTCTTTCTCTCTTCGCAAGATTAAATATGCCTTGTTTTAATCCCGAGTGCTTTTCAAATTCTCCAAGCAACACTCCTTTTATAACAAAGTTCTGACTCTATTTTTAACTTCCATATTTTCGCATGCAACTTATCAATAGAAACTTCTATATGTTACTCCTTTATCGTATAGTATTCTCTCATGCAACCTATTAATAATTACGACTCTTTGTTTGGTCTTTGACTGATGACTTTCAATTTAACCTTCGCTTGATGATTTCACTCTATAACTGGCCCTGTAACTGTCATTCTAACTTCAGTTCACTGTTCTTATTTTAGCTGCATGATTTTTCTCTCATGTAACTGCACCTATAACTGTCGTACTGACTTCAATTAACTCTTATTATTTTAGCTACATGATTTTCTTTTGCAACGGCCCTTGTAACTGCCGTATAACTTCAGTTAACTGTCACATATCTTTTTTCGGCTGGGTTCTCTTCTTAGCTCATGCCAAAGTGACCTGTCATGAAATCATGACACTTCTGCCTCTTTGTCCTCTTGGATTTTGCCCATGAAAACACATGTCCCAATATCGTGAAACATTTGCCTCCTTGCTACTTTACTTGGTTTGTACCTGCAAAAACACATGTCGCGATATCGTGCCACTTTTGCCTCCTTACTTCTTTTCTTGGCTTGTACCTATGAAAACACATGTCATGATATCGTGACACTTTCGCCTTCATACTCTTCCTCTTTACTTTTGTCATGATATCGTGACACTTCTATCTTCTTACTTTCTCTCTCCTCCTTTAGTCATGAAAATGTGACATGTCGTGATATCACGACACTTTTTCTCCTTTGTTCTTTCTCTTGCATTCGGGTCATGAAAATGCGACATGTCGCAATATCGTGACACTTTTTCATTCTCTTCCTTCCTGCCCTTGCCGAGTTGCGAAAATGCGACATGTCATGATATCGTGACACTTTTTCGTTCTCTTCCTTCCTGCCCTTTTCGAGTCACGAAAATGCAACATGTCACGATATCGCAACACTTTTTCACTCGGACTCTCTCTCTTGAAATATGTCATGAAATCGTGACACTTTTTCTTCCATACAATCTCTCTTGCAATATGTCACGAAATCACGACACTTTTTCTTTTGGACTCTCTCTCTTGCAATATGTCGCAAAATCATGACACTTTTTCTTTCGTACAATCTCTCTTGCAATATGTCATGAAATCATGACACTTTTTCTACTTGCATTTTACTCTTCGAACATGTCACAAAATCGTGACATTTTTTCTTGCTTGCGCTTTCTCTTCGAACATGTCACAAAATCATGACAGTTTTTCCTGCTTGCACTTTCTTTTCAAACATGTCGCGAAATCGTGACAATTTTTCTTGCTTGCGCTTTCCCTTCAAACATGTCACAAAATCGTGATAGTTTTTCCTACTTGCACTTTCTTTTCGAACATATCATGAAATCATGATAGTTTTTCTTTCTTCTCAACATGTCGTGATATCACGACAGTTTTTATTTCTTGCTCAACATGTCACGATATCGCGACAGTTTTCTTCCTTGTGATTTTATTTTGATTTTTAGCATATGAGCCACTTCAATCTTTTGGAAAATCATTGTACATACTTTGAAGAACCTCTTAATTCCTATCCACTGCATCAACCGATCTGTTTGATTGTGTTGACAACAATGACAATACTGTTGTTGCACCTTGCTCAACAATCTCCCCCTTTGGAATTGTTGGCAACACACATGCAATTTTCTGTAATTCTTCTCCCCCTTTGACAATAATACCAAAGGGCTACTGTAGACTCCCCCTGAGTCCATGCACAACATTCTCAGGCACAAATTATTATAATTAGCAAAAATTACAAACATGAGCAAAAAGATAATCAAATATATAAATGCTCCCCCTGAGAATGTGGTCCCGATAGCTAGTCAGTTCTTGGGAAGCGTGACCACTCCCAATTTATTGCAAAGGTACTCAAAAATTTCCTTGGGTAGCATTTTGTGAAGATATCCGCTACTTTCTTTGTAGTTGGGACAAAATCCAACTTAACCTCACCTTTCACAACTTTCTCCTACGTACAACACGTTGTCGCTACAATATATTCTGCCTCTGCTATGGATAAGGATACTGACTCTTGTTTCTTACTGTTCCATGCAACCAACCTGTCTCCAAGATAGAGTGCACCTCTACTGGTACTCTTTCTATCATCTACACATCCTTGCTCAACTTGCAACCTGTCATCATGGGAGTTATAACTGGCTTACAATCCTCCATTGTGAACATTTTAGCATAGTTTGATCAACACCCAACTCTCAATTTAATCACCACCCTTCATGGTACCTCCACAAAAAACTACATGAACTGAAACACATTTTGACAACTATACGAAAACTCCCCCTACCTACTTGCCTTTCATCCTCAGATAACCAAACAAACACATAGGAGAAAAAATAACCTTTAAGATTTCTCCCCCTGAGGTTGTGCTACCTGGAGTTGCTTAGGGCAATAGAGGAGTAATCTCCTTCAGTCCAAGCAGACACGATTTCCTCTCTTCTTTATTTCTCCAATATTTCTTGAACTTGGGCTTGAGTTTTTCAACTGCATCCCTATTTTAAACCTTTTCGTGAACTTGAACATTTCTCTTGGGTGGTTGTCTCTTGTGCATCCTTGATGGATGATTATTTTCCTTTCTTTGATACACATGATTTCTTCCCTGTCTATGTTGCATTCTTTGTGTCTGATGAAATCTACTTTATTGCCTTATATTAGATACAAAATTTCTTGGACAAGACCTTGCTATTTTCCCATGACCATTACATTTAAAACATTGCACATGGTGTTCAACAGATGTATTTCTACTAGCATAACTCTTTGATCTATTTTTCAATCCACAATACATTGCCTTGTGACCATAATGGTTGCATCTAAAACAATAGCCATTACAAGCATTGTTATGAATAAAGTGAGAGTGATAGAACATTTTTTTGTGTGGTTTCTTAGCTGTAGATATCCTTTGAGATTTTCTTCCTTATGAAGTTTTAGCTTCAAACTTTTCTTGCTTTGATCCTTCAGCAGTGGACTTCTTCTCTGCAGATTTAGAAGATGAAGGTTGTTCAACTTCATATCCAAGACCAAGCTTACACATGGGGCTTCTTTGATGACTTATCATTTTATCTAGCAACTCTGTGCTCTTCTCAAATTTGAGATTTGTATTGGCCTCTTCTAGTTATTTCCTCAATAAAACAATCTCCTCTTCTTTTTTGTCGCAAACAATCTCTTTTTCATTGATCTGTGACCTGAGAGTTTCTTTAATCCTTTTGGACTCTTCTACTTGCAACTTTAGATCACTAATAATTTTGTTAGATTCCTCTTCATGTTTGCTACATACATCGCCTTTATCATCCAAGTGTGACTTCAAGGCTTCTTCTATTTTCTTGGCTTTATGAATTTGTAAGAAGAGATCTTCAATATTATCCCCATATTCTTCCAACTTCTTGGACAGTCTTTTGTTCTTTTTCCTTTCTATACCCAACTCTTCAAGTGCAATGATCAACTCACCTTCTAGATATACTTCACCCTCAATGTTTTCATCACATACTTTGGAATTCACTCATTTTATCTTTTCTATTTTTTCTTCTTTGAGTGCCATGAAAAGAGCTTCACCTGTTTCCTTTTCAGAATCCTCACCGCAACTGTCTTCTGATGAATTGACATTCTTGGAGATGAAACTTTTCTTCCTGAAGTTGTCATTTCTAAAATTTGTTTTTTTTTTCTAGTCACTTCTTTCTTGGTGTGATCCTTCATCACTTTTTTCCTTCTCATTAAATGGACATTTAGCTACAACATGCCCAAAGCCTCCACAATTGAAACATTTAAACGGTAACTTTCCTTTGTATTTTCCTTTTCCCCTTATTAGTTTTCGAACAAAGTTTGCTTCTGTTTCATCTGATGTCTCTTCTTCCTCGGATTCTTGTTTTGCTTTTATATTTTTATGTGCTTTAAAAGCAGCTTCTCTGTCTATGGGTTTAGTTTTTCCTATTCTCATCTCATATGTAGTCAAAGAACCATGCATCTCATCCATACTAAAAGTATTTAGATCTTTAGATTCTTCTATTACTGAAACTTTAGAATCAAATCTTTGAGGAAGAGATCTTAGTACCTTTTTCATGATGATAGCATCTTCCATTTCCTTGTCGAGTCCTCTAATCGCATTAATGATTCCATTAACTCTCAGCAAGTATGCCTCTATGTTCTCGTCGTCATTCATCTTTAATGCTTCAAACTGAGCTCGATGCGTTTGCAACTTGGCCTCCTTGATCTTGTCGTCTCCTTCATGAATGCTCCTTAGTTTGTCCCACATGTATTTTTATATTTTACAACTAATAATATTTATCAGTTTGTTGTCCACTAAACCACACATGATAGCATTCTTTGCTTTTGAGTTATTCTCAAACAATTTTTTATCGACAGCATCGGTTGGAGAAGTGGTGGGTATTGTGTATCCACTATCTATCGAATCCCAAATGTCGTATCCCAAAGAACAAATATATGTCTGCATCCTGAGTCTCCAAAATGTGTAATTAGTTTCGTCCAACAATGGTGCTTTGTTTGATGAAAATCCTTCACCACCTTCCATTGTCTCACTTCCAAGATCACCTTAGCTGATTAAGATCGTTCAGGAACTTGGCTCTGATACCAATTGTTAGTCTCACAATGACACTGAGAGGGGAGGGTGAATCAGTGTAGCTCTTAAAAACTTAAATCTTCAACTCTTAATTCCAAAACAATGAAAACTTAAATCCAATAAAGCAAATATAACAAAAGAGCATCACACAACACAAGATGTATCGAGGTTCACCAATTTTGGCTACTCCTCAAAAATTGACTGTTTGGACTCCTATCCAAATCCAAACTTTGCAAAATACCAATTTTACAATAAATTTACCAAAACCCATTGGAAGGATCACCAACCCTTGATTTATCTGCACCAACAGAAAGGAGTACCAACCCCTAATTTATTTGCACCAACAGAAAGGAGCAGCAACCCTTGATTTATCTGCACCAACAGAAAGGAGTACCAACCCCTAATTTATCTGCACCAACAGAAAGGAGCACCAACCCCTGATTTATCTGCACCAATAGAAAGGAGCACCAACCCCTGATTTACCAGCACCAACTGGAAGGAGCACCAACCCCTGATGCCAAGCACCAACTTGGACTTCTATTCTAAAACTAGAATATTGACATAAATATGCCTTCACTTATACAAGACCCTAACTGGTCTATTGCTAACCCAACCTCTCTTACTATTCACCAAATCACCACACACACTTAAGGCTCTGCTTACTACACTTTTACGGCCCTCTTATAGCCCTCTTGCTGCACTTCTTACTGCACTCTTATGGCTCTCACGGCTCTACTTAACACTCTATTACGAAACTCTCCTCATGCTTCACATATCGCACACCTCTCTCACTCACCTCTCGCGTGCCTCTCAATCTCCTCTTGCTATCTTTGCAAGATTAAATCCACCTTGCTTTAATCCCGAGCGCTTTTCAAATTTTCCAAGCAACACTCCTTTTATAACAAAGTTCTGACTCTATTTTTCACTTCCATATTTTCGCATGCAACTTATCAATAGAAACTTCTATATGTTACTCCTTTATCACACAGTATTCTCTCATGCAACCTATTAATAATTATGGCTCTTTGTTTGGTATTCGACTAATGACTTTCAGTTTAACCATCACTCGATTATTTCACTCTGTAACTGGCCCTGTAACTGTCATTCTGACTTAAGTTCACTGTTCTTATTTTAGCTTGCATGATTTTTCTCTGTAACTGCACCTGTAACTATTGTACTGACTTCGATTAACTCTTCTTATTTTAGCTGCATGATTTTATTCTGCAACGACCCCTGTAACTGTCGTATAACTTCAGTTAACTTTCACATATCTTTTTTTTGGCTAGGTTCTCTTCTTAGCTCACGCCAAAGTTTCCTGTCATGAAATCGTGAAACTTCTATCTCTTTATCCTCTTCTCGGATTTTGCCCATGAAAACATAGCATGTCACGATATCACGACAATTTCACCTCCTTGCTACTTTACTTGGTTTGTACCCACGAAAACACATGTCACGATATCGTGACACTTTCACCTCCTTGCTTCTTTTCTTGGCTTGTACCTACGAAAACACATGTCGCGATATCATGACACTTTCACCTCCATACTCTTCCTCTTTACTTTTGTCGCGATATCGCGACACTTCTGCCTTCTTACTTTCTCTCTCCTCCTTTAGTCATGAAAATGCAACATGTCACGATATCACAAAAAAATTTCTCCTTTGTTCTTTCTCCTGCCTTTGGGTCGTGAAAATGTGACATGTCGCGATATCATGAAACTTTTTCATTCTCTTCCTTCCTTCCCTTGTCGAGTCATGAAAATGCGACATGTCGCGATATCGCGACACTTTTTTGTTCTCTTCCTTCCTGCCATTTTCGACATGTCGCGATATCGCAACACTTTTTCACTCAGACTCTCTCTTGCAATATGTCACGAAATCGTGACACTTTTTCTTTCGTACAATCTCTCTTGCAATATGTCATAAAATCATGACACTTTTTCTTTTGGACTCTCTCTCTCTTGCAATATTGTGACACTTTTTCTTTCGTACAATCTCTCTTGCAATATGTCGCAAAATCATGACACTTTTTCTACTTGCCTTTTACTCTTCGAGCATGTCACAAAATCGTGACAGTTTTTCTTGCTTGCGCTTTCTCTTCGAACATGTTGCAAAATCGCGACAGTTTTTCCTGCTTGCACTTTCTTTTCGAACATGTCATGAAATCGTGACAGTTTTTCTTGCTTGTGCTTTCTCTTCAAACATGTTGCAAAATTGCGATAGTTTTTCTTGCTTGCACTTTCTTTTCGATCATGTCACGAAATCACGACAGTTTTTCTTTCTTCTCAACATGTCGCGATATCGCGACAGTTTTTATTTCTTGCTCAACATGTCGCGATATCATGACAGTTTTCTTCCTTGTGATTTTCTTTTGATTTTTAGCATATGGGCCACTTTGATCTTTTGGAAAATCATTGTACATACTCTAAAGAACCTCTTAACTCCTATCCATTGCATCAACCGATATGTCTGACTGTGTTGACAACAATGACAATACTATTGCTGCACCTTGCTCAATAGGTCCTAGGTACATTGCACAAAGATTACAACATACGAGAGCAAGCGAGATCCCTATAGGAAATAGACCTGAATAAGGAGGCATCTATAAGCCCTCATACATTTTTGTGTGTGGAATCGGGAAGATTTTATAAGTGCACCACCTCTTAGCTTTTATAATCTTTTATAAGCACACCACCATGTGTGGAACTTAATTTTGTGTGTAGGTGTAGCCGCTTTGAGCTACAACAGCTAGAAACTAGTCGATCTGAGCTACAACAACTAGAAACTAGTCACTTTGAGCTACAATAGCCTTGAACCAGCTGCTCTGGTCAACAGTGGCCAGAACTAGAGTGTAGTAGAGGTCAAAATACAGACTCTATGAGCTAGATTAAAGGTTGGTATAGCTTCCCTGATATTTTATAGCTTTATGTTTGCTTTTGTGTGTTAAAAATAGATAACTTAAAGCACATTTATGTTTGGAAATTGAAATAAGAAAGAAGAAATAATTAAGAATTTCACATATCTTAGATATTCTTTTAAAATTTTCCACTAGGCATTGCTAGGAACTGTAGCACCCTAAAATTGGCACAGTAAAATTGGAATAATTACATTCACCTTAGTAAATAGATTTAAATTCAAATTTAACCTCCCAAACCGCCCGTTAACCGTCGGGAAACCCGTTTCCTTTTTTTCTGCGCCATTTTTAGTAGTTGTTTTGATCGTTTGACGATATCGTCTCCGATCAGACGATATCGCCCCAGATTTGACGATTTCGTCTGGACTAGAACGTCCAGACGATTTTGTCGCAAAACTAAATTTGCATAGTTGGAATCCATTCCAACGGGTCTCCAATCCAGGAAGAAGCGTGTCTGCACCGTTGGGACCCTTACCCCGTTGGAGATCTCCCAAATTGGGATGATCTCCAACCTCCCAACAACTATCCTATGCCTATTTAACTCTAAAACTTTTCCTTCCCCAACCCCTGGCTGAATTTTTATGTAAATCAACTCCCTATGCGCTAAAACACTTCAAATTTGCTCTTGCACTAGTCCTATATTAATTTTATTGTAGGTACACCACTGGTTTTTAGCCGAAACCAGCATCTATCGTATCCGAAGAACCTGTCAAGATCGGAGGCGATCTCATCAAATTCGGGATGATCTCGTTCTGATGCGAGACGATTTCAACTGCAGCACACATCGAGGCAATCAGTGCCTGGAGTTTGCTCTTCTTTCTCTTTTCTCTGTCATTTTATGCTATAAATTAGATTGTCTATTTAGTTTTTATACTATATTGCATCTGGAGTTCACCCATTTTATCTAGTTTGCATATTAAGATCATATTCTGCTATCTAAACACATTGATTTGCATTAAATTTTGTTCTTGTATATTGTTCAATACTCATATTACTTTTTCATATAGTTTGCCCCTGTTTACAAAATAGAATTTCTTGTATTTTGCATCTGTTTGCTGTTTTGCAGGTCTCTGATGAATTCGTCTGACGAATTCGTCAGATTGTAGACGATCCTGTCAGTTTAGATGATTTTATCAAATTGAAGGCGATCCTGTTGAATTGTAGACGATCCAGACTGCTACAAGTAATCAAAAACTTCATCAGACTTCCAGATCAGGTAATCTTCATTGGCCTCCTACAAATTCTCTATTTCTGCTTTCTTTTTTGTTTGCTGTATTCATTTAAATTGCATTTTCATGTAGTTTAAGTTAGAATCATTCGGCCAAACCTAGGATGAATGTTTAAAAATAAAAAAAACTCATCAAAACTCATTCCCAAAACCTAGGCATGGAAACTGCCACCAAATGTTTCCTAGTGAACCCACCATCCGTCGATAAATCACCAAAATGCACCTCCCTTGAGAGGCGGGACCTTCGTGAAGTCCTCTCATCCGAGGTACCGCACCATCCTTTTCCCATCCTCCTTCGGGCGCGGATCCAATAACCTGAAGGTAGGGATGCAAAAAATTTGGAGCGATACATTTTGGTGAACCCAACGTGAATGCATCATAACCTTTTGAAAAAAAAAACAAAAAAAAAAAAACAAAAAAATATATATATACAAGAAAAACAAAAACAAAATCATCATTTCAAGTTTGTATGTTTTATATTCAATCCTAAATAGTAGATGCTAAATATTACTTTTAGAAGTACTAAAGAAACCATGAGTTTTTACTCAAATCAATATGAGTCCATCAGCAATGTTGGAAGAATTCAGCCAAATACATTCGTTGATTATGATCAACCTTATCCCTATTCAACATCACCTCCATCACACTTCTCTCATTTTTCATCCTTACCCCAACAAGACAATCCCTTTGCCAATCCTCTTCATAACGATATTATCTATTCTCCCATATATCCATATTATGTCTATCAATCCACATATAATCCTCCACCACCTTTTCAATACTCTTCTTTCAATACAACACATCCATTTCAACAAGAAAATACTTATTCTTCCAATTCTACCATGCACTCACCTCCTACATCGCAATCTTCCTATCATCATTCTACCCATAATAAAGAAAGTAGAGGTGAGAAACCATTAGGTCCTTTTATGACAAAATTCCTAAGGCATTTATCAAAAACCTCTCAAAAACCTTCATCACGTAAATTTACTAAGCTCAACCAACCAATGGATATAATCCTCAAGTATTTACTTGACACAAATAGGATTAAACTCCCTTCCATAAGACAACCTGACACCACAACAGATTGGTTTAAACCTGAGCTACATTGTGAATATCATAGAGTAGATGGACATATGACACAAAATTGTAAAGATTTAAGAGGTGCAATTCAAGATTTGATTGATAAGGATCTTTTTAATATAAAGGAATTACAATCTACAACTGATTATAAATCTCCAGTAAATTATCAAACTCCTACACAACAAATACCAATAATCAATCAAGACATGGGGATCTCCCAAGAACCCCTATTCAATTATCAACAACAAGAAACCAATCAAATATCGCATGTTAATGTGTCCCATCATGATGATATTATTAATATTGTAACAAAAACTACAAATAAGCAACCTCAAATTCAATCAACCCAATCCGATATTCAAGATATGGATTCCTCATTTGACCAACTTTCAAAACTATCTTTGGCTCTAGAGAATGATACAAAATGGAATGTAAGCATAGCAAGCTCATATTCAGAATCAAAATTTCAATCTGAAATCCCCTTTGATAGCCAACAACAAGTGATTAATCCTCAAACAAAGATATCCCTTTTAGAAGTATTACAAATTTATCACAAGGAAATTTTGCTCAAAATACCTAGCCAACAATTTTATCCTCATCATCTTTTCTCTAAGAACATAATTAATGGTGTAAACCCTCTTGAGGTTAACCATATTTCATTCTATGATGAGGATATTCCTTCCTCTGCTCCACAAGAAGACTCCTATCTGTACATTACAAGATCTAGTAAAGAAACACTTGTTAGAACTATCATGGAAGATAATGGCTTCTCTCTTAATTTATACACTTATCAATTATTCCAAAATTTCAAAACAAAGGAAAAAGATCTTAATGAATCAAATGTTATTATAAAATCTTTTAACAATGAAATTCAAGATTGTCAAGGTACTATAATTCTTCCCCTTAATATTGGAACCAAGATCCTAGATACTTTATTCTATGTAGGATATTGCCCTTCACCTTACAACATACTTCTCAGAAGTCCTTGGATTCATACGATGAGAGTTTTCCCTTCCACTCTTCACCAATGTTTGAAGTTTGAACTTGCAAATAAAATTGTTACCATACAGGGTGACCCAAAACCATTTGAAAAATATTTAACGATTGAAACATCAAGTTTTATACATTCTCTATTGTCACAATTATCTTCTATCCATCACTTTTCTTCATTCATATATGATCATCCTTGTTTACAAAATAACATCCATGCATATCTTTCACATATACTTTCTCCATCTTATCAAAACTTGGAATATAATAATAAGAATGAAGAACCTTCTTATCCTTCTGACATTTTATTTTGTAACATGATCAATTTTACACATATAAAAGTCAAATCTTTTTCTACATTATTCTACATTATAACAAAGCTTTTGTTATCACTACATTTTATTTATCATCTTTTGTCCTTACCTTCACCCCAACCAAATTATCCTTCAAAACCTCCTTTGATTTTGAAGCAACCTTAGACATGCTATACTCAAATAAACCTTGTATAGTGTATATAGATCATCTTGTATATACCACCAATTTCAATTCATAAATTAAAATCAAAATACAAAAAATAAATAAAAATCCTCAAAAATAAAAAAAAATACAAATGCAACCAAAGAACTTAAAGGTAAATTTGAGCCCAACTGGATCGGACCGTACATCATTACTGCAAAATTTGAATCAGGAGCGTATAAATTATCTACCTTAGATGGTAAAGAACTTAAAGAACCCATGAATATTTTACATCTCAAACGTTATTATGCATAAATTTGGTCATTTCATCCATGTATATATTTGTTCAAAATTACTCTCTTATATTTCTTTCAAATTTATATACAATCCAAAAAACATCAAAACCATTTATAAATCTCCAAAAATCTTCAAAACTATCTATTGCATTTATTTAAAGCACTTGTTAAGTTCTTTTTGCTCAAAAACAAAAATCTCAATAAAAATCTAACAACAGCTATATGCTTGACTCTTTCGAAACCAAAAAAATATACAGAAGAAAGAGAGAGTCAACATTCTCCAACTTCTCAAAAATCATTTATATATATTTTCTTACAATTATTGCAGTTATATGTTTCAACTTATTTTGGATACAATTAGCATTTATTTGGCATCCCTCACTTGCACACTCACAACAATAAATATCTTGATTTTATTTGGCATGATTACTAATCTCTCTTATATCAAAGTCCACAAAATTCAAATTAAATAAAGTTTGAGCATAGAGAATTGATCTTGTTATTTACTTAAACCAAGCACATCTTTTCACAATAAAATGATTATATTTGTAATTTCCATGTTTTGCTACATAGTAGAACCGATTTCTTGAGCGAAAAGTTTCCCCTGCTATCCTATCATGCACATGGTCTAGAATCTTTGAGAATTGGCAAAAGGACAAGCTCACCCCTACCCAGAATAAAAATACCTTGCTCTACAGCTAATCTGAGCAAGTATCCCTACAAAAGGAAAAAGAAAAGAAAAATTCAAGAAAAAGAGAAAAAAAAAATGTTATGTCAGCAATGTTCCAAGCATTATCAAGCAAAAGAAATACAAAAATAAAAATAAGCAAAGTTCAAAAGAAAGCAAGAAAAGCAATAAAATCCCTTTCCCTACCCTTTGAAAATAAAAGAAGGATGAATGAGCTTGAATCCCTGGAATTCTCAATTATTCAAAAACTGTGAGGTAAGCCCCATAACAGGTGGTTTGTGCCCAACTCCGCTTGGCCTTGGGTAACTCCTAGCGTGGCGATATGTCCGTCACATTAGCGACCTTATTTTGTACGAGACCTATGTCCGCTTATGGATTAGCTAGCTCTTGATAATCCGATCTACATAGTAGCCTAGTATGGTTATATGCATCTACATCATGGTTAATGAACACTTATTTGGTTTCTTCAAATCACTTGTATCATAGTATCTTGCTCAAAATTGGTAAATGAACAATGCAATTGCACACACATTTGTATTTGAGAGATTTTGTCTATCATTATGATAAATCAAGATTGGCAATGAATTCACTTATGCACATGGGATTCCTTATAAATCTAACTTTTTGCCTTCAAAATACTTTGAAATATTATTTTTGCAAACTTGTTTGGAATAAACCAAGTACAATTATTTACCACAAAGATAACTATATAATAGAAAAAATCAAAAATTTCAATCAAAACATATCATATATATCTTATCGACTTTTGCGACGATGGCATAGTTCCAAAACCAAAATGGGAATTTTATGCTTAGCGCAAGTCCTCATTATCATATTTTCTGTTCATCAAAAATTAATCATGCAATCAAACTATCCTTTCTTTGATCTTCGCGATGATGGTATAAGTCTATACCTACATATTCTATGCCTAGCGCAAACCATTGTAACAATTTTATTTCCTGATTTATCAAAGATCATACAAAACATACGACTTCATTTTACACAAATTATGCTTTTGCGAAAGCAAATACATTTTTACTATGTTATGTCATTATGTCACCTTTGCATTTTGCAATGATGGTATAATTCTTAAGGAATTATTCATAAATTTTATCACACTTAAGAATTTATGCCTAGCAAAAATCATTTCACAATATTTTATGCACAATATTTTTATGGAAATCTGAAAGCAAACCATCATCATCATCATTTGCATCATCACAACAAAGTCTTAGGACAGTCTCTTAAGCACTATTTTCTTTTAACAATATTTCTATCCTGGGACTAGCTTGACGACCGAGTGAGCAGCGACTCCATGAAATGGTCTATAATAGCGAAAATGTCCTTTGAAATTATTGTTAGAAATCTCTTTTTATTTTTATCACATTTCATTACAACCAATCAATTTGTTACATAAGATTATTTCATTTAAAATATTTAAAGCATGACATCCAAGTTATAATATTTTCCAAAACGACATAATTACATGAATCATCAATAAAATCATTACATCAATCAACTCAATCAATCAATCAAACATAAAAAGCATCATAAGCATCACATAACACAAGTCATATGATCAAAAACATATCATATATCAAACATAATTTCATTCAAAAATAATTCAAATTAATTTTGCTTTTTCGCGTTTTTACCTCAAACGTTCGATTTGGGTAAAAACACGGAGGGGGCACCATAGTAAGTTGTCGTACGATTCGACCAAGAATCATCGCCTAAAAATGGGAATAATTTTTTACTTTCTCGTAGATCGAGAAGAACTCATATTTAACGCATTTTCTTCGAAAAATTCGCTAAAGAGGGGGCAAAATGTAGCACCCTAAAATTGGCGCAGTAAAATTGGAATAATTACATTCACCTCAGTAAATAGATTTAAATTCAAATTTAACCTCCCAAACCACCCGTTAATCGCTGAGAAACCCGTTTCCTCTTTTTTTGTGCCATTTTTAGCAGTTGTTTTGACCGTTTGACGATATCGTCTCCAATCAGACGATATCGCCCCAGATTTGACGATTTCGTCTGGACTAGAACGTCCAGACGATTTTGTCGCAAAACTGAATTTGCATGGTTGGAATCCGTTCCAACGGGTCTCCAATCCGGGAAAAAGCATGTCTGCGCTGTTGGGACCCTTCCCCCATTGGAGATCTCCCAAATTGGGATGATCTCCAACCTCCCAACAACTATCCTATGCCTATTTAACTCTAAAACTTTTCCTTCCCCAACCCTTGGCTGAATTTTTATGTAAATCAACTCCCTATGCGCTAAAACACTTCAAATTTGCTCTTGCACTAGTCCTATATTAATTTTATTGCAGGTACACCACTGGTTTTCAGTCAGAGCCAGCATCTATCGCAGCCAACGAACCTGTCAAGATCGAAGGCGATCTCATCAAATTCGGGACGATCTTGTTCTAATGCGAGACGATTTTGACTGCAGCACACATCGAGGAAATCAGTGCCTGGAGTTTGCTCTTATTTCTCTTTTCTCTATCATTTTATGCTATAAATTATATTGTCTATTCAGTTTTTATACTATATTGCATCTGGACTTCACCCATTTTGTCTAGTTTGCATATTAAGATCATATTATGCTATCTGAACACATTGATTTGCATTTACTTTTGTTATTGTATATTTTTCAATACTCATATTACTTTTTCATATAGTTTTCCCCTATTTACAAAATAGAATTTCTTGTATTTCACATCTGTTTGCTGTTTTGCAGGTCTCTGATGAATTCGTCTGACGAATTCGTCAGATTGTAGATGATCCTATCAGTTTAGATGATTTTATCAAATTGAAGGCGATCCTGTTGAATTGCAGATGATCCAGACTGCTACAAGTAATCAAAAACTTCATCAGACTTTTGGATCAGGTAATCTTCATTGGCCTCCTACAAATTCTCTATTTCTGCTTTCTTTTCTGTTTGCTGTATTCATTTAAATTGCATTTTCATGTAGTTTAAGTTAGAATCATTCGGCCAAACCTAGGATGAATGTTTAAAAATAAAACGAACTCATAAAAACTCATTCCCAAAACCTAGGCGTGGAAACTGCCGCCAAATGTTTCTTGGTGAACCCACCATCCATCGATAAATCACCAAAATGCACCTCCCTTGAGAGGCGGGACCTTCGTGAAGTCCTCTCGTTCAAGGTACCGCACCATCCTTTTCCCATCCTCCTTCCAGGAACGGATCCAATAGCCTGAAGGTAGGGATGCAAAAAATTTGGAGCGATATAGGAACAATGGCTTATGCCTAAAAAGTTTGCCCTATAATCCAATGTGCTAGACATTGTATGTTGTTTTCTTGCTTTGAGGCCCTGCTAGAGGCTATAGTTGCACGAGATAAAGTGCACTCATACAAATCATAGTAGTTCATGCATATTTCTAAATATTGAAATGTATTTTTGCACTTAGGCATATAGGAAACACTCATTACTACTATATGATGCACTTTATGTTATGCAAGCTTAAAATGAACACCACACACACATCTCATTTAAACATTGGAGAGTTGGATTTCATCACCAAACTTCAATTTATTCTAGTGACATTGGAATTCATCTCCTTACACTGGTTTACCCCCTAGAGCTTCCTATAAATGGGTTGAGAAACTTACTTATAGTGACACTAAGTTACTTGTGTTCAAACTGTCTCCCACTGTTGGAACAATCATTGGTTTAGAGTGGAAGAGCTAGGTGAACCCTCCATTGGGTCTTCAGTGGTGTACCCTAGCTTATTTTGAGAAAATCATGTTTGGCACAATTGTACTTGACTGTCACTATGGCTGAGTTTTCTCATTCTTAATCCAAGAACAAAATCAAAGAAATCAAAATAACAACACATCAAAACACACCAAACAATTTAGGGCACACTTAAATTGGTAATAAAGATAAACATTTGTTTGGAATTGTGTGGTCATTCCTAATTTATAAATAAAAATATATAAATTCATAATACATGGTAAAAACAAGAATTAAACACCCTCTGTTTGATATCAAGGGAGAGACAGAAGCAATTCATGCCCATAGGCGGAGTCATAATAACATTGAATGACCTACCCGTAAGACCATGAGACGTAGTTTCGTGAGCCTAAGGGGTGATAATTCAACCCTTGGGGGATATATTCGAGAAACCCCAAGTAAGGAACCACATAATAGAACAAATTAACATAAACAAAAAGAGGATTCACAACCATCCTCATCAAGGATACGTGAGGAGACCTCAAGGACCTCCTTTAAACACACAAAAACATCTCAAATACATGAGGAAGCTTCAAGGGATTTCTCCTCACGTGGATATAGAGAAGGTTCTAAGACTCATTCTTCACATAAGGATGATGAGATTGCCACATCTCCATCCACATGGAGGAAGCATGTTACCACCAAGTCCTCTTCATTAAGAAGGAAAACAAGAATTGCAACACCTCAAGACTCACAAGAAACATATGAAACAGGTCTACCCACTGAAGGGTAGGAAACTAGAGATACATATAGTCATGGGAACCATATAGAAGAAAACCTTCACACAAAAGGAAATATTCTCATAGACTATGACCTCATAGGAGTAAATGGCACCCCACAAGATCAGCCATGGAAAACAAGACAGCTAGATGGGTTGGATCGATTTCCTACTCAACCAACTCAAAGAACTGTAGCTACTGAGAACTTTGCATATGGAAGCTCATGAAATGTGACTTCTAAACATACCTCCTAGTCTAGGGGTACCTCAAAGTGACCCCATAGAAGACGCATGGAGTTTGATCATAGGGATACTCAATAATACATTGAACAAATCATATTAACTAGCAAGAGTAGAGATAAATCAGAAACCCCCTTGAGAAATCTGTGAGTCAAGACAACAAGAACAAAGTTAGATAAACATGAGTCTTCTATGATAGCACAAAATAACTGAATGAGGTAGTTATAAAATGCATTACATAAAGAGCGAGAGCTAGTGGAAGCTCTCGAACAAGAGAAACAAAGAGAAATACTCTTGCACCAACATGAGCAATGTTTAATAGAGCAAGTTAAGCAACTAGCTCTTAACAATTTATAGGTAAATATTGGTGACCAACAAAGAAAAAGACATGCTGAATCATCTAAGGAGATGTGCACTAGACAAGATATCCCATAATGTAACCCCCCACTAAATCATGAATGAAATCCAACTAATGGGGGAAGGGCAAACCTAGAAAACCAAGATCATAATCCTGAGTCCCCTCGTAGGAGGGGGGAAAATGGAACAAATAAAATGGATAGAGATTTACCTCTATTGCCAATGTGGATAGGCTTACAAGAGGAGGAAATCCGTGCATCAAAGGCATTTCAAGAGCTTGTTGAAAATATGAAAACCTTTGAGAAACAAGAGGCGGCTGGGAACTCACCAACATTGAGCAAGATACACAATCAACCATTGTGGCCATCAATACATAGCCCTCCATATCCTAAGCACTTTGAGATGCCTAGGTTAGAAAAGTTTAAAGGTGAAGAGGATGGACAAGATCATGTCACCAATTTTATCAATGTCTATTTTCATATTGAAGACAATGATGCTCTCATGCTAAGAATATTCATAATGACATTTTCAGGTGCTGCCACTCAATGGTTCAATAAACTACCTAAGCATAGCATAACCAATTTTGAACAACTAGTAAACGCATTCTTGAAGCATTTCTCCTTTGGTGATAAGAATAAGGTGAACCTTTCAAATCTGGCTAACTCGAAACAGTATGATGATGATCCAATAATGGATTATGGGAATAAATTGAGAAAAATCATGGAAAAATTATCATTCTCCATTCCCATAGAAGAGATCATTCACATGTTTACCAAAATTTGTTCTAAAAATATCTCCCTCTTGCTACAACTCCAATAGTATCCTTCATTTGAGGAAGCTTTGGCATAGGCCAAGATCATTGAAGAGATAAAAGTAGATGAGGGAACCATTAAGCTCCGAAATAAAAAGGAGTGGAACAAGAATGGTAAGAATGACAAGTACAAATAGAAGTAGGGCCTGCTCTAGTCAATCAAGTTGTATTGGCTACACCCAAGTATGGGGGTGCACAAAAACCATAGAACTATCAAGCACATCCCCTGCCATCCAACTATGACCAAAAGAACAATTAGGGGAATGCAAGCCACCTTGTTATTTCACTCCTTTAATAGAATCAATGCAATCAATATTTAATCAATTGAGCGATACCATGAGGATCATATTTCTTGATATACCTCTTATAGATCCCAACCATCCTAATCCAAAGGGATATAGGGAAGATCAATTTTATCATTATCACATGATATCGGGGTATGAAATTGAGGCTTGCATCGGGTTTAAGCATCAAGTGCAAAACATGATTGAGGCGGGAGAACTCAAAGTTGACAACCCACTAGTTATCGATAACAAAGATAGGATTATACAGAAACCCACTGCCCAATCATGAGTCACATTGAGAACAAGGGGCCCAAGTAAATCAGGTTCAAACTGACATAACTACCCACGGATGTGTTGGGATTGTTGAGATCATGAACATAGCAACAAGGACTAGGCGGTATGGTCAACTGCAACTGCCTGCAGCTTCCATGAACATCTCAACTGCTACTAGGAAAAGGCAAGATGACCTTCCAAGTCCACTGATGAGACCTGTGGTAACTATTCAAAGTAGAATGGAGCAAAACATATAGATGACTCTAGCTAAGTTATCCATCTATGAGCTCATACAATAGTCCCCAAAGCATAGGAATACTCTAATGGAAATTTTAAGAACAATTGAGCTTCAACCGCAAGATGCAAATGCATTCACTCACTTTATGGGACAAGTGAAAGAATGCCAGGAACCTATAATTTGATTCTATGATCATGAGATAAAGATAGTTTCTGCTGCCTTACCAGACCCTCTACTAAGCATTATAGCAGCCATCAATGACTTATATTTCAAGAGGGTTTTTGTCGATACAGGTTCATTGATTAACATCATCACAACAACTGCAATAGAGCACCTCAAGATACCCAAGACCAATATCATTCCAGGAACTTACACATAGAGAGATTTTAATGATGCTTTTATGCAATACTGTGGGAACGATAGTCCTACCCATCAAGGTGGGGCACAAGATCATCCCTATGATGTGTCATGTATTGGAAGGAACTATGCAATATAACATCCTCTTAGGGCACCCTTGGATAAGGGCCATGAAGTGTGTGCCTTCGATATTGTACCAGTGTATCAAGTATATGCATGAAAACAAAGTCTATGTGGTTATGGCCGATGAAGAGCCTTTTAAATACATCAATCAGGTGGACATTCTAGGATAATTTGTGATTCCTTATACTCACCTATATGTAGCCCCTTCATCCCCAACCACACAAGTGGATAACGAAGACAAAGGGGTAAGAAAAGACGCATGCACATCAACACCTCCTAGTGCACTCAAGAAAATCAATGCTTCTAAAGTACCATCAATGTCAAAACCAAAAGATAATCATAAGCTAAAGGCCCCCTTAGTTAAGGAAGAAAGGCCAAAAGAAGTGCCAGCTATAGCCATTGCTGAAATACCAAGTCCTATAGAAGAGGAAGATCCTCAAGATCAAGATGAAGATAGTGATTATCACCTTGCTTCGCTAGTATCATCCGTGGAGTCATCCACATTGCATGCATCAATACACTTGGCAAGCACAGGTATAGGGGAGTACCTTATGTATAATATTACATTTACACCTATCTTTGAGTATGTACAAGACATAAGGAGGCCTAAATCCTTGAGGCCACCAGTAGGAACAGTGGTTCCACTTGGAATTCCTCCCAACCAAACCAATTTTGTCTATGCCAGCCTAGACTGCACTCATAAGTTGTCAGATATATAAGAGGATGGTGATAAATTATTCATAGTCAATGTTTGTTACCTCTCTAATCTTGAGTTTGTTCTAATATACTTTGAGTGTTTCCATTGGCATGGATATGGCCTTGGCATATATGAGCAAGGGTATAGGAGGCCTTACGAACCACTATATCAACTTCCCTATGACAAATTTGGCTTAGGCTATTTGTAGCAGAGGTTGAGATGACTTGCTTGTAGCAGCATTGGAAAGATTAATAATAGGGTTGGGAGAAGAAATTGATTGCATTCCTTATCATCCCTTAATAATATAAAATTTGAGCAGCAAATACATGGCCACGGTAAACATACTGCCTCCAAAAACTTATCATCCAAACACCTCAATTCATTCCACCCCAATAGGGTACAACTCGTGGGATGAGGAGAATGGATATGAAGCAAGTGATGATGAGGCGCAACTTGGCTTAGCATATCAAGGGCCTCACTATTTGCAAATATTCACATGGTCCATCCATGATGAGAGTGGATATGCATCAGATGAAGGTGACTATGAATCAAAAGACTCAATAGAAAGAGCTTACATAGGCCTAAGCCGTCAACCCCTGACTTTGGGGTGAGAGACAAATGCAAATGGATTCTTCATAAGTGACGAAGAATATGAAAATGAAATAGAGATGGCCTACTTGGGGCCAATACATGAGCCCCTTGTCTTAGGGCTGCATACCAATGCTAACAATTTTTGGATAAGTGATGATGAATTTGAGGATGAGACTAAAATGGCTTATCTTGGACCTCACCACTTGTAGTAAGTCAATGAGCTAGTAGAGAGAGAGGCGGCACTCCATGTCATAGACCCTCATTTCCAATTTTTAGGGAGACCTATTGACCTAGAAGCCATTCATCAGATAGTCAACACCCCTCTGCCTTATTTAGAGAGCAATTAGAGCCCAATGATCCTATTGTATACCCTACTCATGGGCCAGATCCAAAAATTCCCATTCCTCCAGAACCTCATCGCGAGTATGGAAGGAAAACCCCTGAGACAATATTGCATCCATGTGGTCCTGGAGATTTCATCCCATCCATCAACATGATCTCCATTTATTTGACCACTCCACTTCATAATCCAGTAGATCCTACCAAATCATTACATCTTGACGTAGAGGCTATTGATTGGGATCACACTAGTTCACCCATAGATCTAGAAGATCGCTTCCCCAATGAAGAAATGTTATAGCCATTCCATTTTGCATCAGGTTGTACATATGACGTCTTCCATGTTGGTTTGGAACCTGAGTCAGTAGGTCCTATGAATCCCACCAATGACATTCATTTGATACCCATGCCTCATCAGCTAGAGGATAGGTCACATATGGCTATAGAAGCAACTTTCAAGGTGGACATCAGTGATGATCCTACCCAACCAAAGAAAGTCAAGTTCGAAGAAATTCTATCTCCAGAGGAACAAGCCATCTTAATTCCTCTCCTCAAGGAGAGGCCAAATATTTTTTCTTAGACTTATAAAGATATGCCAGGGATAGATCCAAAGTTAGTCATTCACAACATTTCATTGGATCCCATGAAGAACCCAGTCAAGCAAAAATTAGGAAAAATACATCCAACCGTCACTTTTATGGTGAATAATGAATTATAAAAACTACTGGATGCAGTATTAATATTTCCTATTGACTACCTTAAGTGGGTGTCAAACATGGTACCCATAGGGAAACCTGATGGAAGAGTCTGTATCTGCATGGATTTTAGATATTTAAATAGGGCAACACCAAAGGATTCATTCTCGTTGCCAAACATAGATGCTCTTGTAGATGCAACCGTAGGTCATGAAATGCTCTCCCTAATGGATGGTTTTTTTGGATACAACCAAATCTAGATTAAGCCCGAATATCAACATAAAACTACTTTCATTACTCTATGGGGAACATTCTGTTACAAAGTGATACCATTTGATATCAAAAATGTTGGTGCCACATATCAGTGGGACATGATATACATATTCCATGACTATATGCATAAGATCTTGGAAGATTACATGGATGACTTACTAGCCAAGTCCCTATTGTGGTAAGAGCATGACGAAGTCCTTAGACAAGTCTTCGATCACCTCATACAACACAATGTCTGATTGAATCCTAAGAAGTGCTTATTTGGCATAACTTCTTGAAATATTTTGGGATTCATCATATCCAAGAGAGGCATTGAAGTAGATCCTACAAAGGTGAACGCTATACTAGAAATGGTCGCCCCTACCAACATTAGGGAGTTGAGGAGCCTACAAGGCAAGATAACATCCATCAAAATATTCATCGCACAATTATCAGACAAATGCAGACCTATGAATAGGTTTCTATGCATGGAAGTCCCATTTCATTGGGATGAAGAATGCCATCAAGCCTTTGCAGATATCAAAACTTATTTGGCAACACCGCCAGTGTTGGCTTCACCAAGGCCAGACATACCATTTTTACTATATATCGGCTACTGATTTTGCACTGGGCACCATGTTAGCCCAAAATAATATACAAGAAAAAGAGCAAGACATATATTACATTAGTCACACCTTGGTGAGTTATGAGCTAGGATATGTGTATGTCAAAAAGTTGTTTTTAGCAGTGGTCTTTGCAACTCGAAAGTTGTGACACTACATGTTGAGCCATACGACCTATGTCATATCAAAAAAAAATCCTTTGTAGTACATGATGAGCAAGACATATCACAATACACATACCGCAAAGTGGATCATGCTATTGATAGAATTTGATCTAGAATTCATAAGCCACAAGTCCATAAAGGGACAAGTCATAGCAGATCAATTAGCAGAGGTGCCTCTTTAGGATAACATGCCTCTCACCATAGAGTTGCCTAATGATGCGGTATTTGCATTATCATAGCTGCCAGAACTTGAAGAACCTAAGAAAGAAAAATACATGTCATTATTCTTCGATGGTTCAAATTGTGAATAAGGAGGTGGAGTAGGAATTGTCTTTATCACACCGTAAGGCGCTCCATTGCCATTATCATTCAAACTAGACTTCCTATGCACAAAAAACAACACATAATATGAAGCATTAATCCTGGAACTCCAAACAGTCGTAGTAATGGGCATTAAAATATTTAATATCTTTGGTGACTCCTTGCTCATAGTAGACCAGGTCAAAGGACTATTTCAATGTAGATGCCCACTCCTAAAGACTTACAAGGATCTTGTTGACAATTGCTTAGCCCAGCTAGAATGGTATGACATCGAGGTAATCCCTCGTACATAGAATAGATTTGTAGACACCATGGCGTCTTTGGGATCCTTAATCCCTCAGAATATATCTACTGATTTTACTACCATTCATGTAAAAGTGATTTTGCATTCAGTAATATGTCGTGAGGCTTTTGACAATCAAGAATCAGTCAACATGATCAACATTGAACCAAATTAGGATTGGTCCTTCGTAGCTAGATATTTATTACAAAAAATACCTTGGGGGTCTTTGATATCCCAAGGACCTATAGAGTGTGGTGCAACCATATACCATAGAGTTGTTCCTCAATCCATGTTCACTACCTCAGAAATGTAGGAAGATCAAGTTGTCTATTTTATAGAAGTTGTGGCCTATCAGGATTGGCTTTCCCAACTGTGAGACTTCCTAAATATTAGAATAATACCTCAAGGTTTTTTGCATAATGAAAGGCAAACGTTCAAATAGACAGCAACAAGATACATATTGCTAGGAGAAATCCTCTACTGACAAGGATATGATTGAGTATTACTCCGTTGTCTTGAGCCCCAGAAAGCATCTTGGACAATTTCACAAGCTCACGATAGAACATGTGGAGGCCATTTTAGTGGCATGGCCATTGTTAAGTGCATATTGAGAATGGGTTACTATTGTCCCACAATAGAAAAGTAATGTTGTGAGTATGTGAAGAAATGTAATAAGTGCCAGCATCATGCAAACCTAATGCACTTACCATCGCAAGCTTTGCAGCCCATCTAGGAAGCATGACCATTCTTGCAATGGGGACTAGACTTGATTGGGAATATCTCACCCCCATCCTTATTCCAACATACATCCATCATAACGGTCATATAATACTTCACTAAAATGGTAGAAGCGATCCCATTAACATCAACAACTAGACCAAGGATTGTGGAGTTTATACTCCATAATATCATAAGTCATTTTAGGGTTTGTTCTAAGATAATATCGAATAATGGGACATCTTTTAAGAACAAAAATATGCATGCTTTAATGAACAAATACCATATTCATCATAGTTTTTCAATACCTTATTATACATAAGCAAACGGGCAAGCAGAAGCCTAAAAAAAATAATAGTCTCCATTTTGAGGAAGATAATGCAAGAAAAACACAAGGATTAGCACATGCAGTTGCCTCTTGCACTATGCAAAAATAGGACTAGTATACAGACATCCACTGGGGCAACATCATTTTCATTAGTATATGGCACTGAAGCCATTATGTCTCTAGAGTAGGAAATCCCAACTCTACGCATAGCATTAAAGGAATTCATAGATGATGAAGTTGTAGGACAAGGTCACCTTGATCAGTTGATGCTTCTTGATAAATGCCAAGTCAATGCTTTAGAACATCTTCATGTTTACCAAGATCACCTTGCACGAGATTACAATAGTGAAGTCCACCTAATGGAATTCAAGGTTGGAGATTTAGTGCTCAAAGAAAACCAACATAATTCAAATCTGCCACCGCATCTAAGAGATAAGTTCATGGTAAACTGGATAGGTCCATATATGATTTCATAGAGAGTTGGGCCTAGAGCATATCGCCTTATATAATTAGATGGTGTTGAAGAGCCTGAACCTCTCAATATAATTCATTTAAAAGCATTTTACACATAAACACAAAAACATTCAAATATGTCATAAAACAAAAAAAAACATATAAATATGTCAAAAACACAAACAAATCATAAAAACATAAAATTCAAAAAATCAAATCAAAGGCTTCAAGGGTAATTCATACCGCTTGGTCAAACATCAATTCAAAAGGCTCCAAGGGTAATTCATACCGCTTTGTCAAAAATCAATTCAAAAGGCCCTAAGGGTAATTAAAACTGCTTGGTCAAATCCCATCAAATCAAAGGTTCCAATGGTGATTCATACCGCTTAGTCAAAATCAATTCAAAAGGCTCCAAGGGTAATTCAAGCTTCTTGGTCGAAACCAAATCAAAAGGCTCCTAGGGAAATTCAAGCTGCTTGGTCAAAATAAAATCAAAGGCTCCAAGGGTAATTCATACTGCTTGGTCAAAAATCAATTCAAAAGGCTCCAAGGGTAATTCATATCGCTTAGTCAAATCCCATCAAATAAAAGGCTCAAAGGGTAATTCATACCTCTTGGTCAAAATCAAATCAAAGGCTCCAAGGGTAATTCATACCACTTGGTCAAACATCAATTCAAAAGGCTCCAATGGTAATTCATACCGCTTGGTAAAAAATCAAATCAAAGGCTCCAAGGGTAATTCATATCGCTTGGTCAAACATCAATTCAAAAGGCTCCAAGGGTAGTTCATACCACTTGGTCAAAAGCCAATTTAAAGGCTCCAAGGGTAATTCATACCGCTTGGTAAAACATCAATAAAAAAAATGCTCAAAGGGTGATTCAAACCGCTTGGTCAAAATCAATAACAAAATCCCCAAAGGCATAACAAGACCTTCGGTAAAATTAATCAAAAATATAAAAACAACATAAAATCAAAAATAAATAAAAAATTGCAGTTCACATTTTGCATCCACATCATTGCATTGCACCCTCACATACATTACAATTGTATATGTCATGAGAGCCTTAAAAGTGATACCATATTTTGTCGCACAAGTCATTCATATCCATACCTCCATCCCCATGTGTGTAATTGTGTTTTTCAACACAACCATTATTTGTTGCTATACATAATATACTAAGGTTTTTCGGTTAGTCAACCACACATAGTAATCTTATCAAATTTTGAGGAAAACAAATTTTATTAGTAGAAGGTAAGACCGAGCTATGTAGCCTTGGATATTCAATATCCCATCACTAATTGAAACACTAAAATCCTAGCTGGTACAAGGAAAAGATGAAATTTGCAAAGCGGTCTAGGTTACCTTAAGTGAAAATGATTATCCTTGCTTATCTCCCTGTGCAACCGGTTTAAAGGTGCTAAGAATTAGCAAAAGGATAAGATTTACCCTATCCAAATCCCTTGCTTAAAACAAAATAAATCCTAAATCAAAGCACACATTCAAAAGGCTAAGTATACAACCCAGATTTCAAAAGCAAAAATCCGATACACAAAGCATAAATTCAGAAATTACAAAAAAAAATCAAGCTAAAAAGAAAAATCAAATCAAAATAAATAGTGATTTTCATCACTACATATGAGCAAAATCCAAAGACGAAAAAGTCAAAAATAAAATAATAAAGCTTGAATCCCTGGAATTCGTAGCATTGTACAAAATTGGAAGGAGAAATCCTTACGCATGACAATATGTCTAATACAATTGCTTCATGCATTTGTGTAGACCAATGTTTGAATGTGGATGAGCTAGCTTAGGTAACCAAATATTTCCTAGTGGTATAGTCCAACTAAGTCCAACATAAGGATGAGATGAACACTTGAGAATCCTTGATCTTACCAATGGGTTGAAAGAATCCTGCCTGACATAGAAGAAAATTCTTGAGTTCTACCTCAAAATATACAATCACATGAACACATAGAGATCATGAAAAACCAGGTCCATGGTAAAAGCCTTACTTTTCAAAAGTCTAAGTGGTAAGCTGACAACTGTTGATAGGGGAACTAGAGTGTTTGAATCTCCAAAAAGCCCCAAATTTTTTTACATAGCAACAAATCATAAAATCATTCACACCATCACTTTTATTTATAAGATTCTATAAATTAGGGGGTATCAACATAGTAGGACAGATACCACATATATATTAGAAATAGTATATAGACAACCACTAACTACTTTATATCTTTTAATTTATAGAAACTTATTAATAAAATACATTACAGACCATTACATCATATATGAATACTTAATCAATTCTTATGATAGGAGTGACTATTTAAATTCATGATTATTTTTTTACTTTCTATGGTATCACCCATTAAGACTGTCAATATCATATGCATTCCGTATGTTTTAAGTGATTAGAGCATACAGGTTCATTCCACCACATAAGTTAGATGCATACAATTAAAGCAAAAATTAAACATGCATTTAACAATAAAATTGGCATCCACAAAAACAAGTCATTAATCATCCATAAACCACATCATGAAACACATAGGCAATATCCATTTGCATACAATCATAAATTCATCATTCATCATCAAAATACATCGCATCATATCATAAAAACATATAAGCATCTACACATCCATCTAAGCATATTCAAATATCATCTATCATCTAACATATCCATAAAATCATCATAATACCATCATCATATCATATCATAAAAAAAAATAATAATAAAAACATAAGCAATAAACGATACACATAATGAGTCATAAAAAGTAAATATATCATAAGAGTATGTGTGTCAAGTCCAATGGATATACAAAAATTCTAGTGGGCTATAGTTATGTAGGTTAGTTGACCTCAAAAATAGATCAAGAACAAAGTAGAGCATCAATCAAATATCAGGCCTGAGCCCTTGCACCACCTCCTCTGATGCCACCACCCCCTATGGTAGTATCACGATTCGAGTGGTACGAGCCTGTCAGTCTCTTTGTTCAAGTTTAGGTCCATTGGCTAGGATGGGTGGAAGACTACCCTAAGGTAGAGCGCCCGCTGACCTACGAACCACATACACTTGTTGGATCCTTAGGGACAAGCCCATGCCTCCTGAGATACATCTGAAGGATGATGACATGATCTGTAAGTCCTCAAATATATGCCTCATGCTCATCCAAAAAGGATTGAAGCCATCCCAAATATGCCCCTGAGCCTATCGCTGGAACCTCCTGTGGTGTAGAATGAGGAACAACAAACTACATCCTGACATCGCCATCCCCAATAGTAGCCTGTAGAGCTTGTATCTATGATGTGAGCTACTCAATCATAACATATGATCACTATACTTGGATCTTAGTGGTCTGATGCTTAGCCTTGACCTCATGCAACTCTCCTCAGGCTCTAACTCCTCCTCCTCAGGAACATCAGGATCCTCTACTACCACCAGCTCTGTCGGCTAGCCCCACAACTCAATCTTGGCTTGAACCCTACGTCCCATTGGATCTATGCCATCACCCTCACCATCATCCTCGCATCCTAGGCTATCGATTCCATTCCACATTCGATCATCCCACCACTGAGAGTAGGCCTACGTAACTCCCCCAACCATTGTAGGATATACAGTTGGGGTATCCTACTCATCTATAAGCTCTATGATCTATCATGGAGGTAGGTCCCTCTCTACTATGAGGCATCGGTATAGAATTGGTATCAAGGGAACATATTGCTGCAATCCATACTGACAAAGAACCTAAGAGTAGAAGAAATACTCCTGGATGGTAATCTTACGACCAACAAGCCATCACTCACATCATGTTCTAATAGTAAAACTAGCTGGATCATCCCAAGAAGGACACTCATAGTAAGGCCACCACACGACATCTCTAGCCAACAGTCTAGTGAAAGCATCAGTATAGTGGGACAACTCCCCTACAAAAGTATGGCTCTTACACTCTTTGTGCTCTCGAGCCTATTTAGCAGCATAGCACTTTGTCTAAGCCTCAATAGCTATAATCTCAGTTGGGATCCCCTTAGGGTGATCTACCTTAATGTTCTCCATTTCCCAAACCTATAGGAGCAAGCTACAGGAAATGCTAACATGTCGCCACTGATGGATGTGGTCTAACTCATCATAGCACTAAGCCAATAGCGATCTACCCCATGCATAGATGATAGGCTCCTCGCTATCCAGGAGGTCCTACACCATCGCTAGGAGGTTCCAAGGGAACATCAAACCCAAGTATTCTTTGATAGGAACATTGTTGATCACCATTAGCAACACAACATGCCTCACTATGAAAACATGAGCATCATACCAAGCATTGATAGATACTCCCCCGAACCCATTCTCCCAGAGGGCCTGTGTAGAACGTGCTCCAAACACCCAAGCATAGATGACCACCTGCTAATTAGTGGTTGATGAAACAATGGGCACCCCATTGAATGGGATCCAAAAGATCCTATACACATCCTTCGACATGATAGTCATCTCGTCGAGTGGAAGGTGGAAGGTGTTGGTACACGGGTCCCAATAGTGGGCTAAGGTTGTAAGATAAGCATGGTCAGCATAATGTGGGGTAACTTGATAATGTAATGTTGCCCATGAGCCTTAAACCACTCCTAGTCAATGTCATCAAATCTAGGAAGCAAGTCAAGCAGTAGCTTCGGGTCCCAAGCCCGAGCAGTGAGGATCTAAACAAAGCAGAAGAAAGACAAAACATAACTATAGTGCATCTAAGGCACAATTCATAATAAACATGAAAATAGTGTAAAAGAGTATAATTTAATCTAAATATAAGCAAAGGAAGAATAAATTGCACCTAATCAAGCAGAGAAAAAATTTAAAAGTCAAAAAAATCATAAAATCCATACACAAAATGCAAAAAATAGGGCTTAATATTTAGCCACTGTCGCCTACTATGGTCGAAACTTGGTTGCTGAAGGCAACAACAACCAAGGCCCAATGGTCAATTTTTTTGACCATTGGGATTCAATCTTGGTCGCTCTGAGCGATAATGGCTCAGAGTCAGCCGCTTTGAGTGACAATGGCCAAGGGGCAAAATGGCAAACCCGTGAACCCTTGGCCAGAAAATAAAAAAAATTACAAATTGACAAAATAATTCAAGAAAAAATGACATAGGGAGGGAAAGCAGACAAAATGGAAAGCAAATCCCCTATCCAAGCATAAAAAATAAGCTAAGTTTGAGAACACCCAAATGGTGGCAGCAAGTGAATAAAAAAAAAAATTTAAAAAAACCTAGGTTGAAGCCATTGACAAATAGAAAAATTGGGGACTAACCCACCGTAACAAAAGGGAACCTAAGCCTAATTACGGATTTTTTTCATTACCAACAAGTTTAGTGATGTTCATTTTGCTCATTTATTAGTGAAGTTCAATTTTACTTAGACAAAGAAAAGAGAGCTAGGGTTTTGAAGAGAGAAATACCCAAGAAGCTTTGGCTCCCCCAAAAATTAATGTCTTGCCTTATGCAACCATATCATCAGCACCAACAAGTTTTGAATTCACAACCGTCACTGCCGCACCAGAGCTCTAAAAATAGAATCTTCAATAGTAAAAATGATAGGTCAAACCCTAGAATTACAAATTTTATATTTCCTTAATTATTCCTTGGCCACTGCTGACGTCAGCGGACCGAGGTTCTTGGCCACTCAAGGTGATAATAGTCATAGGAAAGAACTCAAAGGCCATTGGACCTGACAGTATCCAGACCCACAGATCAAAGTAAAGCAATTCCTTCCATGAGGGAATAACAAAAATAACAAATAAACATACTTTTGTGGTTTAGGATCATTAGAATGTCCAAAACAACAAAAGAAATTACATAAAATCACAATTCCAAGTAGGCATCATATCCAGTTACCTACTCTATCCACTTGGCAATTGCAACAACCTACATTCCATGTATTTCGATGAGATGGGTAGGTAACCATAAGGCCACTTGGGGAAAAAACAACTCATTTTAGAATTATGATATGTCACCCTTAAAACCCTAATAAGATCAAGATGGTCGGAATGCTCCACGGGTGCAAAGGGGTCATTCTATTTTCCCTATGACATCAAAAAATTTAAGTCAAAGTGATACAATCTAAACATAAATAGAACCACTATCTTAACTCCCTAAGAAGGCTATTGATAGCCATACCGTTCCTCAGGATAGGGATGGATGATTATCATAAGCAATTGGAATCATACTTGGATGTGGGATTGCCCATTAAAAGTAGCAAATGCTAGAAAGAAACCAGATTAGTCATATTGGTCAAGTGACTTGTCACTTCATTCATTGTCATTTCTTCACCAATCCATTGTGTGAAGAGGTAGTTCAAAACTTCAACTTAATCATAATAAAAATCAACAAAAGATCACTTGATCATAGAAAAATTGTGTTCGTCCTTCGAATAATTGCATACAACAATCACAAATTTCCCTTGTTTGTTGGGAACGTAAGCAAACATGACATATTTAATTGTAGCTCTCCTACCAGTCAAAATTGTTGTAGCAGCTGAAGCTACCCGATTGAGTTTGAGAAATGAGTGCAATTTAAGATGCAAAAGCCACTGAGCTATGTCCTCTGAGAGTTTATGCAATGATTCAAATGGATGCACACCATATTGCATGATTGGGCCATCTGGAATTGATCATACCATTGATCACCATACACCTTACAAACAGATCAGTCTACATTTTTGCTCAACATTATGTTTTCCACACAACGCATCACAAAAAGGGGCATCTGTAGACACCTAAATCATGTCATTCTTAGGGGAGCTACTTACATAGACACACTCATAAGATCATAAGACATAATATTGGACTTTCCAAGCATCAATAGTGGTTCTCACCACTCATTTGGGGCCTTTTCAATCCATCCAAGCTTGGTCGCTCAAGTCAAGAGTGACCAGATCCTAGCTGCTCAAGCCTAGAGATGCCAAACCTTAGTCACTACATACGACGATGGCCAGATCATAGCCACTATAGATGATAGCAGCTAATCCATAAGAAGCGTTTTGCCAACAAACAGGCCCAATCTTGGGTGAAAGTGGTAGTCTCCATGCAATAAAGGTGAATGGGAGTGAATTTGTATTCCTTTTCATGACCAATTCACATAAGAGACTTGAGTTTGCATTTATACTTAATTTAACTGACCTCCAAGCATAAACAAAGGATAAAATATTCTCATGCTAACGATAAATTCGCATAGAAGACTCAAGTGGGCAGTTAGATTTAGTTAACTGGCCTTCAAATATAGACAATGGAAAAAGGCTTCTCATGTTAACTTGCACTACATATGAGAAATTCATTTCTAGGGCTTGGACATAGACCTAGGGTTTCACACTATAAAAGGTGCAAGCCTAAGAGCACCAAGATATAGAGAATCACATATACAGGAGATCATTTTAGAGAGAGAGACATATTTTTGAGGAGAGCTTTCAAGACTCGGAAAGTTCTCTTTGAGATCACGTGTATGGTAGAGCTTTGACAAATAGAAGAGCATAACATCTACTATTTCAACATTAGATTAAATTTTTAGACTCATAAATTTGGGGCAAAGAGGGTAAGGTTTACTTTAGTAGTCGTTGTCTTGGACAGTGGCCCGAAGGCTTAGCTTAGATAGACATATAATCTTTTATTCTGTTTTCTTATATCATTAGCATAGATTTACATGATTTCATGGCATAGTTTTATCATATTTCCATTACATTATTTTATTACTAACAACCTCATCTAGGGAGGCAATCTCAAACACCTAAATGTGTGTTGTTATTTCATTGCTTGTAGGGCCACAAGTACATCGAACGAAGATTACAACATACGAGAGCAAAAGGGATCCCTCTAGGAAATAGACCTGGAGAAGGAAGCATTTGTAAGCCCTCATAAATTTTTGTGTGTGGAACTGGGAATATTTAATAAGTGCACCACCTCTTCGCGGAAGGGGCACTCCTTGCCTATTTTTAATTTATAGTATCAAAATGGATATCCCTAAGAGGGACCGACATGTAACCGGGATTCGGTATCAATAAAGAGATCCATATTTTTTTATTTCATGTTATATGATTTTTTCTCATCTTTCCATTTTATCTTTGGTATTTTAAATAAGCATTGCAAGTATGGTTTAGAAAAGGGACCGGTACGTGCATTTCCAGGGTCGCTATAGGTAGCTTCATTTTTCCCTTCAAATATTTTCTCTAAGTATTTCCAGGCCTTTGTAGATGTTTTTTCTGAATTGATATATGATTGTATTTCATCTATGATAGTAAATGTTATTATCATTAATGCATTAGCATCGCTTTCTTCGAAATTCTAGATTTTTATATCAATTGAATCTAGTTTAGTTTTTGTTCCTTTAGTAATTTCCTGGAGTTTCTCAAATTTCAAGATGGCCTTTACTTTGTTTTTCCATGAGAAATTGTTTGGACCTTTAAGTAATTAAAATTTTATAAGAAAGTAATTATTTTATGTCATGATGGTCCTAGTAGTCTACCTTATATCTCCCTAGTAATGATATATGCTATAAATATGATTCACTTCTATCACTTGCAACCAAATTTTTGTAGAAAGTATTTTAGAAATACAATTTCATAGATAAGAGTTCAATATTTTTAGTTGGATTGTTTATGTCCTTCTATATTACTCTTCTAACTATAATTTTGTTGCACTCTTCTACTATGATTCAATGCAATAATATATTTCTAAACTTCTAAAAATTTAGTTGAATTAGGATTCCTTATATCTCCCTAATTAGAAGTTTCAAGAATACTAAGTATTTGCAAACTAGATTTTTCTACTCCTTATATCTCCTTGTGTTTAAGGTTTGCAAATGTTTTGAAGCAATAGAAATAATTTATATGCTTCTAGTTTTAACTCTTTCCCAATATGCTCTCTAGAGATTCTTTTTAACACCTTATTACTCCTAGTACTAATATCTCTAGAATATATAATGCACTTGATATCAAACTTGCAATATGACTATGAATATTTCTCACCTTCTTGATACTTGATTCTCATTTGCAAGTTTCTTGGATTGCATGCTATTTTCAAAGGTTGATTACTCTTGTTACTCTTTACCTCGCTTGTACACTTTCTCCACCTTGTAGATAAGTTGGTTTTTCTTTCTTTCTCCAACTGAATGCTCGCTAAATATATGCCTTAACTTCATTCTTTATCCTTGATTGTTATGTGCACTATATGTGCCTTAAGCTCACTTCAACATTGGTCTTCCTCTGGTGATTAGTCATGTCTCTTTTGTTGGTTTTATTATCACTATACATGCTCTTCAAAAGCAATGAATTTGTACTTGATTTC
The DNA here is from genome assembly GCA_028583015.1 of Wollemia nobilis. Lineage (NCBI taxonomy): Eukaryota > Viridiplantae > Streptophyta > Pinopsida > Araucariales > Araucariaceae > Wollemia > Wollemia nobilis. Next base: position 4,613,560 of record JAQPPZ010000288.1, read on the forward strand.
AATGGTCTTTTTTCTCTTCCAAATGGCTACATACGTGGGCATCTTCTTAACCTTGATGTGTTATGGAATGAGAGTGCCAAGTGATGCTTGTATTTTCCTATCTTCTTGAAAATAATATTTATTGCACCTCCTCCCAACACCTATGATATGTGGCACTTGATTCCTTACCTTTTGGTGATTGCTCCCTATTATCAATGCTTCTACCTTATTTATCCATGTTGGACACTCATATATGGAGCGTTATAAATTGTGTTTTGTCTCTTTCTCTTATGTTGACCACTCTAATTGTATTATATTTGTTGGGCACTCAAATATGAAGTTTTATAATATGATGGCTCACCTACTTATTATTGCTAGGTTTTAAAAATTTCTCTTCAATGTGGCACTCTTCATCTTATGTGCATGCAATGACTCTTTCCACATGGTAAGATATTCTTGTCTTCGTTTCAACTCCCTTGGACTTGTCCAATATTCTTTCCAGTACTTTTACAATGCTCACTTCTTGGTAATATTTCTTGTTGTCTATGTATTCTCCTTGGGTAGAAAACTCAAGATATCTTTAATGACACTATTGAAATTGAATAAATATTTTTTCAGCTTGATTCAATGGTGGTGGCTTCTCCTTGGTGTTGATAAATGACTTGCACTATGACCTTTGTTCTATCCTTGTATTATATTACTTATATTGGCTCTATGTAGGTCTTATTTTGTGCTTCATATAGGTGGTAACTCTGGTGGCTATGGTGCTTCATTCAGTGTCTTTAGACACATTATATGATCAATTTTTTGACCCCTTTGAATGCCTCTTCCTATTGCTTCCCAAGGCTCTATTTTAGGGATTTGTAGAATACCCTCTTGGAGTTTTTTATATATCTTCTTCTTGTTGTATAACCTACTTTTTGACAACACTTATAGAGTCCTTTTGGATAAATCTTATATGTAGATTATGACTGCCCTCCTATTCTTGTAAATCGATCCTTTATCTTACTTGAAATGTGGGCTTCGATTGCACCTTGGACTTGGAATTTATTCTCCCTTTCAAGCTCTTCTATTGGTGACTTTCTTCTCCAACCTTTGGAGGTAATATCAACCTTTTTGGTGGTTACTCGCCACAAAATTTTGCAAGTAAATTGCCTTTTTCTTCTTCAAAAGAGCTTTTGTGAAATTTACCTTTAACTCCATAATTAGGCTCTTAATATTGTAGATGATGAATATGATAGTGACTTTGGTCACTTAAATTTACTGCATTTTGTAGACGTTATTGCAACTCTTCTAGGATGTCCAAAAATAGCTCACTTGGTCAGCTTTTTATATCTTCAATACTTGACTAATATGTTGCCCAATACTATAACTTCGTGGCTTCAATGCTCCTTTAGGATGTATCTCTGAAATATGATATTTAGCAATCATTAAAGCTGCCAAAATTGCTGCATTTTTTCTTTCCTCAAATCTAAAAAAAAATTAGATTGTAAATCAGTCAATACCTTCACTAAAAATTTATCCTTGAATTCCAAAAATTTGGTAGGATCTTTTTTAAAATAACAGTTGAGATGTTCACTCAAGAATGCTTCAATTATGGTCCTCAAATATCTTAGATTTTGTGTTTTTTCTCTCCTTTCTCTTGCGAAAATTTAACTTCAAATTAGATCTCCTCAAAAAATTGTCAATCTTGAGATTTATTCCAAACTACCTTTTGATTTGATAATCTTCTTGCCAAATATTTTCCTTTAGGCTTGTTTTTGGATGGTGACAATTGTACCAATTATTTAGCTATCTCAAGCTTCTCCCTTGGTAGTAATTTCTCCAATGAGTTCTTCTAGGAACTCCTTCAATGAGGCTCACCAAAACTTCTTCTTGTTTCTCATTGAGACCTATACAAGGCTCTCAAACTTGTAGCTTTAAAAATTTCAATGAGACCTTCCTTGTCCTCTTCAATATTACACTATGGAAGTTACGTAGTGAGATATTCTTCTAGGATATCTTGAATCTACTACTACTGAAATCTGAAATAGAACATTTGTTAGTTCTTCTCAATTCTCAATCTTCCAATATGGAATTTCTTCAATAGGTCCTTCAATGGACCTCTTATTCAATGTGAAGCTTTCAGTATTTAATGGAGATCACCAATTTCCAATATTTTCTAGGACTCTTCTCCTTGAGTCTTTTCAATATTCAATAAGGTCTTCTTTCTAGGACCTCATTCCTATATTTGCAATCTTAAATATGGCTTCCTTGGCCACTAGATCTCTCCTCAATATTTCAACTAGGATTCTTTAACATGAAAATATCGCAATGAGATTTTTCTCCTTAGGCATCCAAATATTCAATCCTTATTTTTGTACAACAAAGAATTAATTCCTACATGAGGAAAGTAATGTCAACCTTTAGACAATGAAGATGAAGTTATTCCTATCTATTGTAGGAAGCGTACCATATTATAAGAGTTATTTGCAACAAGAAAATATGAGATGATAGTAACCCAATGGTTTTCCTATTTTTTTTTTTCTCTCTTGCAATGAGATATTAGAAATGATAATAATGACTATAGAAAATAATATTCACTAGTTTGATTTCTAATCTAGTGGATTCAATTTTGAGTTCTAGTCTTCACAATTTTTTACAACTCTATGGAAAAAATCTAGCCAAATGAATCATGTGGCTTTATCTATAATCTATTATTCTATCTATAGCTACTTCCATCAAAAAAATATATTGTTATGGTATTTGCATGCAGTAGTGCACTATGGCTAGTTTGGTTTGCAAATAATCAATAATAGCAATGGTGATCACTTGAGGCTTCCCTTTGATCCACCGTGGCTCTAATACCACTGTTAGATTTTGGAGCCTTTAACTTAAAGAAAATTTGATCACAAGTATAGAAATAAACATGCAATGTTATAACTATGATAATGGCAACTTAACATGCATGAAAATATGATAGAAAACATTATACAATGCTCATATAAGAAAGCTCACAAAAATTACAATGCTCCACTCATGGAGTTTACAACTACTCCATGATAAAAAAATGGAGCTACATTGTGACTACTACTACACTAATCTATGCATTCCACAAATCCTATATCAAACATGTACAATGAGACCTTTATATATAAAGATAGATTCCTTGCCTCTCACTCATCCCTAAGACTCATGTACATGTGGACTACATGCATATTTACATCATTGCAAATTATAACACTTGTGCATTTATTAAATTTCTCTAATAAATTAATTTTCTCCTAATATATTCCTAATATAAATATGTACCCATTAAGGTACATTAGTAAAGAACCAAATGATGTAATATATTCCAATATGGAGGCTGCAAAGGGGGTGACTATAGTTGAGACTATTGTTATGGTGGTTGAAATACACGAATAAGATGATGTAAAAAGTGAGGTGATGGGAGAATAGAAGGAAGATGTGGTAAATATGGGGTTGGAAGGAGGGGTGGTAGATGGGGTTTTAGAAGTGGTAAAAGAGAGGGTGTTGAAATAATAGGAGTTGTAAGTAGAGGTGCTAGACACCCTGATGATTGAGGTAAGGAGTGTGATAGGGATATTTGAGAGGCTAGGTTTGTATTGGGTAGGGATATGATGCCTTAAATTGGTTGAGGTGGAATGAGATTAACTACTTTTTATGAGAAGGGCTCAAGAGGTGGGTCAAAGACTACCACACTCGAGGGGTGCTAGAATTATTGGAACCTACATAAGGGTAGGAGGTATGAGGGTAGGTTTTCTCTTGATGAGGGGGACTAACTATGTAGGGTCAAGCTGAGGTAAATATGATTATGGTGAGTCAGGTGGAGGACAAGGATCAGTAGAATGGACATACAAGATGTTAGTATCAATGGGGGTGATGTGGGGATGTGCGGGTGGGCTATATAGTGAGGTAGGAGGAGTCTCCTTCAGATGAGAGGGGGTGATATTTGGTTATCATATGAATTTTTGGAGGAAAGGGAGTGGATGGTTGTGTCTTGGAAAGAGTTATCTAGAAAAGGATGGTATGGTGGAGGATCAAGAGGTTTGTCATCACTATTATCCTTGATATCAAAAGTGATATTTTGTAAATGAACTTCAAGGAACTTGATTGACAGATATGGGGAGGGTTAGCATGGTGTTGTATATTATAAGGGTGAAAAAATGGAAGGGGGTCTAGATGGAGTGGTTGTAGAAGGTGATGTGATAGCAAGTGAAGAAGGATGAGGTGGAGTAGATTGCATAGAATATGAAGATGATGGGAATGTGGTTCAAAAACTTGCATGGTGGAGGATGTGATGGAATATGGAGGGTGATTGGTTGGTTGAGGGTGACTTTGGAGAGTGGAGTACATGTAGGATGGAGGATCTTATGGTGTGGTAAAAGGGATGGACAAGGCAAGTGCAAGGTGGTCATGACTAATCATTCCCATAAAACCTTGGTGAGATGGAACACTGTTGGCATGGTTGGTTTGATGTGACTAAGGAGAAACACTTAATTCTACCTTGTGTGGTTGTGGTACCCAATTTTGCAATAATGAAGCTTGATGATTTGCAAGGTTTTGATGAGTGAGGGCTAAAGAGATTTTGTGGAAAATAAGTCATTGGTCAATAAAATCTTGGACTAGGTTTTACAATTGTGAATAGGCATTGATGTCATGATCCTTTTTATAGTGGAAGAGACAATATGGCTTTCAGTATACCCTTTGGAAGTGGTTTTATGTGGATAATTAAGCCTTTTTTCATGTAATATAAGTGCATATGCCTCAATAAGTTTATGGAAAATGGATGACAAGGGTTCTAAGAGAGATGTGAAGTAATGTAGAAGTGGAGGAGAAATGCAGGTGGGAGATTTAGTGAGTTGGTTGTGCTACTAATTTGAGGGTGGGCTAGCCTAGGATGTTAGAGGTGTGGGTAGATATGAAGGTTGGGGTGAAGGCAGGTGGGGTTGTTATGGTTTTAGTGGGTAATAAGAAGATTGTGGTTATTGTAAGAGATATGAATGCTAAAATGGAGGTGGATGAGGTGCATGGGAGTCTTGGAGTGGATATTGAAGCATGTAATAAGATGTGATGGGTGTGTTGGTAGGAGTGTAGGGTGGGTGGAAAGTTTATCGGTGATAATATGGAGGGGATGGTTGTGATTGATTAGATGTATGTTGTATGAGTGGTGGAGATTAATGAGGTGTATATGGGTATTGACAAGTTGATGGTGAGTTACATGTAGGATGTGGGTAATGATAAGTGGTTGGTAGTTGATGACATTGTAGAGGTTGATATTGGGTGGATGGTGGTTGATTATAGGTAGGTTGTGGTGGATGAGTTTTATGGGTTTATGGTTGATTATAAGTAGGTGATGGTTGATTATAAAAGGTAGGAGGTTGATGATATTGTATGGTTGGGGATAGTGATATGAGGAGAATTGTTGATTATCGGTGGGTGATGGTTGATTATATTACAATTTTGAGGGTTGGTGATATGAAGGGGGTGGGTATTGGTGAGGTGGCTACTAGTATTGGGGGAATAAGATATGGAATGAAAGTGTAAGGTCATTTTTTGGAAAAAAATTTAAAATAATCTTACTATCTTATTAAAGTAGTTGAATGCAAGAGAATAAAAAAACAAACAATTTTTGTTCTTTTTGTTTCTTTGAATTTGTGATTTTATTTTTCTTAATATTTTTGTGATGTTTTGGGATGGATTTGTGAAGTTTTGAGATCATTTGAGGTAGTTTTGTAAGTTGTTGGACAAAATGTGGAAAATGGTTTTGAAGGTGGTTTTGGTTTTTAAAATTTTGGTTGTGTGTTTTATGTTTTTATACCTAGGAACTACAAAATATGGACAATGAAGTGAATCTAAAAGGGTGTGTCCATATATATCCCTCTTTCAAGGAATGAGATATGAATAGTTGAGATGGCATCCTAAGATGGTATATAGGTGATATGTATCCTATGGGAACACAATGTACCTCTCAAAAGAGGTCATGTTGTCTGAATCTTGCTATCGATCTACCCATACTTTCACTTCATTATTAGGAAGGCTAAAAAAAAATGGAATTTTTACTCCGCTAATTATTAAGCCCTATGGTTAAAGGACATCTAACCTAAAATATTACCTTGATCTAGTCCCAAGGGCAACCCATATCCTGGTGATGAAGTCTAGGAGCCTATGCATTCTAACTAAGGCAATGTTATAAGGGATACACTAATGACTGGGGATGAAGTCTATATTTCTAGGAGGTTTTCCTCACAATGTATATGTATAATAGTGCATAATGTAGATCATGTAGAAGTGTGTACAAATTTTTTATTTTTTGTGTGTTTTAGTTTGGTTTAATTTTTTTATTTTGGTTTTAAGTGCAAAATAACTAAATGTAACTATGATGGATGCAAATATATTTGGATGGGCCCAAAACCTAAATACAATTATCCTAAGATGCAATATGGGGTTATGACTCAAAATACTAATTCAGTTTTAGATGTAAACAATTATCAGAATAAAGACTGCCTATTTTATGACAAGAGGTGGTATGTGGGTTTCCTAAAAGTCCTAAAACAAACTTGAGTCACAGATAGAACTATCTCAGATAGCTATCAATCAGGTGGACTGGTTGCACAAGGCAACTAGTATAGATGATTAGTAATAGTATATGATGGTCACATAGGGTGACTAGCACAAACAATCAGTAACAATATGGGAAAACTGATAAGGATAGTTAGAGGATAAAATGGGTGCATAATTCTCAAAAAGACACACACAAAAGGTCAAAAGAGCCACCTATGCTAGGGACTTTAAAGAGTACTCCTATGATGCAACTAAACAATCTAAATGACAATAGATTTGAACTAAAATAGAATATGCATTAAAGCTAAATGAATTATTAAAGCTACTGCTTGTTAGGTTATCTAAGTTGATGGGAGCAAAAATAAGATAAAAATAACAAAAGAAAAACTACACTAGCAAACAAGATTTTGAATCTTTTTTTTTCTTTTTGAAGCTTATGTGAGAAAAGAAAATATAATCTACATGAACTTTTCCTCGTTTATCTTTTTTTTTAACACGCAAAAAAAATGAAACCTAAGCTAACCAATTTTTTTTTGGAAAGAAAGACAATCAAAATGTAAACTAATCTAACATGATTTATTTCCTTTTTTTTTTTTTTAATGAGGAAAGGTCTACAAGGGAGGGAGGCCTATAACTAATCTATTAGAGAAAGGGTCGTAAAGAATTTTTTAACTCTAACTAAACTAGGGGAAAATATAGAACAAAGGAATGGATGCAAGGAACTTATTTCTAGTTGAGTTTGAAAGACTCACCTGAAAGCATCAAACTCTTTTGTTTTCTTTCTTAGTTTGTTGTTGGGCTGTATGATTGTATGAACTTATTGAGGACCATTTGTAATTATTTAGGATCTAAGACTATTGAGGAACATATAATACTATTGAGGATTGTCTGATATTGTTAGGTAAAGTTAAGATTCAAGTGTAGAGCCTTCATCACAGTAGACTTTCACCACTATAACAAAACTACACCCAAAATAGATAACAAAACATTAGTAAGATAGTTACATGAGACTGCAAAAAAGTGGTAAAAGACCCAAAATATAACTCGGTAGGCATAAAATTTTATAAATAAAACAAAAATATACCTAATGAGTTAGAAGGGATGTCCCACTAGGTTAATAACTTTTTAAACAATGAATATTTACCATGAAATAAAAATGTAACTTGCAAATGAGAGAAAAGAAGTAAACAAAAATGCATTAATAATTATAGTCTTTTAAGCACAAAGTAGCCTTACGAAAGGGGATTTAAATAGTCACAATGTCTTTAGAATGAAAACAAAATGGGGGATATCTATGTTTACAATATTCTAAGATGTAATATCCTTCTTTGGGTCTCAGGTGATGGGTGGGTTTTGGTGTGTGTATGTGGACCACCCGAGTGCCTTAGCCAACTGCTGTAAACCTACACACACACCAAAAGATATCATAAGCACCTAAAGGGTCTCCCTCACATGAGGATATTTCTAGATCAAGATATAATAAATCATTGCAAAAAATATGTAAATGCTTAAAAAACTCTAGAGAAAGTTCATAAAACTACTTTAAGTGCTTACAAAATCAAGAAATTGTGTATTTTATGCCTTAATTTACCTATCCTACTTGGTTGATGCTTAGTTCTATGTATATGTGTGTGACCATATAGTATGATCGTCTCTAGGTGACTGTCTAAAATGGTTATCATTGTAAGGTCATCTGAGATGGTAAGTATTAGATGGTCAAAGGGGCAAGATGCCTTTATAAGGAGGTGTAGGTGGTCCTTGGGACCCTTTTGATGTAGGTGGGATAGTTGGAGGTGGACTAGTTTGGGTGCAACTATCAGTTAAGGTCAAGTTGAATGTGTCATAGATATTCCATGGATGCAAGGGATAGGCTCTCCAAGGTAGTTGATAGAGGTAACTAAAGTCTCCAAGGGCAGTGGTGGTTTGGTGTAATTTTAAAAACATAACAAATCTTCAATCTCTTATCTTACAAATGATGGAATATGAGGGTGGATTAATATAAATTTGGTAAGGGGAAGGGTATGTGGAATGGAGGTGAGGTGGAGGAGATGTGGCAAGTGCAAGGGCCTAGGTATATTTGGAGGATTCCACTTGGAGGAATGTGCAACCTCCACATTGAAGGCCCTGGGATGGAGTGATCTCTCACCCACCCAAGTGGTATTAATTTCCCTATGGGTAATGATATGGGTATGGGGATTTGTGTGCTTTGGGGGGATACACTTGGGAATTTTAAATTACCTTAAAATGTGACATGGTAGTGGAGGAGGACAAGGCTATTAAATTTTCCACTTAACCCATTTTGACTTTAAGCATTTCTTGCAATTTTAAATTGCACAACTTTGGAGGGAGACATGGGTGGAGTAAATGAGCATTGGTGGATGAATATTTGGATAGCCCTAGGGATTTAAAGAGGGTTTTTAAATAGTTGTGCATCTTAGGAATTGGATGAGGGATTTCCTTGGATTTTAGGATTTATTTAGAATTTAAAATTATTTTTACATTCCCCAAGGTATTGGGTTGTGGATTAGAAAGACGAAAGGGCATAGTGGAGGAACTAATAGAGTGATTAAATGTGGAAGCAATATTGTGAGAAATTTGAGGATGGATGGGGAAATAAATGAGAAATATTAGGTGGAAATTAAATGTTAGCGAGAGTATAAGAATGATTAGGGGAACTAAACTAAGTAGGAGAAGATTAGAAGAGGATTGGAAGAAATTAAAGAATTAAGAATTTTAGGGAAAAGGGGGAAATTAGAAAAAAATAAAGGTTTTAGGAAGCCTTAGAAGAACTTTAGGAAAAATTAAGGGGTGTTGTTGCCATTGCACAACTCCGCTAATTTGGGGACGCACTTGAAATTTTGGTTTTGATATAAATTTTTTCTTGCATTTGAGTATTTTGAGGACTTGGACTTTAGTTCCATTGATATATATTGAATTTTTTGAAGAATTGATTTTAAATGGCATAATTCTAGATTGAATAATTCAAAAAATTGAAAATCAAAGGTTTATCCTAAGGTTTAAATATTAATTTAACTTTAGGGTTCTTTAAATTTCATCATCTTGTCCTAAATTTACTACAAAATTGAAATTGCCATAACTTTTTATGGAAAAATTCCTTTGAGATTATTCAAATCCTTGTGGAAATTTCTTGATCTCATATATACAATGATACCAAATTTGTGAAGTTTTTTGACCCAACACTTTTTCCCGAGAGCACTAAAATCAATAAAACAAATAGTATTTAGAATTATATGAAACTTTCAGGGTAAATTCTACTCAATAATGGGTCATCAAATAAATTTATTTTATGAACAAATACTAACTACAAAAAAGGTTATGAGGTCTACAATGCATTCTGAAATCTTGGTAGAAAAGACTAAAAATCATTTTTCAGAGATGAAAACAAGGTGCTTAACATATATGAAATGGAGAATGTGATATATGGATGGAAGTTTCTTGGTAATATCTTTCCAAAGTTGTATCACATTTAACAACCAAAGCAGGAAAAAAAGAAATAGTAAGCTTCAAAGTACATTGTTCAGATTTTTTTATGAAATTTAGACTACACCATACAAGAAAATGCAACAGGCTGGAAAAAATGGATTTTTCACCTTCAATTCGTGTTTTGACACACTCCAAACTTGTAAAATGTAATGGCAATGATATTAATCTATCTTGTAATGTAAACCTAGATAATCTATGGCAGATACAAATAAGGTAACAGTTCAAGACTATTACAACTGCAATATTCCTACACCTACACTTGTACAAAATTGTTACAAAGTGGTTACATATTCTCTTGTGCTTTCTAATCTGAAAATGCACACATGTAAGCATAATTTTACAATAATATGTAGAAAGTTAGACATTATTATTTTCCACAAATAACAGTTTTTTGAAACAACCCATGAATTTCTAATGAAAATATCTCATGATCCACAACTAATTTTTGAGTTTTGTCAATGGATTTAGATTTCCATTTAGCCCATTTATAGAAATTGGGATTTTTGTTAAAATATGAGCACTTTTAATGTTAACCGAATTTTGGCACTATAGGAAATAAGGCACCAAATTTCATATTTTAAATTTAGACCGTTAGGTCCCAAAAAATAGCACCAAGGTCAATTAATTATCAATGGCTAATACTTTGGTTAATTTATAGTTTCTAAAGTTCATACATTAATTCTATTAAATCCTTTTTATATGAAGCTTAATTATTAAGTTTCAGGTAATAATAAATCCATGCACTCATTACACCATGATAACAATAAGTCGAAAGCCTCCCTAGGGATTATCATTTCCTTTAGTCTAAAAGATTCAATGATAAACCCTCTAAAAGTGCCTAAGTATTCTATAGGGTCCCTTCAGAAGATAATATCCTTGTAACTTTATAAATATGAACCGCTCAGAAGAAATTTTGAGAGATCCAATAGGTTGGAGGCATAGTCAAAGCCAAAAAATTAACATCAGGGAAGAATCAGGTCAAAGTCATTATCTCTTAAAGTTCTATATTATATGCTTTTAATCAATGATGTAGAAGAAATTTTGAGAGATCCAATGTATCAGAGGCACAACTGAGGATCAAATATTAATGCAATATTAAATGCCCAAGTCTTAAAATATAAGCTCCTTATCCTAATATCAATGACTTAGAAGCAATGCTGAGATATCTAATGGATTGTAGTCATAGCCGAAGCTCAAAGCTTAAAGCCTTTACTAGTTAAATGTCCTCAATTTTACCTTCATTAAATATCACTTAGATCTGATGATGCGAAGTTAAAGTTGAGAGATGTATGACTTGGAGTAGTTGAGAGACTAAAAAGCATAAAAATTAACATCAGGAAGAATTAGGTCAAAGTCATGGTTGCTTATAATTCTATCTTATACACTCAAATATGATGATGTAGGGGTAGAGTTGAGGAATATAATCGTTCGAAGGAATCAACAATGAAATAAAAAGCCTTAAAGTTTAATTTCCATATTCATTAAATATATCTTAGATCTAATTATGCAAATATAGAGCCAAAAGATCTAACAACTCGGAGGTATTGCTGATGAGAAGTAGAAGCTCAAAAGTTAATGTCCAACCTTTATATTCATTAATTTAAATTATTGCTTAAATTTCTATTATATACACCCTAAATTTGACTATGCGGAGGTAAATCCAAATAGATATACGGTATAAAAGCATAGCTTATGAAATTAAAAGCTTGAAGTATAATTGAGAGAATTAATAAAAGCACTAAGGGTTAATTTTTTTTTTTTGCATGCGCTCATGTATTTTTAATACTAAAGTTTAGAAAACCTAAGGTAACAAAAAGAATAAGTTTGCCCTTCGACATTAAAATCACAAATATTATTAAATAACCTTAAAGTTCAACTTAACACATGGTATTTAAAATTAACCAAACAAACAATAAGAGCTCATTTTAGAAATGAATTACTTGAGAGATTAAGGAATAATACAAAAAATCAAAGTTTTAATAAAGGAAAGTAAAGGAAAATTTTTAATCCAAACCATAGACTTGGAACCTTAGAAACATTAAAATAAAACCTTAGCACTTTGATATTAAAATTAAAATAAAACTTTGGTGTTTAATGTAATACTTTGACTATAAAATTTAAGGTGAAGGCATTTAGCATAGAATTAATTTAAAGGGTTTTGAATCTTAGGGAATGAATTTAGCATTTGACATTTAATTAAAATGGATCTTTGAGTATTAAATTTAATAATTTGAACCTAATATTAAAAGGACTAAAACTTATAAAATCAATTAATGATATAAATGAAGGAAAATGATATTTTAAAGCACCCATGTTAAAATGACTTTCTCGAAAAATATAAATATGAGCTAATACATGCTTTTATTATGTGTTGCAAGTGATAGAACCATAGGAGTCAAAAGAACAAAAATAGAAGCCGAAGAGCCAAAGAAGAAAATAGGTGTTCAATGAACATGGACTAGATTTCAATCACCCAGTGTGTGATAGCTAAACAAACTCAATAATTGAATATTAACAACTTGGCCAAGCAAATAATTGGAGAAGTCGATGACCAAAATTCAAGATGGGAATAAATAAAATACCCAATTGGACATCTAAAACTCTCGGTTGAAGACAAATCATATAGCCGACTCATTTACAACTGTAAAACACTAAAAATATAGCTGTGATGCAAAGAAACACCATTGTAAAGCACTAAAATTTTAATATTGTAAGGCCATAAAGAGCCATTAAGATCCCATTCCAAATGGTCGGATGGCATTTTAGTGATAGACATTTTTAGGGACTTTTTTTTTCCTTGGTAGTTTGATGAGTATTTCTACCCATGTCATTGTAATTGGAGAATTTTATATCTTGCAATCATCTGATGCAAGTAATTTTTTAAAGTTTTAATCATTGAAGACCTTCATCAATACAAATTATGGAATTTCTTGGTGTATTTTGTGCATGCTAATGGTGTTTAAATTTGAGATAATTCTAGTATTTATCTTTCTCCTTTTAAGATAACACCACTTTTGTCTCAAATTATGCAAAGGTTGGTTGAGTCAGAGCTAGTTAAGATTAGAATTCTTACTTCTATAGATTCAACATAAGGCTTCAACTACAATGGTTTATTTATATTTTCTCTTTAACCCTATCCTTTTGATTTTTTTTTGAAACTTGCTAGACTAGGAGTATATTAATTTGAATATTATCTTCTAAAGCTCATTTCATATGCTATAATTTTATTAGTTTTAGAATAATCATTGCCACAGAATATAACGAGTATGTTTATGGTGCAATGAATGATATATGTTGATGAATTTTAAGGTAGAAATCCTAGAATCTTATCATTTTTATCTTATTGATATTGTCCTTGATACTAAATGTTTGTAATATGATGATTGATTGAATATTAAGTTAAATTTATATTTATAAGCTTAGACAATGAATTCACACTCATAATTGTTAACAATTATATGTTCATCTGAGTTATCCATATGATTTTTTTCCCTCATGCTTTAATTTAGAATATTTGACAAGAACATAACCAAGATAGACCAACCTTACCAAAACCTTGGGGAGATTGATTATTTCTTAAAAGAGGACATCTCAAATGAGTCTCAGTTGTTTATATATGTTTGCAAAGTGGGTAGATATATCACTCAATAGGGGGAATAGAATAGAATTGGTAGGGTTAGGGAAATTTAAAATAAATTGAGGAAATTAGGGTGAATGAGTGGAAAATTGCAAGAGATGAAGAAAATTTGGATGAATTAGATAGGAAAAGGCAATTTGGAGGAATTTGAGCAAATTTAGGTGATTTTATGGCAAATTCAAGGCTTTGGTAAATTTGTAGAATTTGATTGCAAATGACTAAAATTTGGTGTCTACAACCTCAATATTACCCTAGGCTGGCCCCAAGGGTAACTATTTTATCAGTGATGAAGATGTAATAACCATGGCAATCTAGGGCTCAACTAATAGTTGCACTACATCCCCTAAAGGAGTTAGCCACTTTTTTGTAGTCGGACCATATTTTATCTACAATTGGTATCTAAGACACAAGCACAACTACCAATGGCAGCATGAAACAACCATCAATAGTTAGGACTATGCAACCATAATTGGTAGTTGATAGACATAAATTGTAGTTGGATCTATGGCTCAGGATCCTTAAGTGTTTTCTTTGCATTTTTCATCTCACTTTGTCTATAGACTATATCTGGGACACATGCACAACCATCATTGGAAACCAGTAACCTCCATTGGTGGTTAGGTAGACTGTGTAAATTACCATCGATGGTTAGACAACCATTAGCTATAGTCAAGCATGTGATTTAGACCCATTTTGTGGATATTTTTGACACTTTTGTATTTAATCACTAGATAGTAGTCTCTATCCTACCTGCCACTTGCATCCCATCTTGCAACAAAATTCTATTCACTATAACATTTAAGGTGAAGACATTTAGCATGGAATTAAATAAAAGGTTATTGAATCTTAGGGAATGACTTTAGAATTTGACATTTAATTAAAATGGAGCTTTGAGTATTAAATTTAATAGTTTGAATTTAATATTAAAAGGAATAAAGCTTAGAAAATAAATTAATGAAATAAATGAAAGAAAATTATATTTAAGAAAAAAAGGATACACCTTGTAGGATGGACCAAAGTGTGCAGACCCAGGGAAAATGGGGGCTTAGGTCTAAGGATAATTGCTCATATGAATTTAGCTTTACTAGCTAAGCAGGTGTGGCACCTCATTTCTGGTGAAGAAAATTAATGGACAGTTATCATCAAATGAAAGTATCTTAAAAATATGGAATTTCTAAGTGACTCAGTTCCAATCAGAGGTTCTGTTTTTTGGAAAGCAATTCTCAATTTTAAGGAAATCATCAAAAAAGGTTTAATATGGGTTTCAGGCAATGGTGAGAGGATAAATTGCTAGAATGATAGGTGGGCTAAGGATGAACCACTGACGCAATATCCCAACATAGCCCGAATCAAAGATATCACAGAAGAACTCATTGGCAGAAGTCTCTGATTATATGGTTGAGGACAGAGGCAGAATGAAGTGGAAATAAATAAGGATTCAGGGATTTCAAGTGGAATAAAATGATCTTTGTAACATTCTCGGGCAATAGTTTATCCCCATGAGACCCAAGGAAGATCAAGTGACCTGGGATCCTACAAAAAATGGGTAGTTCACTGTTAAATCAGCTTATAAGCTTCTGCTTGATGACGAGGATTTTGTCCTCCAAAAGGACTTAGTTTGGATAAAAAATTTAATTCCAAAAATTGCAGTATTTTTATGGCTGGTTATCCAAGGAAGAATTCTAACCATTGATAATATGATGCATAAAGGTATTTGTATCACTAATCAATTTTATCTATGTAGGGCTAATTGGGAGACCATTTATCACATTTTCCTTGAGTGCTCTGTTTCCTTGACTATCCTAAGTGGGGTTTTTTAGGCCTTCAATATTTCTTGGGTTAAACCAGCCATCGTACTTGATTTGTTTGTCCAGTGGCCTTACGCATTTCCCATCCAAAGACTTAGATACATGTAGAAAATTTGTCTCAATCATTATCTTTAGCAGGTGTGGTTAGACATGAACCATATAGTCTTTAATGAGTCTATCCATGATTATCAAACTATCATTGCCAGGATCCTATCCTTTGTCAATGAGAATGTGAACCTTGTCCATTTTTATAGCTGTAAAACTCATCTATAGGAGACCACGATTGCTCAATATTTAAGTTTAACCTTGTTAGATGAGTCTGTGCCTAGGGTAGTCAACCCCAAAGCCAATGTTAAGTGGTTCCCACCTCCTACAGGGTGGTTTAAGCTTAATTTTGATGAAGCGGCTAAGGACAATCCTAGAAGACGAGGCATTGGTGATATTGTGTGAGATCATAATGGGAATATGATTCTTACATTTTCCAAATATTTGGGAACAAGGATGAACAATGAAGCTAAAGCTAGAGCTATGTGGAGAGGTCTTCAAATGAATAAAGAATTAGAAGGAAATTTGATCATAGAAGGAGACTCTATGCATGTTATAAATATCCTCAATAATTGAAAAACACCTCCTTGGAGGATTAAAACAATTGTTGAAGAGGCTAGGATCCTTTTCCAGGGAAGACAGGATAGAAAAGCCCAACATGTCTTTTGGGAAGCTAACAAAGTTGTTGATAAGCTAGCCAATTTGGGTGTCGATGGTGATGAACTTTTCAAATGGGAACACGGTGTCCCGAGCAAAGTATAGGAACTTATTCAACAAGAGTTCCAAGAATGATAGTCAAATTTACCAATAGGGAAGGCATTGTAAGTTCGAAGGCTATGAGTATTCTCATCTCTTTTTTTAAATGGACTCACAATAAAAATTATCCGAGCTATCATTCTTGGTGGATGCTTCTTGGAAATACCACAAAGACTAATGGGGACAGTCACATGTTAGATAACATGGCTCCTAGTCGTCTTAGTAATTTGAGGTTGGTTGATAATCACAAGGCAGGAAAGAAATGACAATATAAGACTTCGAACTAGAGCCATGTGGACAACTAGATAGCCACCACCATAAATCTAGCCAACAGGTTCACTTCTCCAAGGTTGATTGGCCAAGACGGGATGTGGTCCCAAAGTATATCATATATGTAAGAAATTAATTACCAAATAATTATTAAGATTAACTATCAATATAGAGCTTGTGGGAGTTTTTTAGTACTCTGCTATGTGTGTCTACAGCTTTTTGTTTCTCCATTGTTTCAAGGAAGGGATCCGTGTCTGTTTATTTTTTTATAATTATGATGCAGGTGTGTTTTCTTGGGGTATACCCAAAATTTTGTATGGGAATTTTCTTTTTTATAATAGGCTATGTGCCTTACCGGATGTAATGGATTTGGTGGCATGCAGATTTTACATATATAGGATCCTTAGTAAGGACATGTTTATCAACAATCCTGGGCTGATTTTTGTAAAAGGTTTTGGGTCAATATGTAAAACCCAGTATTAATGCTATAGTATCTTATCTACCAAAAAAAAAAATCTTAAAACACCCATGTTAAAATGAATTTCCCGCCAAATATAAATATGAGATAATACATGCTTTTATTATGTATTGCAAGTGATAGAACCAAAGGATGCAAAAAAATGAAACTAGAAGTTGAAGAGCCAAACAAGAAAGAGGTGTTCAATGAACTTGGACTAGATTTCAACCACCCAGTGTGTGATAGCTAAATAAAATTAATAATTTAATATTAACAAGTTGGCCAAGAAAATAATTGGAGAAATATATGGCTAAAATTCAAGATCTACATCAAGAAAATCCCCAATTGGACACCTAAACCTCTTAGTTGAAGACATATCATATAGCCAACTCATTTGCAACTATAAAACACTAAAAATATAACTATGAAGCATTGAAAAACCATTGTAAGACACTAAAATTTTAAGATTGGAAGACCATAAATAGCCATAAAGACCCCATTCCAAAGGGTCGGATGCCATTTTAGTGATAGAGATTTTTAGGGTTTTTATTTTTCCTTGGTAGTTTGATGAGTATTTATACCCATGTCATTGTAATTGGAGAATTTTATATCTTGCAATCATCTGATGCAAGTAATTTTTTAAAGTTGTAATCATTGAATACCTTCATCAATACAAATTATGGAACTTCTTGGTGTATTTTGTGCATGCTAATGGTGTTTACATCTAAGATAATTCTAGTATTTATCTTTCTCCTTTGAATATAGCACCATGCAAATGCTGGTTGATTTAGAGTTGATTAAGATTATAATTCTTGCTTCTACAGATTTAGCATAAGGCTTCAACTAGAATGGTTTATTTTAATTTTCTCTTTAACCCCATTCTTTGATTTTTTTTAAAAAATTGCTAGAATAGGACTAGATTTGTTTGAATATAATATTTTGAAGCTCATTTTGTATACTATAATTTTATTAGTTTCAGAATAATCATTGCCACAAAATATAATGAGTATGTTTATGGTGAAATGAATGATATATGTTGATGAATTTTAATGTAGAAAGCCTAGAATCTTGCCATTTTTTATATTATTGATAATATATTTGGTACTAAATATTTTTAATTTGATGATTGACTAAATTTTAAGTTAGATTTATGTTTATAAGCTTAGAAAATGAATTGACACTTACCCTTGCTAATAGTTATATGTTCCTTTGAGTTATCGATCTGATTTCCTTCCCTCATGCTTTGATTTAGAATATTTGATAAGAACATAACTAGGTTAGACCAACCTTACCAAAAAATTGGGGAGATTTATTATTTACTTTCAAAAGAGGACATCATAAATGAGTCGTAGTTGTTTGTATATGTTTGCAAAATGGGTATATGAATCAATAGGGCAAAATAGAAGAGAATTGGGAGGGTTAGGGAAATTTAGAATAAATTAAGGAAATTAGGGGGAATGAATGAAAAAATGCAAGAGAATAGGAAATTTGGATGAATTAGATAGGGAAAGTTAATTTGGAGGAATTTGACCAAATTTAGGTGAGTTTATAGAAAATTCAAGGCTTTGGCAAATTTGTAGAATTTTTATTACAAAAGACTAAATTCAGTGTCTACAACCTCAAGATTACCCTGGTCTAGACCCAAGGGTAACCATTTTATAGATGATGAAGATTTACTAACTATGGAAATCTAGGTATCAAATAATAGTTGCACTACATCCTCTAAAGGATTTATCCACATTTTTGTAGTGGGACCCTATTTAGTCCACAACTGGTATCTAAGACAAAAGTGCAACCACCACTGGAAGCACGAGAAAACCATCAATAGTTAGAACTATGTAACTGTCATTGGTTGTTGACATAAATCAATTGTAGTTGGATCTATGACTCATGACCCTTATGTGCTTTCTTTGCATTTTTCATCTCACTTTTTTAGTAGACTATATGTGGGACACATGCACAATCATCACTGCAAACCAGTAACTACCATTGGTGGTTAGGTAGACTATGAAAGTCACCATCAATGGATAGATAGTCCTTAGATATAGTCAAAATTGTGTTTTAGACCCATATTGTGGATCTTTTTGATACTTTTGCATTTTATCCCTAGATAGTAGTCTCTATCCTCCTGACCACTTGCATCCCATCTTGCATCAAAATTTTAATTCTCTATAAAATTTAAGGTGAATACATTTAGAACAGAATTAAATGAAAGGATTTTGAACCTTAGGGAATGACTTTAGCATTTGAAATTTAATTAAATTGGAGCTTTGAGTATTATATTTAATAATTTGAACCTCAGATTAAAAGGACTAAACCTTATAAAATCAACTAATAAGATAAGTAATGGAAAATGATATTTTAAAGCACCCATGTTAAAATGACTTTCCTGCCAAATATAAATATGAGCTAATACATGTTTTTATTATGTGGTGTAGGCGATAGAACTAGAGGAGGCAAAAGAACAAAACTAGAAGCTGAAGAGCCAAAGAAGAAAAAGGTGTTCAATGAACATGGGGTAGATTTCAACCCCGTAGTGTGTGATAGCTAAACAAACTAAATAATTGAATATTAACAACTTGGCAAAGCAAATAATTAGAGAAATCTATGGCTAGAATTAAATATTTGAATCAATAAAATCCCCAATTGGACACCTAAACCTCTTAGTTGAAGACAAATCATATAACCAACTCATTTACAATTGTAAAACACTAAAAATATAGCTATGAAGCATTGAAACACCATGTAAAGCACTAAAATTTTAAGATCGTAAGGCCATAGACCCCATTCCAAAGGATCAGATGTCATTTTAGCGATAGATATTTTTAGTTATTTTTATTTTTCTTTGGTAGTTTGATGAGAATTTGCACCTATGTCATTGTAATTGGAGAATTTTATATCTTGAAATCATATGATGCAAGTAATTTTTGAAAGTTGTAATCATTGAATACCTTCATCAATACAAATTTTGGAACTTCTTGGTGTATTTTGCGTATGCTAATGGTGTTCAAATTTGAGATAATTCTAATATTTGTCTTCCTCATTTAAATATAGCACCACTTAGGTCTCAAATTATGCAAAGGTTTATTGAGTTAGAGCTGATTAAGATTATAATTCTTGCTTCTACAAATTCAGTATAAGGCTTAATCCACCTTTAAAATCTTAATCAAAATCATTAAATTCCCTACTTTCAAAATCCTATCTATGTCCATTTTAGAATTGATAAGTATCCATCCAAATTCCAAATTCTACTTATGAACCAAAGGTATTGTCAATTTGACTCCCTTCAATGCACGTCCTTAGGACAAATAAGTTATTTATCGATTTTTCATATTCATGTAAGACTAAATCCCCCTTCCATGTCTCATTTCTAGGATAGTAAGTTTTTGTTTTGTTTAAGGAGCATGACTAAGATCTTATTAAGGTAATAATTTTTCAATTATTTACTCTCAAAGCATACTATATTTTGCATTTTTAGATCAATTTAGATTACAAATAAAAAACTTATTTCCACTCAAGTGAAAGTGAAATAACACCATAGCATGTTATAGGATACCTAATGGTATTTTCAAAAGCATTATTAATTATCATATGGGAATATGCAAAGGCAATCAAAATTCCATATTGTCTCATCAATATTTATTGACTGATGCATAAATTTACCTAACGAATTTTAAAACAACTCCATTACAAATTATATAATTTTTATGAGTGTCAATCAATTTTTTTAGATCTCCAATAGGCTTTATACATTAACAACAATTAAAAATAAATATTTTTCCATAGTAAGAATTAATAACATGCATACAGCCTAATAAGGTATTTACATATTTCTATAGTGGGCTATATTTTATCAAGATTCAAGTTGTATTAATACTTTGAGTTATAGCCATATACAACAAACTAAATAATATTATACACTCAAATCTGATGATGCAAATGTAGAGCCAAGAAATATAATATCTTGAAGGAATCATCAATAAAATTAAAATTTTTGATGCTTAATTTTCATATTTATTAAATATATCTTAGATCTAATGATGCGAAGATAGATCCGAGAGATCTAACAATTCAAAGGTATTACCGATGAGAAGTAGAAGCTCAAAAATTAATTTTTGACCTTTATCTTTGTTAATTTAAATTATTGCTTAAAGTTATATTATATACACCCTAAATTTTATGATGGGGAGGTAAATCCGAAGAGATATACGATGTGGAAGCATAGACGATGAAATTACAAACTCGAAGTATAATCGAGAGAATTAATAAAAGCACTAAGGATAAAAAAAATTGTGTGTGCTCATGTATTTTTAATACTAAAGTCTAGAAAACTAAGGTAACAAAAAGAATAATTTTACCCTTTGACATTAAAATCACAAAAAATATTAAAGAATCTTAAAGTTCAACTTAACACTTGCTATATAAAATTAAAATAACAAACAATACGAGTTGATTTTAGAATTGAATTACTTGAGATCTTAAGGAATAATAAAGAAAATCAAAGTTTTAAAAAAGGAAATAAAGGAAAAATTTTAATCCAAACCATAGACTTTTAACCTTAGCAACATTAAATGAAAACCTTAGCACTTTGACGTCTAAATTAAAATGAAATCTTGGTATCAAATATAATACTTTGACTATAAAATTTAAGTTGAAGATATTTAGCATAGAATTATATGAAAGGGTTTTGAACCTTAGGGAATGAATTTAGCATTTTAAATTTAATTAAAATGGAACTTTAAGTATTTAATTTAATAATTTGAACCTAATATTAAAAGGACTAAACCTTAGAAAATCAATTAATGAGAGAAATGAAGGAAAATGATATTTTAAAGCACCCATGTTAAAATTACTTTCCCACAAAATATAAATATGAGCTAATACATGCTTTTATTATGTATTGCAAGTAGGAGGAAAAATAAAAAAACTAGAATCCGAAGAGCCAAATTAGAAAGAGGTTTTCAATGAACCTGGACTAGGTTTCGACAACCTAGTGTTTGATAGCTAAACAAACTCAATAATTGAATATTAAAAACTTGGCCAAGCAAATAATTGAAGAAATAACTGGCTAGAATTCAAGATTTGAATACATAAAATTCTCAATTGGATATCTAAACCACTCAGTTGAAGATAACTCATATAGCCAGCTCATTTACAACTGTAAAACACTAAAAATATAGCTATGAAGCACTGAAACACTATTGTAAAGCACTAACATTTTAAGATTGTAAGGCCATAAATTACCATCAACACCCCATTCCAAAGGGTCAGATGCCATTTTAGCGATAAATATTTTTAAGGATTTTATTTTTCTTCAATAGTTTGATGAGAATTTGTACCCATGTCATTATAATTGGAGAAATTTATATCTTGCAATCATCTAATGCAAGTAATTTTTGAAAGTTGTAATCATTGAATACCTTCATCAATACAAATTATGGAACTTCTTGGTGTATTCTATGCATGCTAATGGTGTTTACATTTGAGATAATTCTAGTATTTGTCTTTCTCCTTTGAAGATAACACCACTTTGGTATCAAATTATGCAAAGGTTGGTTGAGTTAGAGCTGGTTAAGATTAGAATTCTTGCTTCTATAGATTCAACATAAGGCTTCAACTACAATGGTTTATTTTCTTTTTCTCTTTAACCCTATCCTTTTGAATTTGTTTTTTGAAACTTGCTAGACTAGGAGTATATTAGTTTGAATATTATATTCTGAAGCTCATTTCATATGCTATACTTTTATTAGTTTCAAAATAAGCACTGTCACATAATATAATGAGTATGTTTATGGTGAAATGAATGATATATTTTTATGAATTTTAAGGTAGCAAGCCTAGAATATTACCCTTTTTTATCTTATTGATACTATCTTCGATACTAAATATTTGTAACTTGATGATTGACTGAATATTAAGTTATATTTATGTTTATAAGCTTAGACAATGAATTGACACTCACCCTTGTTAACAATTACATGTTCCTCTGAGTTATCCATATGATTTCATTCCCTTATGCTTTGATTTAGAATATTTGATAAGAAAATAACCAGGTTAGACCAAGCTTACCAAAACCTTGGAGAGATTGATTATTTCCTTTCAAATAGGACATATTGAATGTGTCCTAGTTGTTGGTATATGTTTGCAAAGTGGGCAGATGTATCACTCAACAGGGGGGGAATAGAATATAATTGGGATGGTTAGGGAAATTTAGAACAAATTAAGGAAATTAGGGGGAATGAGTGGAAAATTACTAGAGATCAAGGAAATATGGATGAATTAGATAGAAAAAGTCAATTTGGAGGAATTTGAGAAAATTTAGTTGATTTTATGGTAAATTCAGGGCTTTGGTAAATTTATATAATTTTGATTGCAAATGACTAAAATTCGGTGTCTACAACCTCAAGGTTACCCTGGGCTAGCCCCAAGGATAACCATTTTATTGGTTATTAATACATACTAACTATGGTGATCTAGGGAACGACTAATAGTTGCACTACATCCCCTAATGGAGTTAAACAAATTTTGTAGTGGGACCCCATTTAGTCCACAACTAGTATCTAAGACACGATCACAACCACCACTAGAAGCATAAACAAACCATTAACAGTTAGGACTATGAAACCGTCATTGGTAGTTGACAGAAATTAGCTATAATTTTATCTATGACTTAGGACACTTATGTTTTTTCTTTGCACTTTTCATCTCACTTTGTCTGTAGACTATATGGGACACATACACAACCATCACTGGAAACCAGTAACCACCATTGGTGGTTAGGTAGACTATGCAAATCACCATCAATGATTAGACAGTCGTTAGTTGTAGTCAAGTCTATGCTTTAGACCCATTTTTGGATATTTTTGACACTTTTGCATTTTATCCCTAGATAGTAGTCTCTATCCTCCCTACCACTTGCATCAAAATTCTATTCACTATAAAATTTAAGGTGAATATATTTAGCACAAAATTAAATGAAAGAGTTTTTAACCTTAGGGAATGACTTCAGCATTTGATATTTAATAAAAAAGGAGCTTTGAGAATTAAATTTAATAATTTGAACCTAATATTAAAAAGGCTAAACCTTAGAAAATCAATTAATGAGATAAATTAAGGAAAATGATATTTTAAAGCACCCATGTCAAAATTACTTTCCTGCCAAATATAAATATGAGTTAAAATATGCTTTTATTATGTGTTGCAGGTGATAGAACTAGAGAAGTCAAAAGAATGAAACTAGAAGCTGAAGAGCCAATGAAGAAAGAGGTGTTCAATGAACTTGGACTAGATTTCAACCACCCAGTGTGTGATAGCTAAACATACTCAACAATTGAATATTAACAACTTGGCCAAGCAAATAATTAGAGAAATATATGGCCATAATTCAAGATATGAATTAAGAAAACCCCCAATTGGACACATAAACTTCTTAGTTGAAGATAAATCACATAGCCAACTCATTTACAACTGTAAAACACTAAAAATGTCTCTATGAAGCACTAAAAAATCACTATAAAGCACTAAAATTTTAAGAGTGTAAGGCCATAAATAGCCATCAAGACCCTAATACAAAGGGCTAGATGCCATTTTAGTGATAGATATTTTTAGGGATTTTCTTTTTCTTTGGTAGTTTGATGAGAATTTGCACCCATGTCATTGTAATTGGAGAATTTTATATCTTGCAATCCTCTGATGCAAGTAATTTTTGAAATTTATAATCATTGAATACCTTGATCAATACAAATTATAGAATTTCTTGGTGTAGCCCATGCTAATGGTGTTTACAACTGAGATATTTATATTATTTGTATTTCTCCTTTGAAGATAACACCACTTTGGTCTTAAATAATGCAAAGGATAGTTGATTCAGAGCTTGTTAAGATTATAATTCTTTCTTCTATAGATTCAGCATAAGTCTTCAACTATAATGGTTTATATTCTTTTTCTCTTTAACCCTATCCTTTTGAATTTTTTTTTAAACTTCCTAGACTAGGAGTAAATTAGTTTGAATCTTATATTGTGAAGCTCATTTCATATGCTATACTTTTATTAGTTTCAAAATAATCATTGCCATCGAATATAATGAGTATGTTTATGGTGCAATGAATGATATATGTTGATGAATTTTAAGGTAGCAAGCCTAGAATCTTGTCCTTTTTTATCTTATTGATACTATCCTTGATACAAAATATTTATAGTATTATTATTGATTCAATATTCAGTTATATTTATGTTTGTAAGTGTAGATATTGATTGACACTCACCCTTGTTAACAGTTATATGTTCCTCTGAGTTATCCATATGATTTCCTTACCTCATGCTTTGATTTAGAATATTTGATAAGAACATAAGGTTAGACCAACCTTACCAAAACCTTGGGGAGATTGATTATTTACTTTCAAAAGAGGACATCTTTAATGAGTCTTAGTTATTGGTATATGTTTGCAAAGTGGGCAGATGTATCACTCAGTAGGGGGGAATAGAATATAATTGGGAGGGTTAGGAAAATTTAGAAGAAATTAAGGAAATTAGGGGGAATGAGTGGAAAATTGCTATAGACTAGTGAAATATGCATGAATTAGATAGGAAAATGTAATTTGGAGGAATTTGAGCAAATTTAGATGATTTTATGGTAAATTCAAGGCTTTGGAAAATTTGTAGAATTTTGATTGCAAATGACTAAAATTTAGTGTCTACAACCTCAAGATTACCTTGGGCTAGCCTCAAGGGTAACCATTTTATCAATGATGAATATGTACTAAATATGGTGATCTAGGGATTGACCAATGGTTGGGGATGAAGTTTAACTCACCGACAGGTTTTTCTCGAATGATATATTTGTGTGCTGAATAATAGTGTGTAAAAGTGTGCAAAATATGGTTTTGTGCTTGTTTTTGTGTGCTTTGATTTTGTTATTTTTTTAAAATTAAATACAAACAAAAAAATCAAATGTAATCTAGAGGATAATAAGTTATCCCTAGAATTATTTTTAGCCCAACTACAACTACCATGAGATGAAAGTTATGAAGTTATAAGTGCACTTCTAATGCTAATAAGGAAATGGATTATCCTAATGCTAATGAACTTGAACTTGGAATTTTGATGTAAGATGGGATGCAAGTGGCAAGGAGGAAAGAAACTACTATCTAGGGATAAATGCAAAAGTATTCAAAAGAGCCATAAAATGGGTCTAAAGCACAAGATTGACTATAGCTAACGGGTGTTTAACCATCGATGGTGATTTACACAGACTACCTAAACACCAATAGTGGTTACTGGTTTCTAGTGGTGGTTGTGCATGTGTCCTAGATATAGTCTACATACAAAGTGAGATGAAAAATGCAAAGAAAGTACATAAGGGTCCTGAGTCACAGATATAACTACAACTGATGTATGTTAATTACCAATGATGGTTGCATAATCCTACCTATTGATGGTTATTTTAGGCTACCAATGGTGGTTGCGCTTGTGTCTTAGATACAATTTATGTACTAAATAGGGTACCACTACAAAAATGGCCAACTATTTAATGGAGACAGACAATCCTATGATAAGCAAAAACTATTCTAGGGCAAATAAGTCTAGATTATCCTATAAAGGCTTATTTGCAACTACCTTGAAGGTGACAAAACATGCCTATGATGCAAAATAGCTATTTTAATAATAGTTAACTTGGCCAAAACAGAGAATGAAATAATCTAAGAAATTAAAAATAAACTAAGCCAATGAAAAGAAAACAAACTAGTCTGTGCTCAATGATCTAATGAATCAAATAAATTAAGAAAAACAACTATTCTAATGAGCCATAAATCCTATGTATCGAAATAATAGAATAACACCTAATCTAATGAACCAATTGCAACTCTAATACAAATGAAAATAGATAAACCTAATCTAATGGGCCATTTTGTACCTTTTTGAGTCAATGTGCAAATAAAAAAATCCTAGTCTAATGAGCCAATGAATCTAATTAAATTAAAATAAATAAGAAACTAATCTAATGAGTCATTTTGAGTCCAATATAAATAAAAGAAACAACTTCTAATGAGTCCTTCGAGTACTTTTTAGACAAAACAAGGAAAATAAATACCTATGATAATGAATTATTGAGTCTTTGAGTCTTGTGCAAAATAGGAAAACCTAACCTGATGAACCATTCTGAGTATTGAGTCTTGTGCAAGCACATAGGACTACACTAATGAGCCACTTTGAGCCCAATGTTGAGTATTAGGTTTTGAACCTCATGAGCTTTGTTCAATTAAATAAACCTAATATAATGTGCCTTATTTTTTTACTATTAACCTAGAGAAGAAAACCTATAAGAGATACGAAGGTTTAAAACTATCCTAGAGAAGAAATTTATAGCGCAATTGAAGAGGGGAGACTTGATCTAAACTAAAAGGAGATAAGGCTTTCAATTGTGCTAGAAAATAGAAGAGAATCAAACATTAAAAGCAATAAACTATACTTATCCAATTTTGAGTACTTACTTATAAGTTATAAGCTTATGGAGTGACCTCTATGTTTGTTTGTAAACTACTAGTGGTAGCTACAGATCACCAGCAATTGTTGTCTAGGTGTGGACCACCAACCGTGATTGTTAGTTGTCTGTGGTGGTTGTGCAAGGCTACACATTGAAGGTTAAGGTCTCAATATGGCTAAACCTTGAGACTACTATAATCCTATGACCAAAATAGAGAGCAATAATTAGTGAAGGTAGTGAATTGGAGGCACAAAACAATAATAAATTCTTAAAACACCACACATTAGGCACATAAGACTAAGAAAAATAAATATTCGGTATCTATATGATTCTATATTAAGATAAACAATGCCTAATGAGTTGAGGGTGAGGGTCCCACAGGGCATGCCATTTTGTAGGCATGAAAATACACCATGCAATGAAAGCAAACAAAGATGAAATATATTGTAAATAAACAATTTTGAATACAATGTAACCCTTTGGAGGGTATTTTTAAAAATGATATAGTTCAAGAACAAAGGGGATGACCCCTTTTTAGATCAATGATCCTTGGTGCAATATCCCTTTTTCATGCCACAATCGTATTGTGTTTGGGTTTGTCTTGAGCCTCTTGGACCACCCTAGAATTTTTCCAGTTGTGTAACACCTGCACACATGCTCACAAGATGAAGTTAGTAATATCTGATGGATATTCCTTAGATGAGTCCCTAGCCATAGCAAAAGAAACAAAGCCTTACAAAACTCATGCACATGATTACAAAAATTTAAAACAAGATTACAAGACTTGAAAAGGTAATATTTTATACCTCCATTTACTATCTACTATCTGGAATGCTTTATTTGATTTTCTCTGAGTAACCACCAATGGAGGTTGGTTCTATATGGTCACAGGTGGCAGTTGAAACTATACAATAACCATTGGTAGTTGGGATGGCATGGTATATGGGATCAAGATATTTGGATGGGAGGATTTGTTGATGGTTGGTGTCCTATGGTGCAAGTATGGTGATAGAATATCGATTGGTCTAGGTGTAGTTATTAATTAAATTTGATTTGACTCCTTTGTGTGGACTCCATGGCTACAAAGGCTAGGCTTCTCAAGGTAGGTGGAAAAGGAAGCTAGGGTATACAATAACATTAAGGTAGTCTAGTTCAATTTTTGCATCGTACCAATAGCTTCATCTCCCTCATTTTTAAAGAGTAAAATCGAGAGTGATTTATAGTAATTTGGTGAGGGTAGGAGTAGGTGACATGGAAATGATGTGGAATTGATTTGGATCCAATTTGAGGATGGAAAATCCAAGAAAAATCTAGGGAGGATACATGGAGGAATTTCCACCCTCCCCATTTAATAGCCTTGGGTTAGGTGACCTCTCACCTACCCAGGTGTCATAAATTGGACTAAGGGGTGATGACATGTGCATGGGTACAAGTGTGCCTTGAGGGATGCCCATGGAATTTAAAATTGGCAAAATGGTGACATGAAGGATGAGAGGGACTGAACCATTAAATATGCTAATTTAATTCCTTTTGTCTTGGGGATTTTCATTACATTTATTAAATCATCCAAATCTAGAGGGAAATGTGGATGGGGAGAGAAGGTGAATTAAATGAGGGATTTATGTGGGGATTATGGGTAGGCCTAGGTATTTTCTAAGGATTTTTAAATTCATGTGCATATATCCTAGGGCTTTGGATGAGGGTTGCCTTGGGTTTTGAGGATTTTATTGGTATTTTAAAATTTGTTTGTGCATTCCCCTTAGGATTGGGTCATGGATTGGAAGGGTGATTAGGTGGACATGATGGATTATGGGACTTTTTGAGGAAATATAGGAAAATTTGATATGGAATAGGTAGAAATTAGGATATTAGAAAGTCTAAGAAAAAATTAAGACAATTAAATGGAGTAGGGGAAAATTAAGGAAAGATTAGATAGAATTAGAGGAAATTTAAGAAGTTAGGGGGAAATATAAATTTAGAGGGAAATTAGAGGATTTAGGGATACCTTAGGTGAAATTAGGGAAATTTGAAGAAATTTAGTAGAATAAGACAAAATTAGAAAGCTTAGATTGAAATTAGAATAATTTAGAGTAATTAGTAGAAGTTAGAGGGAAATTGAGTCGATTAGAGGGGAAATAAGATAGACTAGAAGAATTTAAGAGGGATTAGGAGGATTTGGAAATTGCTAGAAAATAAAGGAATTGAGAGGAATTTGATGAATCTAGAAATTAGAAGAAAAATGAGAAAATTTGGAGAAATTTAGATGAATTAGAAGGGTAATTAGAAATTTGAGAGAATTTGACCCAATTTTGGCAATAGACAATGGTTTTGCTAGATATTTTGAGCTCAGTTAGTTGTCATTGATGTCAAGGTGAAAAGTCATCATTAATACCATGGAGCACACCATCAACAGCACCAGGAACAATGCGAAGAGTTGAAGAAAAAGTTGGCAAAATAATGTTTTATGAGGGTTTATGGTAAACCCATGGTGGAAGATTAAATGATTTTATTAAAATCATTATGAGGATATAAAAGTCTCCTCACACATTGAGATGGCAGTTAAGGTTTTAAAAAGACCCACGGTGGAAGAATAATTTACAAGTTAAAGGTTTAAGTTTAAACCCAAGGAAGGCTTTAATATTTTTAAAGCTAAAGTTTATAAATATAATTTATAAAATTTAAATTCCTTAGAATTTAAATAATTTATAAATTATAAAGGTGGGAGCGTCGACGTCATAAAATAAGTGGAAGCACCGACGTCTAAGAAACAAAGGGATTTCGTGTATATATTAATGCCAAGGAGGCATTCAAAACTTACCCCTCGACATTTGTTTTTACATGCGATATAGTGAAACATTTTCGTGCAATTGTTATTCGTTGAGGAAGAAGACAAGAATTTTGCTTGTCTTTAGCGCCAGGTGAAAAGAGATAAGGGAAAGAGCATATTGGTTGAAACACAAAGGACACGGTGGTCCATTGGTAGTGCACGTTTTGCGAAGGCGTTGGGAGTTGAGAAGCCCACGATCGATTCACGTGGAGTGGTGTGTGTCTTGAGCGCCAAGGGAAATCTTTTGCATGTGCCTTGTTTTGCATGCTAGCCGAGGACAAAGAGGAGGAAGAGCGTCTAAGCTCTTAACCATGTGTCTAGCACACGTGGTGGTCAAAGCCATGGCTAGAGCGCTCACGGAGGCAGAGATTGAGGGTTCGAAACCCACCATTGGCAAAGGTAATTTTTGATAATTAAAATATTTATTTGCCTAAGGTTTTTTGTGGAGTTATAAGGGTTTGTGAAAAGTTGATTATTTTGATTTATATTATTTTGGAGTAATAAGGGTTTGTGAAAGGTTGTTCATTTGACAATTGATTTTTATTATTGTGGAGTAATAAGGGTTAATGAGAGGTTGTGTTATTGATGAGTGATTTACATCATTGGAATTATAAAGAAAGTAGATTTGATTTTTATCAAAGTTTCTCTTGCCATTAATTTAAATCAAAGAGGTTTGAGTTATTTTTGGTGGATGTTAAGTTTATTTTAGTTGGGAGTTTATAAGGTGTTATTGGATAAATATTTTATGTATATTGATGGTTGTTTTTGAAAGTTGGAGTGATAAGGTGTAATTGAGTATTTACATTATATTGTGAGAAATATTTATCTTCTAACCTCTTTGAGATTGGCATAGAAGTGTTTGTGGTTGTGACAGATTTATGAGATCCCTTCATCTTCAATAAAAAGGTATGAGCACATTCTTCCATAAGTTGAGTTGATTGATTGGTTTTCTGGAAAATAAGTTTGGAGTGAAAAGGACTTGATTAGGGTTTCCTATTGAGAGTGTTTGAGTTAATGCTTCAAGGTTTTCTGGAATAAAGAGTTGTTGTTAAAACCTTGTTTGATAAGCATTGTTGTTGAAGCCATTGGTTGTGTGAAGAACTTGAGTTAGAGTTTTGCAAAGATCATGAGTATCATTGTTATGTGAAGATTGTTTTATAAGCATTGTTGTTGAAGTGAGTTGTTGTACAAAGAACTTGAACTAGGGTTTGAAGAGAACATGAGTATCATTGTTATGTGAGATTTGTTGTTGAGCATTGTTGAAAATATTTTGAGTTGGTGGTTATATGCTTGGACTAGGGTTTGTGAGAAAGAAGTGTTTCATTGAGTGATTGGTTGAGTAGAGTTGATTGAGCCTAGTCAAGTGGATGTGTGAAGTGATTGTTCAAGTTCCATAAAACAAACTATTCTATATTCTGATTTGAGTTGAGAAAGTGATTGAGCATTGAGTGTAGAACATATTGAGTCTCTAACAATTCTCTTTATGTTTCTATGAGATTGGACAAGTTCTATGTGGACTTGTTAAGAAGATTTGAGGTAAGTCTTTGAGGAGACTTGTGGACTGATTTTGTGTGAGCTTTTTGTAGAAGCTTACAATACAAATTTGATTAAGTTCTGTGTGGACTTATTGAGAAAATTTGGACAAGTTCTATGTGGACTTATTGAGCAGATTTGGACAAGTTCTAAGTGGACTTGTTGAGAAGATTTGAGCAAGTTCTGAGTGGACTTGTTGAGCAGATTTGAGCAAGTTCTAAGTGGACTTGTTGAGAATTTGAGAAAGTTGAGTGGACTTGTTGAGCATATTTGAGCAAGTTATGACTTGTTGAGAATTTGAGCAAGTTCTGAGTGGACTTGTTGAGAATATTTGAGCAAGTTCTGAGTGGACTTGTTGAGCAGATTTGAGCAAGTTCTGAGTGGACTTGTTGAGAAGATTTGAGCAAGTTCTAAGTGGACTTGTTGAGCAGATTTGAGCAAGTTATAAGTGGACTTGTTGAGCAAATTTGAGCAAGTTCTATGTGAACTTGTTGAGCAGATTTAAGCAAGTTCTAAGTGGACTTGTTGAGAAGATTTGAGCAAGTTCTATGTGAACTTGTTGAGCAGAGTTGAGCAGGTTCTGAGTGGACTTGTTGAGAATATTTGAGATAGATATTTGGAGGTGATAGAGTAGAGAGGATAGTAGTCTCCAGTGGATAGAGATCCATCAGCCAGGGTAGTGAGGATAGGTCTTCTAAGTGGGGACAAGAGTCTTCAGTGGAGAGAGATCCACAAGCCAATGTAGTGGAGGCAGTAGTCTTCTAGAGGATCACCAACTAGAGCAGAGGAGAAGGAGTTCTCCTATGGATAGAGATCCATGAACTTGATTTAGGGGATCAACATCTCCTTTGGACAGAGGTCCATAAACATTGTAGGGAAAGGATTCCCAAGAGAATTTATTTGAGAAAATTTATAAGAAATATTTTCTCCATGGAGGTAGCCATATTTGGGTGAACCACATTAAATTGGTGTCTCTATTGTGTGTGGTGATTTGTGCATTACTTTGATTACTGTTATTGATATTGCTATCTATACATTGCATAATATTTATTTGGAAAGAAAAGTAAAAAGTGGTCTTATATTGTTCACCCCCCTCTCAGTATAAGCTTGTGTTCTTCAATTGGTATCAGAGTGGGTTCCTTCAGAAGAGTTTAACAACTTGAAGGAAAATCTAACAAGAACATAATGGATTCTAAGAATGGGTCCTCAGATAATTCAACACCAATATTTGATGGAAGTGACTATATGTATTGGAGCATGAGAATGAAGATCTACCTGATGGCACTTGGCAATGAAATTTGGGAAGTAGTTGATCTTGGTTATGATCCCTTAATCAATCCTCCTATAGATAAGGAAGGTAAGCTCCTACAACACTACAATTCAAAAGCAATGAATGCACTTTTGAGAGGTTTGCATAGAATAGAGTCTATGAAAGTTATGCATTGTAAAACTACAAAAGAAATGTGGGATAAATTGCAAGGTATATATGAAGGAGATAAAAGTGTCAAGAAAGAAAAGATACAAAATCTCAAAGGACAATTTGAAGCATTAAGAATGAATGATGAGGAAAATATTAGTGCTTATCTAATTCAAATTGATGAGGTTGTTAATGATATGCAAGGACTTGGAATGAAGATTGATGAATCAGATGTTTGTGATAAAGTCTTAAGAACTCTTCCAAAAAGATTCAGTGAATAGGTTTATGCTATAGAAGTATCAATGGATGGTGATTCTTTGACAAGAGATAAGTTGCTTGGTATGCTTACAACTTTTGAGATAAGAACAAAATATCCCATTCCCTAGAAGGAAGCAACCTTCAAAGCAATCAAAAAGGTAAAAGGTAAGAAGTCAGAATCAAGCAATGAGTCATCCAGTGATGAAGAAGCTAATTATGGTAGAAAAGATAAATATTCTAGAAGATCCAGAGATCTAAGAACTATTAAGTGTTTCAATTGTGGAAAGTATGGATATTTTGCAACAGATTTTCAAGAACCCAAGAACAACAATGGTGAAGAAAAATAGGATCACAGGAACAGGGAATCAGAAAGATACAGGCATCAAAAGAAAAGCAAGGATGGACAAAACAGACAAGGAAAGAAGTTCTTCCAAAGGCAAAAGAGGAGCTACTATGCGGATAAGGCAAGTAAGTACTCAAGTGATAGTGATGCTAGTTTTTCAGACAATGATAGAGATGAAGTCTTATTTATGATTGAAGAAAAAGAGCAAGTTAAGAAAAGGACTCCAGTAATTCTCAAGTGTTTTAGATGTGGTAACTTTGGACATCTTGAAGATGATTGTACAAGGGATGGTTATAGTTTCAGTGATGATGAATATGAAGATGCACTTGAAAGACCAGATGAAAATATTCTAATGGCATTAGAAGAAGAAGAAAGTGATCCTATAGAAGACAAGCCAATAGAAAATAAAGATGAGGACAAAGGTAAACAAATAGAGGAATATTTAGAAAAGAATGGTTATGATCTCAAGGGAGAACTTATTTATGCCCTTGAAATGGTAAAGAAGGTAAGAAAGCAACACTCTAAACTTGAAATTCAGTTTCAAGAATGTGATGAAGAGAGAAGATTGCTTATAGAGGATTTAGAAAAATCAAAGGCTAAGGCAAAGAGGTTCAAAGATAAGTTAGAAGCAAAGATCTTGGAATGTGAGAAGTTAGCACAAGAAGTGGCACTACTAAGAGAATATTTAGAAGACTCCAAGGTCAAGATGAAAGGGTTCAAAAATAGCTCAAATAACTTGGATAAGTTCATCAAGATACAAAAGCCTACATCAAGCAAAAAAGGTCTTGGATTTGAACAAGGTTCAAAAGAAATGGGAAGGAGAGTCAACTTCAAGTTTTGGAGGAGAAGAAACTTCAGATGAAGATACTTCAGAAAAAGATAGTGTAAAATATAGTGAGACATCTGAGGATGAGTTGGACAATAGAGAGTTCAAAAAAAATAGGAACAATGCACAAAGAAGATACATATGGAACAACAATCAGAATAGGTCAAGAGAGACCAAGAGACCAATGAGGTCAAGACAAGGAAACTTCAATGGAAGATGCTTTTCATGTCACAGGTTTGGGCACATGGCTTCACAATGCAGGACACATGAAAGATAGGAATATGGGAACAAATAACTTTTCCATGGGTATTGCTACTCATGTAATCAATTTGGTCACAAGGCAATGAATTGCAGGGTTCATGATAGAAGAGGATATGGCTTCACTAGGAGAAATCCTAAGACATTTGCACCTCCAAGGAATAATAACATTAAGTGTTATAAGTGCAATAATGATGGTCACACAAAAAAGTGGTGTAGAGCAGACATTCCAAAAATAGGTATGAACAGGAATAGGAACATGAACATGAATATGAACAGAAAGAATAGGAACAAGAACATATGAATAGGAATAGGAACAGGAACAGAACATGGATATGAATAGGAACAAGAATAGGAGCATGAACAGGAATAGGAACATGGATATGAATAGAAATGGAAAGAAAAACAAAGAACAAGATAAGAAGGAAAGAGGATAAAGGTAAAGAACAATGCTTTTTGGGAGTAGAAATACTCCCACCCCAAAATTAACCACCTCAAAAGAAGGTGGGGGAGGGGCTAAGCTAAGAGGCTCATTCTTAGCCCTGAGCCCCAAAGGTGACCCTTTTCCATTGATGTCAAAGGGGGAGAGATTTGAGTAAAGGGGAGAGATTTGATATTTGAGAGAGCATTGAGCCAGGGGGAGCAATGTCCCAGGGGGAGCAGAACAAAGGAAAGGTCAAGTTTTTAGTAAAAGGAAATTGGGTTGCCATCAATGACAAAGGGGGAGATTGTTGGATATTTTGAGCTCAGTTAGTTGTCATTGATGTCAAGGTGAAAATTCATCATTAATACCATGGAGCACACCATCAACAACACCAGGAACAATGCGAAGAGTTGAAGAAAAAGTTGGCAAAATAATGTTTTATGAGGGTTTATGGTAAACCCATGGTGGAAGATTAAATGATTTTATTAAAATCATTATGAGGATATAAAAGTCTCCTCACACATTGAGATGGCAGTTAAGGTTTTAAAAAGACCCACGGTGGAAGAATAATTTACAAGTTAAAGGTTTAAGTTTAAACCCAAGGAAGGCTTTAATATTTTTAAAGCTAAAGTTTATAAATATAATTTATAAAATTTAAATTCCTTAGAATTTAAATAATTTATAAATTATAAAGGTGGGAGCGCCGACGTCATAAAATAAGTGGAAGCACCGACGTCTAAGAAACAAAGGGATTTCATGTATATATTAATGCCAAGGAGGCATTCAAAACTTACCCCTCGACATTTGTTTTTACATGCGATATAGTGAAACATTTTCGTGCAATTGTTATTCGTTGAGGAAGAAGACAAGAATTTTGCTTGTCTTTAGTGCCAGGTGAAAAGAGATAAGGGAAAGAGCATATTGGTTGAAATGCAAAGGACACGGTGGTCCATTGGCAGTGCACATTTTGTGAAGGCGTTGGGAGTTGAGAAGCCCATGATCGATTCACGTGGAGTGGTGTGTGTCTTGAGCGCCAAGGGAAATCTTTTGCACGTGCCTTGTTTTGCATGCTAGTCGAGGACAAAGAGGAGGAAGAGCGTCTAAGCTCTTAACCATGCGTCTAGCGCACACGGTGGTCAAAGCCATGGCTAGAGCGCTCATGGAGGTAGAGATTGAGGGTTCGAAACCCACCATTGGCAAAGGTAATTTTTTGATAATTAAAATCTTTATTTGCCTAAGGTTTTTTGTGGAGTTATAAGGGTTTGTGAAAAGTTGATTATTTTGATTTATATTATTTTGGAGTAATAAGGGTTTGTGAAAGGTTGTTCATTTGACAATTGATTTTTATTATTGTGGAGTAATAAGGGTTAATGAGAGGTTGTGTTATTGATGAGTGATTTATATCATTGGAATTATAAAGAAAGTAGATTTGATTTTTATCAAAGTTTCTCTTGCCATTAATTTAAATCAAAGAGGTTTGAGTTATTTTTGGTGGATGTTAAGTTTATTTTAGTTGGGAGTTTATAAGGTGTTATTGGATAAATATTTTATGTATATTGATGGTTGTTTTTGAAAGTTGGAGTGATAAGGTGTAATTGAGTATTTACATTATATTGTGAGAAATATTTATCTTCTAACCTCTTTGAGCTTGGCATAGAAGTGTTTGTGGTTGTGATAGATTTATGAGATCCCTTCATCTTCAATAAAAAGGTATGAGCACATTCTTCCATAAGTTGAGTTGATTGATTGGTTTTCTGGAAAATAAGTTTGGAGTGAAAAGGACTTGATTAGGGTTTCCTATTGAGAGTGTTTGAGTTAATGCTTCAAGGTTTTTTGGAATAAAGAGTTGTTGTTAAAACCTTGTTTGATAAGCATTGTTGTTGAAGCCATTGGTTGTGTGAAGAACTTGAGTTAGAGTTTTGCAAAGATCATGAGTATCATTGTTATGTGAAGATTGTTTTATAAGCATTGTTGTTGAAGTGAGTTGTTGTACAAAGAACTTGAACATTTGAAAAAAATAAAAACTGAACATTTAAAAGAACATGAGTATCATTGTTATGTGAGATTTGTTGTTGAGCATTGTTGGAAATATTTTGAGTTGGTGGTTATATGCTTGGACTAGGGTTTGTGAGAAAGGAGTGTTTCATTGAGTGATTGGTTGAGTAGAGTTGATTGAGCCTAGTCAAGTGGATGTGTGAAGTGATTGTTCAAGTTCCATAAAACAAACTATTCTATATTCTGATTTGAGTTGAGAAAGTGATTGAGCATTGAGTGTAGAACATATTGAGTCTCTAACAATTCTCTTTATGTTTCTATGAGATTGGACAAGTTCTGTGTGGACTTGTTAAGCAGATTTGAGGTAAGTCTTTGAGGAGACTTGTGGACTGATTTTGTGTGAGATTTTTGTAGAAGCTTACAATACAGATTTGAATAAGTTCTGTGTGGACTTATTGAGCAGATTTGGATAAGTTTTGTGTGGACTTATTGAGCAGATTTGGACAAGTTCTATGTGGACTTATTGAGCAGATTTGGACAAGTTCTGAGTGGACTTGTTGAGAATATTTGAACAAGTTCTGAGTGGACTTGTTGAGCATATTTGAACAAGTTCTAAGTGGACTTGTTGAGAAGATTTGAGCAAGTTTTGAGTGGACTTGTTGAGAAGATTTGACAAGAAGTGGACTTGTTGAGCAGATTTGAGCAAGTTCTGAGTGGACTTGTTGAGCAGATTTGAGCAAGTTCTGAGTGGACTTGTTGAGAATATTTGAGCAAGTTCTGAGTGGACTTGTTGAGCATATTTGAGCAAGTTCTGAGTGGACTTGTTGAGAAGATTTGAGCAAGTTTTGAGTGGACTTGTTGAGAAGATTTGAGCAAGTTATGAGTGGACTTGTTGAGCAATTTGAGCAAGTTCTGAGTGGACTTGTTGAGAAAATTTAAGCAAGTTATGAGTGGACTTGTTGAGCAGATTTGAGCAAGTTCTGTGTGAACTTGTTGAGCAGAGTTGAGCAGGTTATGAGTGGACTTGTTGAGCAGATTTGAGACAGATCTTTGGAGGTGATAGAGTAGAGAGGATAGTAGTCTCCAGTGGATAGAGATCCATCAGCCAGGGTAGTGAGGACAGGTCTTCTGAGTGGGGACAAGAGTCTTCAGTGGAGAGAGATCCACAAGCCAGTGTAGTGGAGGCAGTAGTCTTCTAGAGGATCACCAACCAGAGTAGAGGAGAAGGAGTTCTCCTATGGATAGAGATCCACGAACTTGATTTAGGGGATCAACATCTCCTTTGGATAGAGGTCCATAAACATTGTAGGGAAAGGATTCCCAAGAGAATTTATTTGAGAAAATTTATAAGAAATATTTTCTCCATGGAGGTAGCCATCTTTGGGTGAACCACGTTAAATTGGTGTCTCTATTGTGTGTGGTGATTTGTGCATTGCTTTGATTACTATTGTTGATATTGCTATCTATACATTGCATAATATTTATTTGGAAAGAAAAGTAAAAAGTGGTCTTATATTGTTCACCCCCCTCTCAGTATAAGCTTGTGTTCTTCAGGTTTTGTGGCAATTTGAGGATTTTGGTGAATTGATGGGGATTTGAAGGGTGTTTTGAGAGTTTTTATGGATTGGTTGTACAAATGACTAAAATTTGGTGTCTACAAAGATAAATAAAATAGGGTAAAATAAGTTTAAAATAAAATTATATTGATTATATGGGTGGCTAGGAGGAGAAGATAATGAGTCAGGAAGAAGACATAAAAACCCCAATTGTAGACTCAAATATATCATTTATGGAGGAAGGAGAAATATTGGAATGAAATATCCATGTATGCCCTAATGATCCACTCCCCTCTATCTCTATGAATGGAATTTTTTAGTCTAATTACTTTTCTTTTTTGGTGGATGTGTTACGCAATGCTATTAATATATGTGTGAATATTTTACCTCCTAATTCATCTAATTGAAATAAGAACCTTTGCATTATGGATAATCACTATGATTATCCTTGGGTAATTATTTTGAGATATAATTCCAAGGTGGGGATAAAGAGATACTACTATGTGACTTGAGGTCTAGGAAAGGTAAAGTAAGTGTAACACCTAGTAGAATAAATAGGAATAAGAAAAGGTTCAATAGTCATTGAATTTGTATATAGATCTAGGAGACCAAAAAATCAGGATATCAGACTGAAAGAAATAGAGGTGGAGACTGCAAATGGCAACCAAACAACTCTAGACTTGGGTGGAAGAATGAAACAACAATCCAAATCCAAGAAATAAAAGTTACCATGTGGAGTGTAAGGGATCTCAATGCCCCTTCTAAGCACATAGTTGTTTTCATAAAAGGAAGCAAATTCAAGATATTGGATTTCTTTAAATTCACATGAGGAAATGGAGTTGGTGGTCCATAAAATTGATTGATCTTGCCTTTGCATAATTTATTCATAAGTGTGGTCTCTTTGTGTTTGGATCTTGCTCTATAATGGCATTTTGTGTTGAGTCTTTAGTAATATGTTTTAGGTAGTCTTGGTTGATGGAGTCTTTTTGTGTAGCTCATCGATTGGGTATTTTATCTCCTCTTTTCTTGTTTCAGTTCTGGAGCTTAAATGTTTAATATATTAAAGGAAGTGTAAAATTTTTGGGGAGCCTTTCAAAACCCCTTCCATCTACCATATTTAAAAATTATTATAAAACATATCATTAAAAAATATTGTGACATAATAAATTAAAATACTTTCCTTTATGTCTTAAACATATGTTAATAAGCATTGCAAAATTATGTGGAGATAATAGTATTTCGTGATAACAAAATAAAATATTTAATAAAATAAATTTATTTTAAAAATTAATAATATAACATTAAGAAGATATATTTTTTAATTTATTAAAATTATTATCAAATGGTATGAGCTTAAACGTACTTTTTAAGGAGACTTATGTTTAGATCTTCATGAAAATTTGTTTCATACAACTATATCATTATAGTGTTGTTTAGGTGAATAAAATTAGGGATAAATATTCTTCGAAGTTTAAAGGAAACATGGTTGTTTTATATGAATAAAATAATTGTTACTAAGTTGTATATTTATTATGTTTATAGGAATCTAAAAATGAAAAATATGATGATTATTTAATAATCTATGATAGGTGCTATGTCATGGTTTTAATAGAACAAATTACATCATAAATATAACTAAGATAATTTCATGGTACAACAAATAAAGCTAGTAATAATCCCTAATGGTGAAAAGAGATCCTAATAGGGAGTATATGGTGAAAATCTATCCTAGTAAAGGATATTCTTTTAGTTGTCTCAAGGATATTTACTACTTCTTAAATATTCACTATTCAATAAATATTGACAAAATAGCAAGGCTAGTACATAGCGAAGGAACATGAAAGGATGGTGGAAGACATCTACATACCACTTTCAAAGTACTACACCTATGAAATAAAATTAATAATATTATCCTTCTCTCACATTTAGTTAGAAAGAATGGGATGACCAAGTGTATTTGCAATATAATGGGATACCTTTATAAAAACAACATTTATATAGATTATTGATAAACCCAAAATTTATGTGAAGTATAATGTTTAAAAAATATTGCTAAGAAAAGGTCAATTGAAATATATAGAAGCATTTAAAACAATTAGTAATACAATGATAGAGGACATTTAATTAAATCTAAAAAATCAGTTACCAACAGAATGTGCCATTAAAGATAGAATTTTGTTTTTTCTCCATTTTATTTTTTTCACATAGATATTAAAGCATTTTTATGGTTGTTTATCATTTTAGAGTGCATAGGTAAGGTGTATTGACAACATAGGCTCTGGTAACTAGCATATTGAAAGTCTAGATTCTATCCTAAACAAATTTTAGATAAAATTGGTTCTATGAATGCTAATTTAACCTACATATAACCTCTTGTCAATAAAATCGAAAGCAACTAAGGTAACATTCAATATGATGATAATATATAGGGTGCTCTCATGAAATTACAAAGTATGAGATAAATATAACCATAGTTGCATGGGACAATAAAATAACAAAGTTATCATTTGTATTCTTATTATCCAATCATAAGAGGATTAATATGGAATTTTACTCCAATATAAAGGTAACTATTTTATGCACACTTGCAAAGGAATCAATGTCCATTTTCTATTCAACATAAAAATAAATCTAATAAACATATTCTACTTGGATTAGTGTATACACAAGCTAAACATTACACCAAAAAATGACTAAAAAAAGAGGGAGGACAAAACAACTATGTCATAGTTTCAATGGTGCCATAATTGTGAGACCATCTCGTTCAATGCATAATTTATAGAGAGGTTATACGATGCATAATCATAGAAAAATACAAAGACATACAAATGATCTTGATTATATATCCCATTTCCATAAAAATAGAATCAATCTTAAATTTAGGATTCATTTTCACCTCTAAAGATTTATATTAATGTATATATATCTTATATTTATCTTAAATAAAATTTTATTGCAAGTAAGGGAGTTATTTCTATTCTTTTAGGTACGTGTGTACACACACATTACAAAATTTCTCATATAAAACACGAGGTGCTAAAATTTCTACCTAACATTATAAAAGGTATCTACACTATATTCATTGTTGTTTACATCATAAATTCAAGTCAAAACTATCTATCCTATCTATTTGACATTTGTGATCTATACTTTAGTAATAATTTTGGCTCCTTGATTCTGGTGTAGCATCCAATAAATTAGGTTCATCTATACATTGATAATTTTACCTTATCTATTGGGACATGGAGTCTCAAAGATTGAAGGAAGATATATTTACAAAATAAATTTGCACTTTGATGTGGCTATTAATGACTTTTGATATAGTTATAGGTGTCATATTTAAAGAGGAATGATCCTTTAAATCTCCCTATAATATCATCTAGGTTGTGTTTCTTTAGCATGTTTACTCATTTTATTGTGGTACCTTTTCAATTTATGTGTGCTTTATTTTTGGTGATGTAATGTAGTTGTTATGCAAATGTCATTTCAGATGTTCCATGTTGCACTCATTACTAACTAGTTATTGATATGCTAATAGCTTCCAAGATTCTATTGTGTGTCATTATTCCTCTCTTTGAAGGATAGTATGAGTACTTTAGATATTTAAATCATCTCAAAAAAACTTTTCATTTTTCATTTAATGAGGTATAATTGCAAAGACCCCAAAAGGGACAATATAAAAAAATCTTTCATTTTTCATACATCTCATTCATCAAATATTCCAAAAAAAAAAAATCATCTTTCCAACATCTCATTCATCAAAGATTCCAAAAGGAACAATATAAAAAAAAATCCTTTATAATATTAGATGAGGTATAATTGCATTATATACTAGTTACCAAGCCAAAAGTACTTTTATTTAATGTTCTATGAAGTGTTATGCCATGCTCATAATTATAAAATAATAGTGCAACTCTTACCATGACCTAATATTTGTTTAGGCAAAGTTTTAATTTTTATTATTCACCTCAATAATCCTATTGAGGTTTATGGGTGTATATATTTCCAATTAAAGTTTTAACGAGTTGATGGATTAGTAATTACAACTCCATTTTATGATCCTTATCAAACCCCTACTTTCTATGTGCTTATGGAAGACTAGTAGTTTGATTTGTTTCCATGATATTATGATCTTGTAAGATTTATATTGTTTTTCCACCTTCTAGGACTTCGTACAACCAATGACACTTCATTTATATGTCCCTTAAATGAGCAATGAAGTAGTATTTTTATGAACCCTCTTTAAATTTGAACCAAAAATAAATTTATCCACCTTCAAAGTTCATCTTTGGACTAGTGAACATTTTATTTTCATACTCCATCTATATCCTTAATAGAACTGTGGGTTATATTATCCACCTTTAAAATATTAATAAAAAACATTAAATTCCCTATTTTGAAACTCCTATATATGTCATTTTTAGAATTAAGAAATATCCATCCACATTCCAAATTCTATTTTATGAATCAAAGCTATTGTCAATTTGACTCCCTTCAATGTACTTCCTTAGGACAAATAAATTATTTATAAAATTTCCATATTCATGTAAGATTAAATCCCTCTTCCATATCTCATTTCTAGGATAGTAAGTTTTTGTTCTTATTAAGGACCATGACTAAGAGCATATTAAGGTAATGATTTTTCAATTATTTATTCTCAAAGCATACTATATTTTACATTTTTTTATATCAATTTAGATTACAAATAAAAAACTTATTACTACTCAAGTGAAAATGAAATAACACCATAATGTTATAGGATACCTAATGTCATTATCAAAAGCATTATTAATTCTCATATGGGAATATACAAAGGAAATCAAAATTCCATATTGTTTCATCAATATTTC
The DNA here is from genome assembly GCA_028583015.1 of Wollemia nobilis. Classification (NCBI taxonomy): domain Eukaryota; kingdom Viridiplantae; phylum Streptophyta; class Pinopsida; order Araucariales; family Araucariaceae; genus Wollemia; species Wollemia nobilis. The sequence continues at coordinate 4,657,350 of JAQPPZ010000288.1, forward strand.
TTGACTGATGCATAAATTTACCTAATGGATTTTAAAATTAGCCATTACAAAATATATAATTGTTATGAGTGTCAATTAATTTTTTTAGATCTCCAATAGGATTTATATATTAAAAATAAATAAAAACAAATATTTCTCCATCATAAGAATTAATAACATACATACAATCTAATACGGTAATTACATATTTCTAATGTGGGCTATATTTTATCAAGATTGAAGTTGTATTAATACTTTAAGTTTTAGCCATAAACAACAAACTAAATGATCTTATACACTCAAATATTATGATGCAGAGGTAGATATGAGGAATATAACAACTTGAAGAAATCATCAATGAAATTAAAAGGCTTGAAGATTAATTTTCGTCATCATTAAATATCTCTTAGATCTAATGATGTGAAGATAGATCCGAGAGATCTAACAACTCGAAGGTATTTCCAATGAGAAGTAGAAGCTCAAAAATTAATGCCCGAAATTTATCTTCGTTAAACTAAATTATTGCTTAAATTTATATTATATACACCCTAAATTTGACAATGTAGAGGTAAAGCCAAAGAGATATACAATGTGGAAGCATAACTGATGAAATTAAAAACTCTAAGTATAGCCGAGAGAATTAATACAAGCACTAGGGATAAAAAAAATTGTGTGTGCTCATGTATTTTTAATACTAAAGTCTAGAAAACCTAAGGTAACTAAAAGAATAATTTTGCCCTTCGACATTAAAATCACAAAAATTATTAAAGAACCTTAAATTTCAACTTAACACTTGGTATATAAAATTAACCGAACAATCAATAAGAGCTCATTTTAGAAATGAATTACCTGAGAGCTTACAGAATAATAAAGAAAAAATTTAATTCAAACCATAGACATTGAACCTTAGAAACATTAGATGAAAACCTTAGCACTTTGACATTAAAATTAAAATGAAACCTTGGTATTAAATCTAATACTTTGACTAAAATAATTTAAGGTGAAGAAATTTAGCACGAAATTAAATGAAAGGGTTTTGAAACTTAGGGAATGACTTTAGTAATGGACATTTAATTAAAATGGAGATTTGAGTATTAAATTTAATAATTTTAACCTAATATTAAAATGACTTAACCTTAGAAAATCAATTAATGAGATAAATTAAATAAAATGATATTTTAAAGAACCCATGTTAAAATGAATTTCCTGCAAAATATAAATATGAGCTAATACATGCTTTTATTATGTGTTGCAGGTGATAGAACAAGAGGAAGCAAAATAATGAAACTAGAAGCTCAAGAGCCAAATAAGAAAGAGGTGTTTAATGAACTTGGACTAGATTTCAACCACCTGTTTTGTGATTGCTAAATCTATGGCCAAAATTCAAGATTTGAATCAATAAAATCCTCAATTGGACACCTAAACCTCTTAGTTGAAGATAAATCATATAGCCAAATCATTTAAAACTGTAAAACACTAAAAATATAGCTATGAAACACTGAAACACCACTATAAAGCACAAAGTTTAATATTTTAAGGCAATAAATAGCCATCAAGACCTCATTCCAAAGGGTCGGATGCCATTTTAGCGATAAATATATTTAGATATTTTATTTTTCTTTGGTAATTTTATGAGCATTTGCACCCATGTCATTGTAATTGAAGAATTTTATATCTTGCAATCATCTGATACAAGTAATTTTTGAAAGTTGTAATCATTGAATACCTTCATCAATACAAATTATGAACTTGTTGGTGTATTCTGCGCATGCTAATGGTGTTTACATGTGATATAATTCTAGTATTTATATTTCTCCTTTGAAGATAGCACCACTTTGATCTCAAATTATGCAATGGCTAGTTGAGTGAGATCTGATTAATATTAGAATTCTTGCTTCTACAGATTCAACATAAGGCTTCAACTATAATTGTTATTTTGTTTTTCTCTTTAACCCTATCCTTTTGATTTTTTTTTTTAACTTGCTATACTTGGAGTAGATTAGTTTGAATATTATTTTTTGAATCTCATTTCATATGCTATACTTTATTAGTTTCAAAATAATCATTGCCACAAAATATAATGAGTATGTTTATGGTGCAATGAACAATATATGTTGAATAATTTTGAGGTAGCAAGCCTAGAATATTACCATTTTTTATCTTATTGATACTATACTTGATATAAAATATTTTTAATATGATGATTGACTGATTATTAAGTTAGATTTATGTTTATAAGCTTGGACGACGAATTTACACTCATCCTTGTTCACAGTTATATGTTCCTCTAAGTTATCCATCTGATTTTCTTCCCTCATGTTTTGATTTAAAATATTTGATAAGAACATAACCAGGTTAGACCAACCTTACCAAAACCTTGGGGAGATTGATTATTTCATTTCAAGAGAGGACATCTTGAATGAGTCCTAGTTGTTGGTATATGTTTGCAAAGTGGGCAGATGTATCACTCAACAAAGAGGAATATAATAAAATTGGGAGGGTTAGGGAAATTTAGAATAAAGTAAGGAAATTAGGGGGAATGAGTGGAAAATTACTAGAGACTAGGGAAATATGGATGAATTAGATAGTAAAAGGTAATTTGGAGGAATTTGAGCAAATTTAGGTGATTTTATGGCAAATTCAGGACTTTGGGAAATTTGTAGAATTTTGATTGCAAGTGACTAAAATTTAGTGTCTATAACCTCAATATTACCTTGAGATAGTCCCAAGGGTAACCATTTTCTCTATGATGAAGACGTACTAACTATGGCGATCTAGGGTTTTACTAATGGTTGGGGATGAAGTTCAAATCACCAGGAGATTTTTCTCGCATGATATATGTGTATGCCAAATAGTAGTGTGCAAAAGTGTGTGTAAAATATAATTTTATGTTTGTTTTTGTGTGTTTTGATCTTGTTTTCTTTTTTAGTTTTTGTTTTAAAAACTAAATGTAAAATAAAAATCCAAACGCAAGCTAGAGGAAGACAGGCTATCCCTAGAATGATTTTGAGGCCAACTACAACTACCCTAATATGAAAATGCTAATGAGCCTGAACTTGGAATTTTGATGCAAGATGGGATGCAAGTGGTAGGGAGGAAAGAGATTACTATCTAGGGATAAAATTTGAAAGTGTAAAAAAGAGCCACAAAATGGATCTAAAGCACATGCTTGACTACAACTAACAGTTGTTTAACCATCGATGGTGATTTGTATAGTCTACCTAACCATCAATAGCGGTTATTTGTTTTCTAGTGGTGGTTATGCATGTATCCCAGATATATTCTATAGATAAAGTGAGATGAAAAAAATAAGGAAAGCACATAACGGTCCTGAGTCATAGATCCAACTATAGTTGATGTCTGTCAACTACCAATGATGGTTGCATAGTCTTAAATATTAATGGTTGTTTCAATATGCTAGTGGCGGTTGCACTTGTATCTTAGATACTAGTTGTGGACTAAATAGGGTCCCACTACAAAAAAGGTGGCTAACTCCTTTAGGGGATATAGTGCAACTATTTTACAGATACAGATAATCCTATGATAATAAAAAACCATCCTAGGGCCCATAAGGCTAGCTTATCCTAGAAAAGTTGAAATGCAACTACCTTGAAGGTGACAAAACATACCTATTGGCCAAACTAGAGAATGAACTAATCTAAGAAGGTAAAAATAAAATGATCCAATGAAAAGAAAATAAACTAGTCTATGCTCAGCTATTGAGCTAATGAGTCAAATATTGTAATGAGCCATTAGATCCTATTGAAGAACATAAGCTTATTTCCATCCAAGGTTTTTAATCTAAAACTATTTTCACCTAGGACTTTGGATATTAGATAAGGTCCCAGCCACAAGCAATCAAATTTTTCATGTTCTCCTCTTTTTTCATGCCTTTTATCCCACAATAAAACTAAATCTGAAGCTTTGAGGGCCTTAATTTTGGACCGTTTATCAAACCACCTTTTGATTATGTCTTGATGTTTGCTGAAATTAAGCATGGCTTCCTCCCTCTTCTCATCAAGATGCATTAATTGTGTTAATCTGGTTTCAAGTTTATTATCAGTCCCAATATAGTCTTTTCTAAAATGTAAAGTTTGTAATTTCATATTAGTGGAAAAAATAGGATTTTTCTCATAGACTAAGTGATAAGGAGATGTCCCAATTGACTCCTTGCTTCTGGTCCTATCTATCCAAAGGGTAAATTTTAACTTACTATGCCAATCTCTAGGGTTATTTTCAAGTAATTTTTTTATTATGCATAATAAATTTTTATTTGATGATTCTGCCAAACCATTGCCTTGGGGGTAATAATTGGAAGAGAATTTTAGGCTCACCTTATTGTCGTACGCCCAATTTGCAAATTCTAAATAGGAAAAGGCAGAATCTTTGTCACTTATTATGGAGTTAGGCATTCCAAAATGAGTGATTATGTTTTCCTCTAGAAATATAATCACAACCTCAGAGGTGGTATTCTTAGTAGGTATAGCCTCTATCCACCTTGTGCAGTAATCAGTAGCGGTGAGTATGAACTTATGGGAATCAGACGAGTTAGGATTTATCACCCCAGCAAAGTCTAATCCTCATTGTGCAAATGGTCTCATCTCTACCACTAACTGCAATGACATTGTTGCATTCCGCTCTCTATTGGCTGCCACTTGGCATATGTGACATGTTCCTACATGTGTATGTGCATCTTTAAACAAGTGGGGCCAGTAATACCCAACTCTAAGAATTTGGTGTGTTGTCACATTTTTTGACCCGTGTCTAGTTCCATACTTACCATGGAATTCTTTGAGTACTTGGGTTTCTTCCTCTTGAGTAATACAACAAAGAAAAATTCCTTCATGATTCTTCCATTTCTTTGTAGTGATATCATTAACCTCATAGTTTTGGGACGTTATTGAAGGGTCAATTTCTGCGATGACCTTGACCAAACCTTGTCCTCACACTATCTTCATGGTATTTATCTCTAAGTCAAATTCTTGAAGGGTAGAAAGCCATTTCCCCCTTCTTTCACCTAGCTCACTCTGTAAGAACATGGACTTTACTACAGGGTCAAGAACTATAGCAAAAACTTTACTATACACAAAGTAATGCCTAAATTTTTTTACAGTTTTAAACAAGGTATACTTTTTCTTGTCTAAGATAGAATACCTCAGCTTCACATCCTTCAAAGGAGAACTCAGAAAGGCTATAGGATTTTCAATGTTGTCTTCACTTTTCTGAGTTAACACACTTGCAAAAGAATGATCTAAAACAAATGTGTAAACATAAAATGGTTTAGCATAGTCTGGACTAATGAGAACAAGGGCTTTGGAAATAGCAGCCTTGATGATTGTGAAGGCATCCCTTTTATCACTGGTCCACTTTATCAGAAAATCCTTTTTTAGCATATCATTTAAGGGCTTGGCAATCTCGGCAAAACCTGAAATGAATTTTCTCACAAAGTTAATCTTACCGAAAAAGGACCTAATATCCTTTTTACTATTGGGATGAGGAATATCCCAGATAGCGGCTATCTACTCTAGGTCTATAGCAATCCCATGTTTCAAAATGACATGCCCTAACAACTTACCTTCTGTTACCCCAAAGATGCACTTTTTTGTATTTAGGGAAATTCCATGTTCCCTGCACCTTTGGATTACTTTCCTCAGGTATTTAACATGATCTTCCCTCTTCTTGGAGAATACAGGGATATCATCCACATAGACAATAATGCACTTACCAATGATCCCCTTGAATGCAAAATCCATGGCTCTATGGAAAGTGGCTCCAGCAATAAACAAACCAAATGACATCCTCCAATAGGTAAATGTTCCCCACTTTGTGGTGAATGTCGTCTTCATCCTATCATTTAGATGTATGATAATTTGATTATATCCTCAGTATCCATCCAAAAATGACATCATTTCATACCCATTTACCTTTTGGAGTATCTCGTCAATGGTGGGTAATGGGTAATTGTCTTTTTTGCAAGCTTTGTTCAAATTACTAAAGTCTATGCACAACCGAATTTCTCCACTCTTTTTCCTAATAGGGACAATATTAGCCACCCATGTGGAATGCCTAATAGGGAAGATGATTTTGGCTTCCAGAAACCTCTTCACTTCCTTCTCTATCAAGGGCTCTAGGATTGGGTTAACCGTTCTTTGCCTTTGTCCAAAAGGCTTGGAATCAGGCTTCAAAGGAATAGTATGCATGATTACATTCTGATCATATGTTTTCAACTCTTCATAGCTCCAAGCTATGCAATCAATGTACTCTCCTCAAACCTAAGCTATTGAATCCTTCTCTCGTTGTGTGCATGCCTTTTCAATGAATGCTTCACACATATCTACCGCACTTCCCAAATTGACTGAATTGCATGATTCCTTGGGGGATGGTATTTTTCTTTCCTTTTCCTTTTGATATCCAATATCAAACAATTTTTCAAGAGAGGCCCTATCACTTGGAATATCGTTCCATACTCTGGTTGTTCCTACTTCTACTTGCCTCCTCTCTTCTTCATCTATAACCTGATTTTCAAATATACCATAATTAGTAACAAAACTAAAAATGTGTCTATCACTATCAAAGACCTATAAATTCATGACATTTTCTAGTATGGAGGGGCAAGGCACTAACTCTATGGAAAAAAATTTACATTTTTTATGGTCAGAAGGCGAAAGCATGCTAGCCGCTATGGCTAACAAATCAGCCATTTTATTATTTTTCTTGAGATGAGGGAAATATTGAAAGAATCAAACTCATTAATTAATTCCCTCACTCTGGTTTTATAGAGGTTCAACCTCTTGTCTCTATAGGTATACTGCTCCTTGACCTATTTGACTACTAACTCTGAGTTTCTCGATGCCTTAAGGCACTTTATATTTTCTCTTAGGGCTAACTGAATTCCAAAAATTAGGGCTTCATACTCCGCCACATTATTGGTGGCCAAGAACTGTAGTCAGTAGGTAGCAATCAAAGGCTTACTATTAGGACATGTGAGCTCTACCCCATCTCCTGCACCTTGTTTTGATTTGGACCCATCAAACTTTAGGGTCCACACCCTCTTGTTTTCTTCCAACGTACCATGGTAAATATTATCATTTTGGGACCCTTCGGCTATGTCTTCTATGTCAAAATTGTAAACCCCTAATTCTATTTTAGTAAACTAAATCTCATTGGGTTTATTATACTTTGTAATAATTTCCCTAATTTTGGGCTCTCTATCTACTCGAATTTGGTTTACAACTCCTCTCCATGGCAACCACATATGGGAGGAATCAGTCACCACATAACCATTGAGATTTTTGCTCCAATATCTGCCCAAAACCATGTCATACTTGGTAGCAATATTTAGCACAAGGATATCCATGTAATGTTGGACCCTAGGCTCTGAGTTGATCTAAACTAGGACATATTTTACAACACCTACTACATCCACCATATATCTATCCAATTGGACCACCTTATTATTCGAATGAATAGGCTTAAGTCCTAGATTTTGGCTTATCTCAAGAGGCATGATGTTGGTCAAGGCACCAAAATCAATCAAACAGTTGTGTAAATTCTTGCTTGTGATCCTAACGATTATGAGAAAAGGGGATACTTCTAGTTTCTCTTTCCTCATAGCAAGTTGGTGTTCTACAAATTTAACCTCATTAATTTGACTCAGGGAATTCAATATCTTCCCCTAATTTTATCCTGCCCCAACAATTGAGAGACCTCATACATTGAGATATTGGCATTGGTCCTTTTCATGTCTTCTTCCAAGTTATAAGTGGATGTTCTAGGATTTCACACTTTTGGCATTGTCATAGGTGCTTCCAAAAATAGAGGTGGTGGATTCACATCACCTTTTGTATCAAGAAGAACTAAAGGATTGTTTGGGGGAGTAGAGGATGTTTTGGGATCCTTAGAACTCCTAGTAAAATACTTGTGATTGGCTTTCCCAAAACTTCTAGCGGCCTGAGCTTCCAAGGCTTCATCCTCTTCCTCTCCTAACACATTCATATCTTCCTCCATATCATCATTTTCTAAATAATGAATAACTTCAGACACCAAAGCATCTGAATTTCTATGGCAACAGTGATGCATTTCCTCATCACATGACTCTGACTCATCACAATCCCCTAACACATCAGCCTGATTGGCTATCGGATTGGGTACGCGCCCATTGTTAGGTTGCATATTATACGGTCATGTTCTCCTATGGTCGTGGTTTCATTTGGGCATGGGATTTTGGGAAACTTGTTTTTGTAACCAAATTATGTCATTGCCCTGTTTTATGGTCATTCTCTTGATCTCTTCTAGCTCAGAATTGGAACCTTGTGGCTGGGACATGACAGCCACATATCCACTAACATTTCTAACATTAGCAACCTCTGGATTAGGCACTAAGGTTTGACTCTGGGTGTTTTGGATCCACCATGGACCCTTAGACTACAGAGGTGCAACCATGGGATACGCATTTGAGGCCTGAGTACTACTCACCTCAAATCCTGTCAAGGTTATCTAATTAGTAGCCATCATTTATGGAGTGGGTGGAATGGCAGCATTAGGTTATACCAAAAAATATGGAAGCATGGGAGTGAATGGGTATGACTGATGAGATGGCAAAACATTCATCGTGGGTATCTGAGGTGTCATAGCTTGATTCATCATGGAAAATTTATTGTAAGGGCCATATTTCTCTAACACAAAAAATTGAGGCATAGTGCCACCTTGCGATGTCATTTACTGCACAATAGTTGGCTTCAGCATAGGCTAAGGCTAGCATTGTAACTTGAGGATTTCTCTTGGTAAACATGGTTGTCATCGGGTCTAAGGTTGTGAGGTATAATTGCAATGCCATAGTAGCTTCTATTGTAAAATGACGAGTCACATTTGTGTAAAGCTTTTGCAATCTGGTATTAAATGTTCTGATAGGTTCATTAGGATACCTCTTGCATGACACATATTGGTTATACATGATGGTAGGATCTAGAAATGACCTAAATTGATTAACAAAGGTAGCTTCCAACTGGTCCCAAGATGTAATGGACCTTTTAGGAAGATTCCTATACTATTCATGAGCCATTTGGTCAAAGCTATTAGGGAAGAGTCGACAAGCGACGTCTTCATGACTAGATACCTACCTAATCATATGGTCCTTGTAAATTTGAACATGCTCTTTAGCTGAAATGGGACCATCATAGACAAACTTAGGGACAGACCTCTCAAGGTACCTAGGTATGTCATGGACATCCCTAGGTATACTTAACGGAGAACTTTGGGTACCAAACCAAGGAACTAGTTTTTGTTGTTGTTGTTGTTGGGCCACATTAACCAAATATAATGACCCTACTAAAGTAGTTGACACACTCGAGATGATGGATATGGGTACACTTGATGTAGCTCTTACAGTGGAACTAATGGGTGCACACCCACTAAAGGTATTCAGATTTAGAGGTCTAAGAGCTAGCCTTTCCAAATCTTGGCAAAGCGTCTCTAAACCTAATGTATCAGAAGGCTCAGATGGGATTTTGATCCCTTGGATTTTGTATCTCATTTTCCTAGGTTTGGTAGAAAGGCTTTGAAAAATGGTTTTCTCAATGGTTTTATACCTAGTAGCAATGTGTCTAGGCGGGTCCAGCATAAGAAACTTAAATCTATTCTACTAAGGTTTCTCACAAAATGGTAAATAGTAACATGTTGCACCTACAAACACAATATTGTTGAACCAAAACTGACCGCATTAGCATTAGCAACGAAAAACTAAATTACAAAGCATAAAAAAAATGCCCTCCTTCTAGTGCCAAAGATGTTGTGTATATTTTTTCCAATTGTAAAATACCACCACATGTAGAGTATTGAATAGGAAACTCTCTCTTGAAAAGAAACCAAATAACAAACATTCAACTTCTCCAAGGTTTTGGTAAAATATCTAAAAGATTAAAATAATGCCAGAAATAATTCAATAATGCATGTGACCATAAACAAGGGGCCTTTTTTGGTTCTAAACAATGCTTAGTGATTGAAATATCTAACCGAAAAGCCAGTGTAAAATAAAGCAAATTATTTTTAGGGATTTTTAAATTGATGCTACCCTGAATCCCTGTTAGTAAAGTATTTTATCTTCACTTAAAATGTTTCAAATGATAAAATGTGGAATTTTCCACTTCATTTTAATGTTCGTGCCTTTAATATGAAGTAAGTTTTAGATAGTTGGGTTCATTTTATCTTCCTTATGTTGATGCCACTACCCTAATAGTAGTTAGTAGAAGTTAGCGTGTTAGCAATGTTAGCAAAATTATCTTTCATTTCTTATCTTAATTTAATGTGAAATAGTAGGTTAGTATCCCTCCTAAACCATATGTTTTATCTAAAAGCTTAGATTAATGAATTTTGCAGGTGCAGAAATTCTGGAAAATGACCAGAATGGAAATAACTTGAAAGCTTAACAATTCTGGAAATGGACCATAATAGAAATGAAACTAAAAGGAAATTAGCAGAAATTATGGAAAAGGACCAAAATGGAAATAAAAGAAACTGAAATTTTGTATGGACCAGAATGAAATGATTGAATGCTTGAAATAAAATGAACTTAAAAAAATGGAATGAATAAACAATGTAGATTTGGTTAGCTGAAAAAGTAAAATTCTGAATTAGTTTAGAAAGCTCCTCCCTGCAAAATCCCAAGTTATGAGGTAATCATAAAACAACCTGAATTAATGGACTTGCAACATAAGCACAATACCATTAAATCAAGTGCAAGACTCAAAGGAAATAATAGAGAAACTGCATCATCTTGACCTTCGCCTATTGCAACCCATTTCATGGCATAAGACAATGGCTAGAAGTCACTAAAATGCAAAAATGATAAGACACTAAAAACATTAGTTTTATGATTAGAAACCCTCCTTTTGATTTTGCTCACAAAATTTTGCTACCCTCTCAAAATTTGAAAAATGCTCTTTCTTATTGCTTTTTGAAATGTTACATCATTTCCAGCCCCCCTCCTAAACAGGTAGGATAGCAAGGTATAAATAATGCTTAGAAGTCCTTTTGCTTCAACTTATTTCACAATTAAAATAATAAATGGATATAATAAAATAATCCATCATCATTTTCTGTGATTTAATACAATAAAATAACACTTCTAAACATTATTTTAAACAATAATAAAACCAAAAACATAATATTACGTAACTCCTTATGTCTCCCCTTTCTCTTATCACATAGGCATTATACCCAAGAAACCCCTTTGCACCCATCAAAATGAATAATAATAAAAAACATTTAACTATACATTATAACCCCTACAATTTTAGGCCTCCTTTAAAACATTGAATATAATCAAACAACATTCACATTAA